>CM022673.1:1468604-1546104 GCA_012295275.1 Chrysomallon squamiferum | reverse complement strand
TATTTCAAAACGGCGTGACCCTTTACCATTGTATTATTATTTACCGACCTGTTTGCTACATAATGACAGATGTATCGCGTACCTCTAAAACTGTGTTATCTCACACATCTTTTTTATATACGTATGCTTAGAGTAACAACACTCAAATCAGAACAGCTTTTTGTTTAGAAGGAGGTGTTCTTCGCGAATGCACTTCTTTACCCTCCGAACACAATTCTGAACGGCGGCCAGAAACGTCAGCGTCGTGGTTGTGATGGCGTGTCGCGGTGGTGTCGTCTCTGACAATCTTATCGCTGGTTTTACGGTCGACCTCGGACGCTAATTGACGTTTAGATCTGGCGTCCAATCCCGCAACGTCACATTCACAGTTGTTTCTTAAGCCTTCGTGATAATTCGCATCCGTCAAGCGAGTTTCGGGTGACCCCTTCAGCTGTGATGACGACCTCAACGACGATGATGATGATGGTGCACATCTCCGAAACTCTGTCTCGTCGTGTTTTTCCGCGAAATCAAAGCGGTCCTTGTTTTTATTGCACTTGCACGTGGAATCCGAGACGTCATTTAGATACGTCTTTTTCCTACAGTTACTTTCCAAATTGTGTGCTTTCGAAAAAAGAGTGTGTTTGTTGTGTCGATCTTTTCTCCCAGAATAGTTCACACTAGCAGCTTTCGGTCGTTTGTCTAGGTGATAATTTAAGTTTTCACAAGACACAGGTTCACTATCACAAATATCACTGTCAGAAAATCGCCCCGAATCGTGATCGTGACTGTCAGATCCACTCTTAAGACTAGTGATGTCAGAAGTGACGACATTAGCATGTTCGTTATCAGAAGACGGTAATGGAGTATGCAAACCTGGACTCACATCATGTAGAACAATTAAATTCCCTTCAGGATCTTTAACAGCGTACATATTTCTACTGATTTCTCTAACATTCACAGACAAAATATCTTTCAAAGCTTTAATATTCCGTATTTTAAATGTCATATAGGCAGTTGGTAAAGGGTACGGTTTCAGATGTCTATGAAATTTCAAACACAGCTCGATTCGAAACCCAGGCTGGCTGTAGAGTGGAAAGATGCAGAACCCTGGTTTCTGACTTTCCATTTCGCAGTCAGTTATGATCCTGTAGAATTCCACCATCGAAACGAAATCACTGACAAACAAGGTGAAGCGAAGTATTTCCGAGGACCCGCATACAGCACAGACAGAGCAAAGCGGGAGGCTGCTGCTCAAAGAGTAGAAGTCCTGACGTCCTGCTACGGTTTCAGACCATTTATTGGACAGCTCTATTGAGTGGTGTAACTTCCAGGGATGACTGAGAAGTCTGCGTCTCGCCTTGTCGTGGCTGAAATCTCCGGTTTCTGACAGAAATAACATCACAGCTAGAGATGGGGTGACGAGAGCTGGACTCTGGCGAGTTCGCTCTTCTGATGAATTACTACTCTCTGTCGTAGAAACCGGGAAACGTTTGACGTCTGATGTAGAGAATGGACGAGTTTCTGTTCCCGAGTCCTCGGCGATTCTAATCATCCTCATATTTGGGTCTATCCACTCTAGTAGAGGACAGAGGAATTGTTTGACTAGTCGAGTGTTTTCCTGGACTGTTAAAAAACACTTGTACGGGTCGTTACTTAGCTCATCCTCAACAGTATACAGTTCCATTATTGAACATCACACATTATAAGAATTACCTGAGTAACGTAATCAAGTTTATACCTATTCTCTTCCTTCTTTCTTCTCCTTTTTTCTTTTATTACTTCTGTACTGCAGTTAAAAATAAAACAATGAGTGGGAATGTTCAACTGTTAAATGATTATGTTACGATGATAGTGCCATCATTTGACAAATACAAATTACTATTGACGTAAGACAGTAATAAATATCAAGCTATGTAACCTATACGTAACAGCTCAGCGTGCTGTCCGGCAATTCTGATTGGCTACAATGAACGCAGCTAAATTTCCATTGGCTGGAACATTTAAAAAAAAAATAATAATAATAACCAAAGCCGAGCTCTTCCCATCGTCTGTCATATGGATTAATGCCAAACGGTACAAACTTTTCTTGTTTACTCAAAGCACACGCGGGACATTGTATCTATATCCTGGCACATTATATGCCTCCATTCTTCACCGGTGACCGACGGGTGGAAATGTCGAGTTTGTTGAATATCTTATTAATCCGATGGCGTGTTGTGTATCACAGACTATCGCACGAGTCAGACACCCGAGTAACCACAGTAATCCTCCAAAAATACATTTTAAAAAATCCCCTAGTCTTTCCGCACAAAGAATATACTGTGTACAGGGCACAACAAAAAGATTCAGTATATCGAAAAATATTTACTGATCTACCGTCTGCTCGGTGTATGAACATTATGCATATTTTAAAAAAAATCTTTATCCAGCTGGCATCTTCCGACGGACGATAAAAATAACTTCAATTCAAAAGGTAGTAGTAAGTAGCTAAGGGGGTGCCTTTTTTTTTTTTTTTTTTTTTTTTTTCAAGTTACTTCTTGCAATAAATTCATTGATGGGATTTTTTTTTTTTTTTTTTTTTTTTTTTCCTCCTCTCTAAGGCATGTCCGACCGATCTGTGAAACTAGAATGCCACACATACAGTAAAGCCTGTGATATTTATTTACTCTGAATTGGGTGAACCCGTCGAGTATTAAACAGTTAACCTGTATTTTTGTGTTTTTGCACGGGAACCAGTAGCAGTCGATCGATCCAAGGAAAGGTCCACTGAACACAGCACAATGCGCCGTGTGGTCGAGAACGCGTCGCCCGCCCGGTTAATGTAAGCAAAAGCAGAGGATACTAGATACGTAGTACTGTTCGGATACATAATACAGTAGGGATACCAGATACATAGTACTGTAGGTATACTAGATACATAGTACTGTAGGGATACTAGATACATAGTACTGTAGGGATACCAGATACATCGTACTGTAGGTATACCAGATACATAGTACTGTAGGGATACCAGATACATAGTACTGTAGGGATACTAGATACATAGTACTGTAGGGATACCAGATACATAGTACTGTAGGTATACCAGATACATAGTACTGTAGGTATACCAGATACATAGTAGGTTACCAGTAGGGATACTAGATACATAGTACTGATAGGGGATACTAGATACATAGTACTGTAGGGATACTAGATACACGGCACTGTAGGTATACCAGATACATAGTACTGTAGGGATACCAGATACATAGTACTGTAGGGATATACTAGATACATACATAGTAATACGTAGGTAATGTAGGTATACTAGATACATAATACAGTAGGGATACCAGATACATAGTACTGTAGGGATACTAGATACATAGTACTGTAGGTATACTAGATACATAGTACTGTAGGTATACTAGATACATAGTACTGTAGGTATACTAGATACATAGTACTGTAGGATACTAGATACATAGTACTGTAGGGATACCAGATACATAGTACTGTAGGATACTAGATACATAGTACTGTAGGGATACCAGATACATAGTACTGTAGGTATACTAGATACATAGTACAGTGTGGATACTAGTACATATACTATATACATAGTACTGTGTAGGATACTAGATACCTGTAGGGATACAGATACATAGTACTGTAGGGATACCAGATACATAGCACTGTAGGGATACCAGATACATAGTACTGTAGGTATACTATATACATAGTACTGTAGGTATACCAGATACATAGTACTGTAGGTATACTAGATACATAGTACTGTAGGTATACTATATATATATATATATATATATATATATGAGAATGTTGTTGTTGTTGTTATTATTACTAGTAGTAGTAGACGTAGTAGTAGTAGTAGAAGAAATAGTAGTAGTAATTGCTGTTGTATAGCTTATGTTAAATATATGTTTTATAGTATTAAGCTAAAACAAAAACTTTCGCTCATTGCCTGTTGATTTTGCGATTATATGAAACCAACGCCAAATTGTGAAAATACTGTGTTTTTGATCGTACCCTGCTGTTGGAATGGAATTCATGAAATTTTCGAAGTAACTGTTAAGGACTGTACACTCAAAATCATTTCACCTCCAACAAAGTGGCGACACGTGATACACAAACACCAGTGACGTCATACCTCGCACGGCACAATGTAATCTGTAATTAGTCTGTCGGTTTTTGACTTCCTGTGATTAGATAATGACTTTAAAAGGGTAAATTTTTTGTTACTTGAATATCTACGCGTTCAAGCATGCTGTCAACTAATATCCTAGAACTGAGCTAACTTTGCAATTTTAAAAATCCTTTAATTACACTCTCGGTATTTCAGTGGTGCAGGTGAATACTTAAGTTTATTATAGTGGGGATTTTTTTTCTTCACGATTAAGAAAAAAAGAAGAAGGAAAAAGAATAATCATTATATGTTTATCTGATGATACCATGGGTGGTAGTATAACGGTTATAATAATTATAACTATTATCAATCATCAAAAGATGAATAAAAAGAAGTGTTTTAAAACATGTACATATACGTCCTTTCTCAAATACGATAGCAAGTATTCCAGTTATGGAATGTTAACAAACGTCATATGGCGGCAGTCATTACTACTCTAGTTTTCTATTTATTTATTTATTTAATAAATCGATAGAGCTTGCAAACTGTATGTATTATAATCTGCACTCTACTCAGTTCTTACAAATATCATGACTGCCCAAATTGCCCTTCTTAGGCCTGTTAGAATTCAGCATCAGCTGTATCCACTTCAGTATATTGAGAAGAAAGGGTTTGGTGTTCTTTTATTCCCAAATGACAGTGCATTAACAGTCAACGAGTTGTCTGAGAACTCTGTTTTCTACGTATGTCCTTGATTTCAGAGAGAAAAATATCGCTTGAGATAAAATGCGTTTTATCAACGATGTTTGGATTCCAATTTCCATGCTTCTTTTGACAGATGCTAATCAACTGAATTCACGCAGGGTTTGTAATATCCAATTTTACGCCTGAAGCATTCGATTCCACTCGAGAAATCTATGGTTTTAGCAGAGAAAGAGCAATGCTTTTGCCTAAATCCCTCCATTATTACTGTTAAAACCTCGTTGTTTGCCTCTGGTGTTCCGCAACAAACATTTTCATGAAAATATGACACGGGAAGTATCATATCCGTATCATGTATACTAAAACCAGCAGTAGCAGTCGGACCATCGATACAATTGTCTCTTACTGTAGCAATGCGAGGCTTTCATGGATACACAATTAATTCATAACTGTTTGGATTTAAGAAGCTTAGCCTGCTGCTGACAGCCTGATAACGAAATTGTAAAGACCTCTAAACTCATTGTTAAAGTTAATTGATTTACTGCAAGAAGATATGTAAAGAGCAAATCAAAAGACGCCATCATCAAAATCAGCAGACTGTGACAAAATCCACGCGCATGGAACGACTACGGAGATAGAAAACAATCCAATATTATCACGAATATGATTATCTCCTCGTCTCGCTTGCTTTTTCTTCAATGCTTCTATAAAACAGGTGGAAATTACGAACTTGCGCTGTGTTTATTCTACAAATCCCGACATTAAAATCGTTTGACCTTTCGCCGGTCTTTCTCAAGACGTAAACATTATTAATCGAAATTGGCTTTAAGATTCCGCACACTTTTGCATTGCTTGACTTTAAAAAATATATATCAGTTATGCTAGATTTTCTTGCCCATGGTGTATAATAATTATAAAAATGCAAGCGTATAAGTTATTAACTGTAGCATTATAGGAAACGACAATTTACTTTTTATCTTGTCTACATTTCGTAAATAAAAAGTTGAAAAAAAATATAAATAATCGTTCTCACGCATTAAAAACGGTAAAACAATACCTCAGCCTTAATGCATCCTGAAATGTTTATTATTTCATATTTATTTCTCTCTCTCTCTCTCTCTCTCTCTCTCTCTCTCTCTCTCTCTCTCTCTCTCTCTCTCTCTCTCTCTCTCTCTCTCTCTCTCTCGTTCTCTCTCTCTCCTTTCCTTTCCTTTAAATATAAGACACTTGTTACTAGTTTAAAATAATATATTTAATACGGTATACATACATACATAAATATATATATATATATATGGCTACAGAAGTATATCTTTTCAAAACGCATGTAGCAGGAGTGCTTTGAGTCAGGTGACTAGTTGGGATAAGAAACATCTTCATACTCTGCCGTAAAATACGTTACACACTGAATAACGTTATCTGATACGTAAAGACTGTGGCTACGTTTACTGTCATCTGATACACACTGAGAGATTCTCGACGAGTTTCTTCAAAGACAGAGTTAACTCCCATTTGAGACTGAAGACACCTGATCGCCATCTTTTTATCTTCTTCTTCTTCTTCGTCTTTATTATAATTATTATTATTACAGACTTACTTGTATTTTTAATTATGTACTTTTTTTTTTTTTTTTTTTAAATTACTTTCTTACTGATATATTTTTGCTGTTAACTAGCTGAAAACTCATATTTCACACTTATCTCGAAGATGACTTTTTTTTTCTTTTTTTTCTTTTCTTTGTGGAGTTGACATCTTCAAATGCATCGCATACTGCTGGCCGAAACCTAATATTATGATGAAACCTAAGAAGAGACAAAGAAAATACAGACCATAATATTGACTATGCTATTTATATTTCTTACCAAATGTTGCCAGTCCCAGGATCTTCGGTGTGTGTCTGTACATGAGTAAAGCATTGTAACACAATAAGCAAATTCAAAATGCGTTGTAAATTCTGTTTGCTATAGATGGCTATCAACAGAATAAGAAATTCTGGTCAAAATGCTTAAATAGCACATCATTTTATATTAAACAATAACAATCAAGAGCGGTTAGCAACTATTTTGTTAATTTCGTTATTTGATTGTGTGTTTTTCATCTCAGTTGCCTGCCATCATTAAAACCATGTTAGTAAACATGTGTTAATTTTGATGTATGAACGTTGTCAAACAACTTTATTGTATATTAAATGACACAAAAACAAAATCTGCTAATCATGTCTTTTGTTTGATCGGCTTCAGTATCAAATTACAGGCGGTTATTAAAGGGGCGAAAATGACTAGCCAGTACAGTCTAATCAATAAACTTTTTACTATGCACTTTATCCTACTCTGTCGTTATGCGGTGTTTTGGAGCTTTTATTTTATTATTATTATTTATTTATTTATTTATTTATTTATTTATTATTATTATAGTTTATTTTATTATTATTATTATTTATTTATTTATTTATTATTATTATATTTTATTTTATTATTATTATTTGTTGTTGTTATTGGTGGTGTAAGGTTTATGTAAAAGATTCGTTGATTACAGCATTAGACTGACATAAAGCAAGGTCACAGGTCAGAGCTAATAAATTGTTTCGTAAAATGTTTAATTATGGGAAGACAATATTTTGTTTATTTTTTTACCATAACTGATACAGGATTCAAAGAAAGACATACAACAGGAAACACGGGACGGATCAACAATCAACAGTACACAGCTGTGGTGTTCCGTTTACACATCTTCCTGTCATGTGCTGTCTTCTGCCAGATGGTTCCTTTCCGGTTCTCGTCTGGATCATCCCTCCAAAGGAACGTGTAAAGGAGTCAGAAGGGACGAATGGATGGATGAGAGAACGAAGGGTGAATGGCTGAGAAGGGAAGAATAGACAGGGAAAAAAATATACACTATTATATCTCTAAATAAATAGATTTGGATATAAGTGCATGTTTGCTTCGGTGTTGAGCAAGGTGTGTGTGTGCTTAAGTTGGTTTTAACTTCTTGTTGGCTTCTTTCTGTAGCTGTTATTAGGCTTCTCATTTACTAATCATTTTATTTTATCCTCTCTCTCTCTCTCTCTCTCTCTCTCTCTCTCTCTCTCTCTCTCTCTCTCACACACACACACACACACACACACACACACACACACACACACACACACACATTCAAATTATATATACGTAAACTGGCCTGTATTCGTAGAGATAAATAAAAATGAAACATCAATAAATGGTTTTATTGCAAAACACTGTACAGTTAAGTTAATCTATAGACTGCTTTTAGTAATAGTTTCTTTACAAAAATAACAGTTACGATAATAATAATAAAAAAAATCTATACCCTAACGATTTTTTGTAAACACTTTTATTTTAACAAATAAAAAAATAAAAACAAAAATAAAAAGGTTAAGAAGAATGAAAGAAGAAAAGACTGGAATAGAAAATCCATGTAAGTATAATTGAATAATGAGATAATGGAAACTAATAGATTAGATATCAGATAACTGCTGGGCTGTGTCGGTCAGAATTCCGTGGTGCTGACGTCAGAAGACACGTGTTCACGACAAGCAGACGTGAATACTTCTCTGACTGAAGAGTGGAGAAAAAATTACAACACAAGGAAATTCAAAATGTGACTATTCTCGGTCTTTGCCATCTTTGGCTGTATAATAATAATAATAATAATAATAATAATAATAATAACATGTATGTATGTATGTCTGTGTATGTGAGTATGCATGTATGTATGTGTGTGTATGTGTATGTACATATATGTACGTATGTATATGTATGTATGGGTATGCATGTATGTACGTGTATGTATGTACGTGTATGTATGTGTGTATGTATATATGTGTGTATGTGTGTGTATGTATATGTGTATGTATGTATATATGTGTGTATATGTATGTATATATATGTGTGTGTGTATGTGTGTATGTATGTATATATATATGTGTGTGTGTGTATGTATATAATTGTGTGTATATATCTATGTATTAACTGTGTGTGTTTAGACAAGCTTCATGACGGTAGTAAACGATAAGATATGTAAAGATTATATCATTGTTATACCTAACTTGTAACAATATAAATGCTAATTTCTTCGCACTAAGAGGCATTTCTTTATATGCACAAAGATTTGGAAGACATTTTTCAAATTTAATTTTTATTATTTATTTTTATATCTGTAAGTAACATAAATATCTTTAATTTCTTTTAATATTTTGATTTTGTTTAAAAAAAATTATGATTTATATATTTTATTTTATTTTGTTTATTATTATTATTATTATTATTATATATATATATATTTTTTTTTTTTTTTTTTTTTTTTTTTTTTTAAACTGGCATAAACTCAATTTACTTTTCACCGTTATTATTATATATATATTTTTTTTCATTGTCTTATTTTCTTTAAAATAACGACTTTGTTATTTTTATGTCGTTCTTTTTTTTTTTTTTTTTTTTTTTTTTGTGTTGTTTTTCTATCTAAATGTTCTAGCTACACAAGCGGCTTTTGTTACTAAATGGCAATAAAATATAATGGCTGCAGACTCTTAACAGTACCTCAGTGGAGAGTAGGAAAACTGAGACGCCAAAGGTGGGCCACGTTACAACACACGGAATGGTTTGTACTCACGAAAGCGGTGTCACTCCGCTTGCAACGGGCAACTCTCAGAAATACGTTAATACGAATGCACATCACGACAAAGATTTACCATCAATATCCCATAAATTCACACAGTATTAAATAAGATACTTACAAATTAATGGATGTCACGTTTGACACTAAATGGAAACGCGAATTCTTAAAAGATATTTCATTCAAATCGGAAGAAAAGTAATTTCCTTATACCAACTGAAAATTGTGGTGGTTGATAATATATTTTTCATGCAGTTCGTTTATTGTGGCTTTGAAATAAACTGACAAAGACTGGTGTTGCCGAGTTCATTCTGCTAAAATTACATTTTAAAGTAATTTGTAAAAATAATTTTAGATGTAATCTTTATCTTCAGAAGTAAACAAATAACAATAATAATAAAAATTGTAATGACTTATTTGCATATGATCAGAGTCTAATTTATTTTTTAATGATTTGTGAACTCTGTAATTCTGAAGTTACCTTTGAAATGACTCACAGATCAGTTAAAATATCACTGTTTGAATAAAATACATTTTCAATTATAAATAAAATAGAGAGAAATAATTCATACATGCGTTCATCTTTATATCATTATTGTTGATATTATAATTAATTATGTTGTTATGGTGATTAATTGTTGTTACAACAACAATAACAACGACGACCACTGCTATAGTTACTACTGTTACTACTACTACAACCATTGCTGCTCCTACTTGTTTTAGAGAAACATAAGGCACAGACAAACCATTTTGTTAAAACTGCTAATATCATCATATCAACATTACATATATCAAACCGATTTTAATTCTATATTCTATTTGTACACTATTTCCGGTCTGTACTTAAAACGATTATGCTATTTGATTATTTTCGTTCCTACTATAAAAAATAAAAATAAAGATAAGAAGTAAAAATAAAAACAGAGACTAAATATAATTAGAAATAAGTTTTGCACACAGTTTTGACAAATTTTTACTACTGCAAATGTTCTTGCTACGTCAAACTAATCGACGAATTTACACATTAATTTTATCTGAAGCAAACCCTTCAGCAGTTTAGGAAGGAAAAACAAAATATATAAATAAAGTTTTACAGACAATTTCTCCTAACTTTATTTTTTTTTTTTTAAATAAAACTAAAAGCCATTGCACTGTCTCAGTTTTGAATTGCTGTAACAGAAGAAGAGTGTATTAAGGGAGGCAACTGCGCCTGAATGTCATGCATTGTGCATTAACTTGTGAAGTGTGCCCATAATGCACGTTTAATAAATTAATTTCAAAAATGCAGTGTTGTATAAATCTCCTATTAACTTTTAGATTCAACTGTGTATATGGCAGATATTTAACGTGTAACAAAATGACTGAATATTAAAATTTAGATGTTAATGGATGTGAGATATATAGGTTTTGTATAATGACTTGAGATAGAAAAACCGCTAACCATCGCATTAACAAGGAATCTTGTGTTTGTGAAAGTTTCTTCTGTGTTCATGTGTCTAGGTTATCTGTATTTGTTTTTGTCTATGTATAAGTTTTATGCAGGCCTACGTCCATACGTATTATATATATATATATATATATATATATATATATATATATATATATATATATATATATATATATGTATGTATGTTTGTATGTATGTATGTACATATGTTTGTTTGTACACGTATTTATTTTATGTAGATTTTTAAAAAAACGCATAATTATGCAGAAAGAACAGCGCTATTTTTGAAGTTTGTCATTGGTAAATGGCGATGCAACATACATACATCAGTGAATAAGAGAAAAAACATGTGAGCAACGGTAATGAAAACAAGAGAAAAACGGTAATTAATATAATTATGTGATTCAAATCGTGGGAAGGGAAGCAAATATAAGTTACCTGTTTTACCCCCTTTTTTATGACTGTATGAATTATGTCCCTTTTGACCTTTTTTTTTTTTTTTTTTTTTTATTATTATTTTTTTATTATTATTATTATTATTATGTAAATTTCCATTGTATTAATTATCGCAATTAAATAAAAAAAAATAAAATAAAATGATGCGTCTCTTCTTTAATAAAATAAAAATCAATAAATAAATTAATAAATAAATAAATAATATGTTGAGAAATTATGCATTACAGTTTATGTTAAATTTATGGACAAAATATATATTTTTTAAATCAGTAAATGTCGATAATTCTGTCTTTCACATACACACGCACGCACGCACACACACACACGCACGCACATACAATACAGGCGCGCACACACGTGCACGCCATTCGTCAAACATTTTATATCCCATGACTGAAATTCAATATTTTCTCAAAACATATGTCAAAGGTGAAGCAAGGGACTTTATTTTAGAATATTGTAGAAAACCAGTTAATGAAACTGTAGAAATGAGAAAAAGTTATTAAACTATTGATTACAGGTAGCTTTCCAAGAACGATAACTCCATTTGAACACTTTCAGCCGGTGGCAGAAATTCACGAGATACAACCGAAGTAGAAATGGCACTCTCGAGAGGTAAAATGTCGTTTTCTGTCATATACTTCCTTGCTTGGAAATATTATGTTATTAGCGCGCCACAAAATAAAATAAGAATTTTAGTCAGTTTTATACTGAATACTGACACATTTTAATAATTGTAACAGACGTGTAATAAACGTGGACTTTGGACCTCTCACAGTCTCAGTGTGGAATAAACATGATAACTACATGGGCCTAGTTACTAGTAACACTAATATATTACGTAATTAATTTTATTTTGTATTTCAGTCCAATCATTACTACTGTAATAACCTTTAATATATATTATCCCTTGCACTGCTTTTATTGTTTAGATTTTGCTAATTTAGTTAGTTAATAACTTATTAATAAACTTGTAATTTGTAAAGCGTAAATTTAATCCATCCATGAATTTTTTTTAATTTGTTGTTAATTATTTTATATATTGTTATTAGTAGTAACAGCATAAATAAAGAGATACTGCTGTTTTATATGTAAATGTATGTTTATTTTTGTTAAACAGAAAAGGAATAAAATAAAATCATCTTTTAAAAACAGATTTATAAAATAAAAATTAATGCAAAATTTCATTTTTAAATTTTATTTATTATTAAATAGTAGAAAAAGCAGCATTTAACTTATTTTCATACAAAAAAATAGAAAGGAATTATCACTATTTTATTCATAAATATATAAATTATTTAACAAAAAATAACAAAATAAAATGTTATAAAATTTATTATTTTTTAACATTCATGGGATAATTATGTTTACATGTAATAATATATTTATTTTTGTTAAAAAGATTTTTTTTTTTTAATCACTTTTAAAAACAGATTTAACTCAAATTATCATTACTAACGAGATACGTCTTCTGATAGTTCTAGTTTCTGAATGTATATAAAGAGGGATTACCAACCCATAATATCTCCTTAGTAATGATAATTTGAATTAAATCTATTTTCAAAAGTACATGTACCTACATGTAGATTTCAAAAATACCATCATTTTACCTTTATGCAAACATATAAAAAGGAAATTTTGATCTCTACATACAGAAACCTATAATAATCTAATATTTTATCCAAAACCCACTCAGACTTCAAACATGATCTTAACTATGAAATTAAAATTAAAATTTAATCTCACCCCAGCATGAATTGAATGCAAACTGCACACAAAGTTTTCCCTATAGCACTGTGGTTTGTGCCTGGAGAAGAGTTTTAACTGTTGTTCTACACTTGTAGGTGTGACTGGTGTGTTTATAATTGCTGCTCAGAGGACAGCAATAGGAACGTACGGAGGTAAAGTGAAGCTGATCACAGCTACAGATCTAGCAGAAATAGCCGCTCGCGCTGCCCTTGATGCTGGCAAAGTGAAACCAGAGCTCATTAATTCTGTCATCTTTGGAAATGTTATGCAAGTAAGTGAGAAATGCGAGGGAAGGTGCATGTGTGTGTTTGTACATCTCTGCATCATGTAAAGTTTGATAATTTTGCAAAATAATTTTTTTATAATTTTATTCATTTGTGTCTTTCACTGATATACTTAAAATTTTATTTTATTTTTGTTTTCTTTTGTTCATCCAGTCGTCTAAAGATGCTGCCTACCTGGCTCGCCATGTTGGTCTGCGAGTGGGTGTGCCTGTTGATGTCCCTGCCCTCACAGTGAATCGACTCTGTGGGTCAGGTTTCCAGGCTATTGTCAATGGTGCTCAGGTTCGTTTTAACATGGACAGTTACTTGGTTTTATTTTATTAAAAATAAATATAATGACATGACTGTTTTATCACAGATATAATTAACATTACATGCCAGTCAGTTATTGAAAAGTGTTCTCTCTTTATTTGATAAAATAATTCCAGATTTTAAATATGTAAATGGTTTTGTAAATTATCATAACCAAATAATAAGTATAAACAGTATAAACATAGTTAATACTATACAAATATTCATGTCAGAGGATTTTATTGTTTTTATAATTTTTTTTTTATATGAAAAAACTAATTGTCCTACATAATATTTTAATTTTTTATTATCAGTAGTATTAATATTTGTTTATTTATTTATTTATTTATTTATTTATTCATTGACTTGTTTTCAAGGAAATTATGCTAGGTGAGAGTCAGATCGTTCTGGTTGGGGGTTCAGAAAACATGAGTCAGGCTCCTTATGCCCTTCGCAATGTGAGATTTGGAACAAGATTAGGACAGGATCTAATGGTAAATCTTTTCTTGTAAATTGTTTTATCATTGTGATGTAATAATAAATACTTATTAATAATCATTTATCATTACCAGTTTTTCATTTCTACTGTGTGACAATTCAGATATATAAATATCACTTTTTATAATTAAGTTTCACATATATACACATATACACCTGTTTATTATATCCATTTTTGTGACTGTTGATTTTCCTTGAATGTAGTACTTCATTTGCATCTTAATTCATTTTAATTTGATTATCTGACTATGGATAATATTTCTATAATTTATTACTGATGTTAATAATTCATTAGCCTCTGAACATCTGTATTGTCATTTATACTGTGTTGCATTAATTTTAATTGTGACATAAGTTATTGATGGTGAAAAATCTAAGCAAATCAGAGGGAGAATAGTTAGTGTTCTTGGAAAGCTGTTTTAAGTGTGTGAAAATTAAATGTTTTATCTAGTGTATTGATTCATAATTTTTGAAGATGCTTTTCAGTTGGTTTCACTGATACATTGTGTAGGATTCATTTTAATGGAAACATGAGTTGTTAATTTATTAATACCAAAGAGTCAGTTTGAGACTGTTTAATGTCATAGGTTAGCCATTACATATCTGAGAACAGTTAAATATCAACTAATCTTTGCAATTGGATATTTAAATAGATCTTTGTTCAAACTGTAAAATTTTAGGCTGAAGATACTCTGTGGGCTGGACTGACTGATCAACAGATTAAAACTCCTATGGGCGTGACAGCAGAAAATTTGGCTGAGAAGTACAACATTTCACGTCAAGAATGTGACGATTATGCTTTATCTTCTCAAACAAGATGGAAACAAGGTATTTTTAAACACTAGGAACAAGATGATGATGGAGCATATTTTGGTTTAATGTTAGAGCTTTGGTGTGAGACATAGAACATTGCAGATTAATCTGTCTTATTGTGTACACATATCGATCTATACCAGCTAGTATTTCATGTCTGGTTTATAATAGTCCATTTTTTTTTTTAACTATGAGAAGGTAAAAATAAGTAATCCTTCACACTAAAGTAAACCATTCAATAGATGAAGTGGGTTGCCCATCTTTATGTTGTGATATATATGATTTGTTACTGCATAATAACTGTTAATTTTTTTAATATTCTTGGGTTTTTTTTTTTTTATTTTGTTTGATTTTTTTTTTGTTTAGATAGTTTTTTTTTGTTGTTTTTTTTTTTTTTTTTTTACAGTAATTCTGAAATGAATATATTATATTATCAGGTTGGTTAGAAGCATTTGTTAAATTAGTAATTAGTTTATCTTGTGTCATTGATATTTAATATTACTTTATGATTTTTGGGGAAAAAGGAAAAAACTTAATCATACCAAAATAAATCACTCCTTTCATATCTCTGGTTCTTTGGTTCTTTTTCAGCTAATGATGCTGGTGTGTTCAAAGATGAAATCACTCCAATGAAAGTTAAAGGCAAAAAAGGTAAAAATTGCTCTCAAATTTTAGTTTATCATGAACTGTTAATGTTGAAGAAGACTTATATCTAGAATTTTTAATATGAAAAATATCAGTAAGCTTTTGTCTATAATAATACACAAATGTGGGGAGATTAAAAGATTTTTCTGTGTTACAGGGGAAGAGGTGTTTGACACTGATGAACATCCAAGAACAACTACTCCTGAATCATTGGCAAAACTGCCTCCAGTCTTCAAGAAGAATGGTACAGTCACTGCTGGAAATGCATCAGTGAGCTCACCTCTCAGAATATTTGTTTTGCATTTATATAGATAGATATGGAATTTTTCCCTGCATTATATACTCACCACCTATAATAGTTTTTAATTTTATAATACAAGTGGAAGTTTCCATTACTTAAAATAATGAAAATAAATATAAAATGGCAAATCAAAATATAATGTAGAAAACAAAAGTTAATTTTTTATTTTAAATAACTGAATTAATGAAAAATTAGTAAATCGCAACGTAATTTTAAAAACCAGAAGTCAGTTTTCAAAAATAATTTAATTAATAAATTTAATTTTTTTTTTATAACAAGAGTTATAAAATTGTCTTAAAATATATTTTATAAACAGGGTGTTTGTGATGGAGCTGCTGCACTGATTTTAGCCAGTGAAGAAGCTCTTAAGAAACACAATCTCACTCCATTAGCCCGGCTTGTGTCTTACGGAATTTCAGGTAACTTTTACTCTGTAACTATTATTCATTTATCACACAGGAGACATAACACAAAAGAGCTTGTTTGTTATGCATCCTGTGTAAGCCATACAAGAACAGAAAACTGGCTTCGGATGTAATCTGATTTCCAAGAAACTGATTTGCGTAAATGTATTACATCTGAGACATACTTTTCATAGTAATTTGTGCATGTTCAGCATAATCTGTGACAAATTGCAGACTTGGTTTTATCAAAACTATTATGTTTAGAGGTGCTGATATTTTTGAAAATCACCATTATTAAGAAAAAACTATAAAACTTTGTGAATTAAAGTATATTACAGGTCGCAGTCATGTGGAAATGGTAAAACAGCCTCTAAGCAAATTGCTTTCTGTATTATACCAAAACTGTAATGTGAGTTTTTGAGCACAGTTTTTTAGTGTGAACAGGACCAAAGGATTCATCTTGTGTATTGCATATACCCTTGCACAGATCCAACATTAATTGTAATCTTCAATTTTCAGGCTGTGACCCAAATATTATGGGAATTGGCCCAGTCCCATCATCAAAAGCAGCTCTCAAAGCGGCAGGAAAGGAGTTGAAGGATATGGAAATTTGTGAGGTCAGTGTAATTTCCAGTACTTTGTCTGTTTGTCATCTGTTTTACATTTGTTTTATATATGAGAATGGTATTTAAATATCATAATTACAAGAATGTTGAAATGAACCATTTAACAGTAAGAAAATTGTAAAATTTATTTACTGCATTTTCAGTAAAATAATTTATGCAAAAAAATAAAGGGAGTAGTTAGTTAATATTAGTATTAAAAAAGGTAATCTGAATTTTGAAGCTGGTACTTGTTCATTACACACATTCTATCAAACATTGTTTATAATGTATTTATACATTTTCTGATTAGATCAATGAAGCATTTGCACCACAGTGTTTAGCTGTAATCAAAGAGCTGGGGCTTAATCCTGAAATTACCAATGTTTGTGGAGGAGCTATTGCCATTGGACACCCACTGGGTATGTCTGGGGCAAGGATATCTGGTCATCTTGTTCATGCCCTGAGGTAAGATATTTAAACAGTTTAGGTTTCAGAACAATTTTTTAAATTTAAATGTTGGGGTTTTTTGTTTTCTGTTGTTTTTTTTTTTTTTTTTTCCATTCTTATTTAATAAAAAAGGCAGGCCAGAAATATTTGATCTTGTTACTCATTAAATTTTGTTTGCTATTTTTTGTTTTTAATTGACAAATATATGTACAATTTAATTTTTTGTTTGTACAACTGAAATAATACATTCAATATAGGCTTTCACTAAAAACATTAGCATTAGTCTTTATTGTTATATTTTTATTCATTTATTTATGCTGACCATATTCTTAATTAATTCCTTCATTCAGATTAATTAAAACAATCTTCTTTTCTTTTCCTTTTTTTTCAGGAGGAAAAATGTGAAATATGCTCTTGGAGGAGCTTGTATTGGAGGAGGTCAAGGAATGACACTGATATTTGAACGTGCCTAAATGTGTTGCTAGGATAAAGCTAGAAAGCTAGAAATCATTTCTTTCTTGTCCTTTTGTCCAGACTGTTACATGATTCTTTTTGATTATTTGACTGGATCAAATTATCATCATTGTATAGAACATTTCTTTTGTGCACTACAATGCAAGCATTTTTGTTTTTTTTTAAAAAATTTTCTGTCAGTTATTTTGCAGTAATAATGTCAAGGTTTATTGTGGAAACATGGATTTTTATAAATAAATAATTTAGAGTATACATCAGATTATAAATTTATAAACAATTTACAGTTTCTTTCATCCACTGTTTGCCTTTATAATGATTTATACTTTTTATAGTTTTGATTTTTTTTCTTTACAAAACCAAAGATCAGCAAAATAATATTCTATAAATTTCTGCTCTTTGAATAAATTAAATTGTATTTAATCTGTTTTATTGTTTGTTAATTTGTTTTTAAAATTGCATATAAATATGTAACTAGCATTGTTGGCTTTAGTAATACAATACAAAATTTCAGCAACAACTAAGTGAAACTGATTTTAATCTTGTAGAAGATTATTACTTCACAGTGTTGAAATAAAAAACAGACAAAAAATTTGTATCAAAATATTTATTTCAGATTTATGTTGAAAAATTTAAAATATCACAAGCATGCAATTTGTATTTCATTAAAAGATGCATGTATGAGAAAAAGAAAATGTCACTAACAAAATATGAAATTGCTAATAAAGCAAATGCATGTACTTCTACATCCATTAAAAAAAAAAAAAAAATTCTCTTAATAAAAAAGTAGGCTATCCACTAATTTCTTTTAATTTTCACTGAAAGGATAGTAGAAGGTAATTTTAGTCTATGTATTTACAAAAAGAAAAAGATGGGTAAATCAATAAAATGCAGTATTAAAAGCATTGGGGAAAATCAACTTGTTAATTGACAAATTGCTAACCTCAAGTTATTCACAATAAATTAAAATCAATGCAAAGCCTTTGGTGTTTAATATTTTAAGATATGTTTTTCTTTAAAAATAAAATAAGTAAATTGATAAAGTTCAAAACAGGTTAAAACAATAAATTGTTTTATTTAACAGAAAAATGCTAAAATTAGTTTATTATTTTTCTTTGTTTTTTCTTTTTTATCAGTGTAGAACTTCAAACTGCTTTTGGTAGGTGACAAATTTCTGCACTGAAATTTGTAAAAGTGTATCCATAAAATTGCTACTTCAGTAGAATCTCTTTCTGAATGAAAAACTTGTTCTTTTTCAGAACATTTATTCTAAATAAATTCATTGAGGTATGTCAGTGTTCAAGAAATAGGTTTGTTCCATAAGAAAAACAATTACTAAGTGGGGAAAAGAGGTAGAATTCATTCTGAGATATTTCCCAGGTTGGTGATGGTGAACATGGAGGTGTCTGGAAAGCTTCACAGGCAGAAGAACAGCTGTAAGGACTACTGCAGTTGACATTTGGTTTATCTGCAGTCAGACGACAACCTTCAAAACATAAAATACCAACTATTCTTTATTATAAGAACACACATACTGATTCTATATTATCAGAGAAAAAAAAAGTTGTACGTAAAAATAATAATAATAATAATTTTAAAAAAATCTGTCAAAATGTATCTGAAATGTTCATTTTTTATTTTACCATCTAGTAAATTGTCAGCTTTTGGTTTAGGGGTTGGATTCCAGTCAGGAACACAAGATATCAGCATGGGATCAGGATCTTTCACAGGTGATGGAATATTCAGATCTGGTAAATTTTCTCCTTTAACATCAAGACAAGATTCAGGAAAACTGATCCCATATTCCTTTGCAATCTGAATAACATCCTGCAAATGATGATAAAGAAGCAAAAATGTTTTTTCATTACAGTTTAGAGGCTTGTAAAATATTACTTTTATGCTTTATTATTAAAAGATGAGTTTTCATGAATAACTATTTTTATTAAATGTTACATAATTAAAGCTTATTATAAACAATTTTATATTTACCTTTAGATCCTCATTCTCTGATACCTGTGCATTTTCTGTGTTACTTACTGATACTGATTTAATAGCTGCAGTTTGCTCTTCCTCATCACTGTTTGTTAGTCTTGGCAGAACTGATGGGATACAGAAATTTTTAAGCCTACAGGCTGCAAAAATTTAAAATATATCAAAATAACTATATTCTGTATCTATACAAACAAGATGTTTATTTTCTTATATTAAACTTGTATGCCCTTTAACTGGTTTTGATTGATTCTGTTAAAGGCCCATTATGATATAATTCCCACAGTTTCTTGTCTATAACAAAGAAAACATTACACATATATTTAAAAAATAAAAATATTCAACATTAAGACTGTAATTTGTTAATTATTAATAAATTTTCTTTCTTTTTTTAAAATGTACCTATATCAGTTAAAATTACTTAATATACTGGAAACAACATCTGTACCTGGACTTTGAGCAATAGCCCATTCACTTGGATTTAATGAATAGTTGATACTCCAAAAGCATCCCTTGCTATTAATGGATTCCAAATTAAATTTTATTTTCTGAAACCATTTCTGATAGAGTGCATGGCGAACAGAACTCTACAAAAAATGTACCACCTTACAGGCCTTCAATACACTGATTATTAAATAATTACCTTTTACAGTTTTAAAACATAATTCTAATTAACAAACCAAATTCTCAAAACTAATCTTTTAATATAATTTGAAGTTTTCCAAAAAACTGTTTAAAAAATAAATTGAATTCATTGTGCAAATTTATTTGATCAAGAATAAAAGAATGTAACTCTCACCCTCCAGCTGCTAATGGCAGCTTTGTCCATGTATCGAAAATAGGGAAATTTATTTCTGAAATAAGCATTTATAAATATTTTTGAAATATGAAAACTGATTGAATAAAATTATGTTTCATTTATAATAATGACTAAAATTTACCTAAATTAAAGAAGAAAAACAAAATTATATTTTGTGTTGGCAAAGTATGTAAAATTGGTAATAATGCATAAAAATTATTTAAAAAGTTAACAAAATAAATATATTTCTCAAGAATTATCTGAATTAACTATGTTTAAAAAGTCCTTGATGAAATTTATATATTCACAAATGGATATAAAGAACTACTGAAGTATTAGGATTTTGTTACTATTATTATTTCTATTATCATCATTTTATGAATAAATCTGAAGAAACTTTTATTATTATAACTTACTGAAGTACAGTGTAAATCTGTTGAACTTGAAGCATTCCATCAGGACTTCCATCAATTGACTGGGCAACCAGTTCCACGAGCTTGCTGGGTGGTTTCAGAAGTTTTGTACCTGTAATTATTTACTATCAAAGTTAGCGATAAACAATTTTAGTCTATGTTTTACATAAGGTTTATTTTAAATGTATCAACTAATATTTAGCTTATTCTGTTACATTAATTATTTTGTTATAAAAACATAATTAAGGAATTATTAGACACATTTCACTTAAAGAAAAAGTTGTAGTTAATTGTTGATTCTTAAAGAGGATCAGTGGGCAAACTACAATTGTGTGTAATGTCAAAATAATAAACCTTCTGGTAATATCTGTGTTTTATCTGAGTAACTGTCATCACTGTGATGTGTAACAAAGCGATCAATGTTTGAATATGATCTGCGTTTTTTCTTCTGAACAACTAAATGGTTGCTATAGACAAAATCAGTAGATTCAGTCATGGTTTCTGAGCCCTTTTTTCCTGCTTCTTTCACATTTTCTTGTAACAAAAAATAATGTTCATGTGGCAGCATTGATGATGAATATAGATCGGCTCTTTCATTAATATCACATTCTTCATCCTAATGCAAAATTAAATAAACGAAAGAATAAATTATATTTTCAGATCATTCATAATTAAATTAACACTTTTGAAAGGTTTCAGTTATATTCTGAATTTGTAATTATATTTAAGCATTGTACTCTAACTTATGCGTTGTATTTTTCACAAGTGCAAAACAAAATGATTGTTACTAACCTCTGTGAAAACAGGATTCACAAAGGCAAGAAGTTTCTGGCGTATACTTCTCCTTCGTTTTTCTACTTCCACAATGTCTTTTTCTAGGACTACTGATTCTTTGGCCTTCGTTCTTGCGTGCTTATTTTGTTGGTTATTGGTATAAACTAATAAAATAATATAAATCCATAGAAATTGTTACAAAGACACCAACAAAATTCATACGTTATATTATTATTATTATTATTATTATTATTATTATTATTTTTTTTATTATTATTTGTTTTTATTTATTTTTATTTTATTTTATTTTTTCCCCCTATCTTATCGAACAGCAACAAATATTAAAACTACTGAAATGATTAACTTACATTTTCCATTACGCTTGGATGACTTGCCATATTTTCGATATTTTGATTTCGTTGATGTTTCAGTTCTGGGATTAGTATAAGCACCTGGATCTTCTTGTTCTGTTTTGTTTAAAGGAAACGTTAATCGCTTAAAACCTCGATCTACCTTAATCACTTTCGACACCATTTTTCCAGTAAAGTTTTTGTTTATAATTTCAAATAAATTATCGTCAGCGACCATCGAGTTACTCATTGCTTTTCGTTTCTGCTCTTTGCGAATTGATTTTACATGTTCTTTTATTCGTTTCCTTACTTCGCTTTCCATCATATTCGTGGTCTGGCAATTCATATTGATATCTATAATTGTGTAAAAATAATTTAATTCGTTAACAGTTATATTCAAAAATAAAACTTCTTGTGCAATGGCTGTCCTCTGACACCAGCATCGTCTGCTATTCGACGAACAGCAAATGCGCATGTATCGGTATTTTTCATTGGATAAAGAATATAGAGTTAAAATGTGGCCATTTACAAAAACAGGTGCACGAAGGTTTATTTATCCGGGTGCCGTAACTGATCGATAAATACAACAATAGATATGGTTAAAACATTTTACTGACTATATGTTGTTACTTCAGTAATTATAATCAACTGTTTTAAATTAGTTGGAAATATATTATTATTATTGTCTTTAAATAATCAAATATGAACATCTTCATCCAAAAATGTTTATTATAAGATAAAATAAGATAATGCATTATTGCCATTCGGGAATTGTATTTGCATCAAAAAGTTAGCACTTAAACATAAAAGAGCAATGGGGACAGAAAATATAAGACAAACTAACAATAATGTATATGTATATATATATACACACACACACACACATACACACATATATTACACGTGATGTATACTGTAGTGAGGCCTGAAGAAGAGTACTAATGCTGAAATACTGATAACAAAAAGAACCTATTGTAACAAGATGATGCTGTGTACCAAAAGTTAACTATAATATAAAAAAGAAAGGCTAATTTTAAATAAAATAGTAACTCATAATATACATATAAAATTTGGTGAGTGACTTTATTAACTATAAAAGACAAGTACTTATTTTTCAACCAGTTGGCATTTCAGTAAATTGGAATGTAACCATGATTCAGGTACTTATTTGATTAAGAATCAGTTGTACATAGCCATAAATCTATTCTGGTATTGTAGATTATTATACGTTTTCATTGGTTTTAATTTGATTACTACTACTACTACTACTATTACTACTACTACTAAAAATTTTACTTGATTTTACATTGTGTATAATTTTATTTTAAATATATTTTAAAAGTAATTAAGTGGATGTTACAAGATGCTTAAAGTAAATAATAAATTAATTTTAAGAAACAATAAATAAAGATATAAAGCATTTATTATTATTATTATACATTTTTTTTTATAAATAGTGAAAACTAAAACACAACAATGATAAACTGTTTATAAATTTTATTGTAAATTTTAAAAGAATGAAGCAAAGTCATTTTTCAAACTACATGTACCAAAATGTATATCACAAAATACTTGTGCATTATTTACATATTAACAATAAAATTAACTTGCAAAAAGGGGCAATGTGTTCACATACAGACATCAACCTTTACTAACTCTCCTTTTTCAGACTATAAACATTTACAAGACAAAATTTTTCCAAATAACAAATTGATACAAACATAACAACATATGCAGAACTATTAAACAAGATTCATCTCTGGTTTTTAGAAAATAATAACTGTCTACCCTAAAAAGAGAGCAGAAAAAAATAAAAATTAAATTAAATTTAAAATTACAGAATAACCTGAGCATACAATAAACACTTATCTATGGATTAATAATTTCAAATGATAAAGGCTTCATTTGTCTACGTTGATTTTTTTTTGGTAATACAGGCACTGAAAAGTTACTTCAGTGGAAACTAGCTTGAGCTAATGTATTTTGTAACTATTTCTCACCTAAAAAATTATTATTTTAATTTATTTATTTTATCCATTATATTTATTATTTTATTCCAGAAACAAAACTTCCTATCATTTTCCTACATGCTAAATTTCGAAAGATTAAAAAAATAATAATAATTAAAAAAAAAGAAATAACCAAGACATTTTTTTTCTAATTCCTTTCATAATTTATTCCATAAGAACTGGACTCTCATAAAATGTTATTTACATTTAGAGAGCCAAGCTTTGCTAGTTGTTTTTAAAAGAAAACACTCAGAGAAGAACAACATGTATTCTTAAATAATCAATTTGACAAACGTAGTGAGACAAATAACAAATATACCATGAAAGACATTTTTAATTTGTCTGATATTATATCTAGCTACTTACAATTTAATAAAATAATAACACAAATCAGTTAGTCATATACATCACACCAGCAAAGTTCACAGTGTTAATGAAAATAAATATTCCTTTCATTACTTGAAAGGAGATTTTTATTTTTCTAATACATGAGCTGTTTTGGTTATGCACCAATGAAACAGGAGAGGAGAAACAATATTTATTAATAACCCCTGAAAAAAAAAAACCCACCAAGAAAACAATATCTATAAAATTAAGGTACACCATACAAAATGTATTGTTACTGTTTCTGTTATAGGTTTGCTGAGTAATTTTTAAAAACTGAATAATTAATCATTTATAGTTAAAAGTTAAAAATTTACGGTTTTTATTTTCCTAGTACTTGGAAACCTGGCAAATGATCCCAGAAACCTATTAACCAAATGGCAAGTGTGCTACAATATATATATTCTAGGATCCTTGTATTAACTAACAAGTACAAGTCACTTCAGGTTATAAGAATATTCAGAAATGTCATTGGTCCTTACCCATCATCAGCTGTTTATAAAATATTATGCAGCAGTTTGTCTAAGAGAACATAATGGTAAGGTAATTTGTTTATTCTCCAATTTTACAGCTAATATTCTGGATCATTATCAGAAAGATTATAAGTAATGAATGTGTGCTTTTATACACAAAAACATTAATCAGATCTACCTGTAGATTGTAAGTAAAAAAATGTTTGGTTTTATACATTATTCAAAAAAAAAAAAAACAAAATAAAATCTGTCCACTTATTCAATTAAATGACATCATATAAAATCATTCATTTTAAGTACAGCTAGAAAAATATACTTATTAATTTTTATTTATTTTATTTTAAAATTTTACTGAATCTAAGAATGTATTTAAAAATACAAAGTGTTTAAGATAAATGTAGAAAAATTAGTCTTAAGTTAAATTTGTCAAAATATCATTGCCACTGTCTTTCATTTCAAACAATATATATATTTTTTTCTCTTCAGTTATTAAAAATATATATTCACAAAATGAAACAGTTAACAGTGTAAACAATAAATTATTCAAAATATGAGCAAGATGCACTTTCCTGAAATACTCAAATAAGGTTACCAGATTTACAAAAATAAAAAAACATTTTAAAAATAATTTCATTATTAATTCATTTTTTTAAAATTCAAAAATAGATATAAATAGATATATTATGATCCACTCTCCTGTACACGCTGTTGATTGCTGTATTTAGCTAAGTCACTTCCAGCACGCTTTAAGATTTCTAGAGCCACATCACCTAAAATAAATTTAAAAATTAAAAATTAAAAATAAATAATGATTTAGACCTTATTTCACATCAAATGAAATAAAAGTAAAACATAGTAAATTTTCTGCAACTCAGCATAAATATAAAATTTCATATTATCTTACCATGATATTTGTATCTATTGCAGAGATGCAATAACAAAAACAGAAACAATTTTAAAACTGGACCCTATTCTCCTGAAATACATATTTTCATATGAATCATAGGCAAAATCTGTTAAATGGTTGATACTTACTTGCCAACTGTACTCCCTTATCAGTGGGTTTTCCTCTGTCAATAGCATTCCCATGTTCTCCTAACTGCAGCAGAATTTTCTTGGTTGGTGTGGAAGATCCAATGGGTTCTAGAGAAGACATGCTTGACTGATTAATAATAAACTCTCCAGTCAAAGAAGTTGGGCAAAGTGCATTAGCTTGAGCTAGAACTCGTCTGGCTCTTTCCACAACATTGTCTTCTGCCATGCCAGAGTCTGCACTGTTCTGAGAAAACTTCTCACCATCCACTGACTCCATCTCGTCTCTGAAGTCCAAACACACCCTGGGATTGCATCTGGAAGCTGATGATTGACTGCCTAATGAACTGTCACGATCAAAACTGTTTTCACTTTTGAAAGGCAACGAACAGAACTGATTGGTTAGATTGGTGTGCAGTCCTATTTCCCCATTGGTCAGCTGCAGACTTCCTGTCTGGTATCCTGTGTCTTGATTGGCTGAACTGGGCTGGTGAAAATTGTCATTTACCTCCATATCTGTGATGGAATCTCTGCAGCTGAAAGTGTTTGTGATGTTTTCAACTGACTGACTGAATGAAATTTGATCAAAATTCTGAATCTGGTCTTTTTCTTTTTCAGTGAAAGAATGACTTGATGCTGCCTCCATCAAAACTTGATTCTGTGGTAATAATGTTGGGCTAACATTTTCACGACAATTGACAGCCACTGGAGTCGATTTGTCTGCAGAATCATTTTCTGAATTTTCTGACAACAAAAACAAAAATTAATATTTATTAGCTATCTAAGGACAGACAAAAAAAAAAAAATAATAATAATAGAAAAAAATTAACTATCACATGTAGAAGGATGTGGCTGAAAATGTTTTGACAGAATTCATGTTACGATGAATATGGAATCTGGAAGATACAAATAACTACTGAAAAATTATTATCAAAATTCTGATCATAATGGAATGGTTAAGTTACATAATAAATAACTGAATGAATAAATAATATTAGCTAAACACACCTTTTTCTGTCAGCATTAAAATTAATACTGTCATTGTTGCACTGAAAATAATTTTTGTTATATAAACTTCTGCAGCTCTAGAAATGATTCTTTACTAATACATACCTTGCTGAAATGAGGATCCTAAATCTTCTAAATGACCACTGTGATGAATTGGTGACATCTCTGGACTTGGTAACAGGTGGACATCATCTCCAGTGGGGCAGAAAAATGGATTTTGACCAACTGGACTCAGGCTAAATTTTATAGCTGTCTCCATTTGTCTGGGTGCTCTACCTGAAATTAAAATTAGTAGATGCAACAAATCTTCCGTTTTGTTCTTATTTATACATTTAATTAATATTATTAATTCTTATCCTTCAACAGAAATAAATGTAATAAAACTTGAAAAAAAAGGTAAGTAAATACTGATTTGAAAATAATGTCTGAAAGGTTTACCAAGTGCATCACAAACTGTGACAAAGTACATTAAAAGTTAAAAAATTACAGCAATTTTAAAACATCAGCATTAAACTTTCTGTAATTTATATCCAAGACAACAGCAAATATCTCAGCCAGTAATTTGTAAAATATCTTATTAAACATTTTTGTTGATATGGAAATTAAAATGCGCCAATCCAATTTGAAACGCAATGTCTAAATAAATTTAAGCAATTGAATTAGAAATATCATAAAAATGTAATATTTACGAAGGACAAAAACAAACATACTTTCTGTGTGTTTTTTACTGATTGGTGACAATTCCGGTGAATCTAGAAGATCAATATCAGATGACCTCTGGAAATATTTACTCTGTTCTTTTGGATCACGAATGGGACTAGATGAAAAATGTCCCTATGGGAGAAAAAAAAAAAAAAAATTATTGACAAATAATTTATAAACAAATTGTTACTGATTTACTGGTTTACTTTTCTCCTTCATGTTCTGTATTTGGCAATATTAATTTTCTTGTTTAAAAAACGTACTAAAATTTTTGTACATTCAGTAACAGGACTTAAAGTATGCATACAGCTTGTAATTCCTCAAGGAATTTACTGAATTAAATATTGTACAGCTGACAGTAAACTACAGTTGTCAGTATTAAAAATTCAAAATTGAACAATTAAAACATTTCTAAATAATTCAGCTCTGACAGTCTTAAAATATTTTACCATTAACATTACAGAAAAATAAATAAATTTATTGACATTTTTTAAAAACTGTTAACCATTTACAAAAAATAAATAATCAGAATTTATCAAAAAAGGTAAAATATGCACTTAGTACGTTAAATTGACATCAATAGTGGATGGTCACAGTGTGTGTCAATAAGCTACATTACATGTGTAACTATGACTAATTCAGTGTCTAATGTGATCAATCTGTGTACAATTTAGTTATAAAATGTCATGATAAATGAGAACAGACTTAATATGCTGTCTTTTGTGTACAGTTTAGTAACAAAATATAATGAAAAGTGAAAATAGCCTGAATTTAGTGTCTTGAATGTACATGTTAGTAACAAAATATTGTTAAAAGTGAGAACAGACTGAATTTGGTGTCTTGTATGGTGTCTTGAATGTACATGTTAGTAACAAAATATTGTTAAAAGTGAGAACAGACTGAATTTGGTGTCTTGTATGGTGTCTGGCCTTCCCATTCAGGAGTAGCTTGACGAGATCCTACTGGTGAAACTTGTGGTGACGTCACACAGAAAGGTGACTGTGCCTGACATACCCTGAAGAACCAGACAATAACAGTATTTCAAAGTACAACCTATTTTTTAAACACTTCTGACATAAAATGTGAAAATGTGACAGACAAAATCATTGTCAAGTTGTTATCTTCTCCATTCATCAAAGACTGTTTTGTAATTCTGTCAATACAGAAGTAATCACAAAAAAAAAATAGTTTAGCTTCCATAATATATTTTTTAACATTATACTTTACTTTTAACAAGAAACTAAAAAAAATCATCAATGTGTATATATTTTTTCATTCCTACTGCTACACCCAATCTGAAATAAAATTAATAAAACACTGTCGCTGGTATTTAAAGAGGATGAATCCTGCAATTCATAGCTATCAGGCAAAAATTACAGTTATAAATATTTTTGAGCTGATAAACAGAACACTTACTTCACAGGACTGACTATGGAGCTGGTGTCTCCCTGGAAAAACAGCTTGCGTCTCAGCGAAGAGGTACTTAGATCAGCTTGGTTCATCGATTCCTCCTGTCTGTCGTATGTCATGAAGTCAGCTGTGGATCAAAACAAAATTTAATTACTGCATCATTCAGTCTACATACAAGGATGAAGTGGACAAATACTGAAAAGGAACTATCTGGCAGAGATCAGTGAGAGGCAGAAAAATATGGACACAACATGCTGAAGCATATTTGTGTGAGTGAGTGTGTGAGTGAGAGTGTGTGGACACAACATGCTGAAGCATATTGGTGTGAGTGAGTGTGTGCGTGCGTGTGCGTGAAGTAGTGAGTGTGAGTTGTTATCAGTGTAAAATTTGTTCAGTATAATATTAAAATGTTGGGTTTGTGTAAAACCTACCTAGTATTGTCTGTATATCATAGTTAACAGGCAGAGTTAGTGTTGTTTGGCACGAAACTGCAAAATAAGAAAGAAAACAATTGTACTGTTATTTATCAATAACTGATTAAGAATGGAAGATGACTGACCCTAACACTGTAACAGATTCTAACATTACTGTCAAATTCATTATTAAAAAAGACTGGTGTGTAAGTTGTTTGAAGTATATAGATATATTTACTATGTTGTTTTTTAACATTACAAACAACTTTAGAAACAAACAGATATTAAATATGGTTCCTGTGTTAATATTAACTACCACCAAGAGAACATCTTTGAAACAAATAGATGTTAAAAATGTTTTGTATGTTAATAACAAGGTTAAGTACCATCATGAGTGTTCCTTTTCTTTGTGAGTTCCTTCTGTATTGAACCTTGAAGATCCTCTGGACAGATATTTTCTGGACGTTTATAGCCTGAAAAAAAATAAAATGAATTTTTAAATCTACCAAGTTATCCATACTTACCCTTTTTCAGTATTGTTTTTTTCTTCAACACTGCATTAAAGAAAATTTAGTAGAGGTCTTTTTACAGTTGTGTCCCTGTCTGGTCAGTCTAAACATTTAGCATATCAAGCTGCCACTTGTTCTCAACTCACAAAATAATAGTTTATTTAAAATTAACACAAGCTACCAACCGAGCTATTTGGTACACATTCTTCATTAGAAACTGATTGATGTATTATTAGAACACAAAGTAACTCACGATTTTCTGAGCCTGGTGTTACTGGAGGATAATACTGCTTCTTGCCATCACTCCATGGAGATGGAGCAATCAGGTGTGTGGCGAAATACTGTTCTATTGCCTTCTGAGCTCTTTCTTCAATCTCAGAATCAAAACTAATCCAAAACAAACACAAAGTATATTAAAAGTTCAACAGTACCACAATTTTATACTTCATGTTTTTTTACCAGTTATCGAATATTTAATTTTTAGTATGATAACAATTATAAGGAATCCACTAGTAGCAGTAGTACAACTGAGTTATAATGTTGTTATAAACTGATAAAGAACATTATAAAATAAGACAGACTTGGAATACTGGTTAGAAACGGAACAGCCCAACAGAACAGAGCTGAGAGAAAACGAGAGAGAGAGCGACAGTGAGTGAATATGTGACTTAGTGAGAAAGTGAGTGAGCTTGTATTTGAGACAGACAAAGACAGTATGACTGAGATTGTGAGTTATTGACAAAGACTGAAAGATAGTCAGACATCATGCAAGAGAAAGAGTCAGGGACAGAGAGTGAGTGAACATTTCTAAAGTTTGTTTGAACAGATGTAGATAAAAACATTATCAACAGTCTTCAGGCAATATGTTCGTTTTATATAATAGAATAGTAATCAGTAAGAATAGGTAGTTAATATCAACTTACTGTTTTTGAGCACTTTCTTGATAAAATGGCATTTCATCAATATCTGCAGGATTCAGTTCTGCTATGTGTTCAATGTTCCACCGAAAAGTTCCCTGTAACAAAAAAAAGGGCTTTTTATCTTAACACAGAATAAATATTTCACACTCTGAGTAATAAAATCATAAGTTATGTACAAAACACATTCCTGTAAGTAAAACAAGCAGTGTTAAAACATTGTCAAACAGCTATCTGCAAACCAATATTAATTATTAATATAATTTAAAACCTGCTGAAACTACTTTACATCAGAAGTATATTCTATCATGTAAACATTATAATTCTGCTGACTAGGATGAATTTTTTTTTTTATTAATAATTTAATTTGTATTTTCAATAAGAAGAAATAAAATGATATTAAAGACAGTTACCCCATCTTCACTGCCAGGTGTGGATGACACGGTGAACAATCCGGGGCTGCAGGCAGGCAAATGAAGTCTTTCATCAGTGTCAAATGGATTTACTATTCGGCTCTGTGGAGTTGTATAATCCATATTGTGGTGTCTGTTACATTTTGGAGTCTTTGGATTCGATGAAGGAGTCTTGAAAACAGGACTCCGTGAAGACTGTTGCGATGCCGGAGAACATGCATATCCCTTGTTACAAGGACTAGATAAAACATGACGAAGATAAACATCGGACTTCAAACTCTGCATGGCACTGCAGAACCGGACCTGCGAGGTACAACTGTTGTTTGAACCTCCATGAACAGGACTGCTTGCTACCATGGTTACAGAATCAGCTGAATCCATATTTCATACACTTATAAAAGTTTTTACTTATTATACATTCCTTGGTACCTAACTAGATTTTCTAATCCCTAAAAATAAAAATAAAAGATATTCAAATAATTTGTGAAATATTAAACAATCTAAATAAAAAAGAACAGTCCATTCCAACAATTGTTTATTGTGACGTATATAAATTAGCATCTGATTGTTTTTTTAACATAGGTGGAACACAGTACCATAAAATTAGTTCAGAAAATTTAAATGTTTGCTACTGGATTTGATGTTTTCTCAACATCCATAGTAGTTTTAAACAGAAAGTGTTATCAAACAAAATAAAAAATATTCAGTTCAGCATGCATTTAATAAGTAACAGATTATTAGGGGGAATATTCAAAAGAGTGCATTCATAAAAGGTTATTATTCCAAGGGATTTAAACCATAGTTTTTGTTCATTGCATGTTGATACATTGTGATTGTCCAAAATATAGTGTCATTGACTCTACACTATTTTACGAAATTTCGCATTTTCTATACAATATTTATATTTTCTTTTATTTTTATTTTTTTAATTTTTAAATTGTTTTTTGAGTCATTAAAGTGATATTTTTCTTTGTGCTTGGAACAAAGTGAAAGTATATTTAACGAAGAAGAGAAATAAATAAAGTAAAATTTATTTCGAAAAGTTAATATTACATTTACAAGTTTTAGTTTAAATACATTAACAATACATGTACGTACGTATTTAAAATATACAACATCGAACGACCGAAAACTAAAACATGCCTTTCATTCGAGGTAATCGCTGAAAATTGTGAAATTATTTTCACTTTTCTTCAAATTAAATGACGTTATCAATTACAATGAACAGATTAACGATTTATTTGAAGTACGTGTCATAAAAACTACTAAAAATAAAACAAAAATATATTTTTTTTCATGTTTACCATTTGGACCGATTATTATAATTAGATGTGTCCGAACACGTCTGAATATAAAACACTGGTAGTTTGAACTGGCGCATTTTGTTGACAGACCAATGAACAACATTTCCGGTAGTGAGCAGAAAATAAGGAAAAAGACAAATCTCTTAATCTGCCAATTTCGTGCGCTAAATACCAAACAGATAAATTATTATTATCGAATAGGCAGAATAAATACATTTATTATTATTATTATTATTATTATTATTATTATTATTATTATTATTTTAATATTTATGTAAAAAAATATACATTCAACTCCTATAATTATTTATAAAAAAAAAAGAACAAAAAGTATTAAAATATCACTTTTGCTAAATATTTGTATGACCTTTGGTTTCTTTACTGTTACTAATCAAATAAATAAAGTACTAGACGATTTAATAACGTCTATATAAGCCAAGCAAAACAAATCAATCAACAATCAAAACTTTCTGATCAATATTAAAAAGATATTTATTATTTATGTATTATCTGCGTACATTTAAAATTAGTGACATGCTATTCACTTGTTTTATAATTAGAAAATGACATCCTATATTTATATGTATGGACAGACATGTCGGCAATATTTAAACTAAAAAATAAAATTTTAATTTTAATATCACACACCACTGACACCGTAGAGCAATAGTGGATTATCTGTTGTAGATACTATCTAAATTTGTTTATTGTAACGTTTATGATAATATTGGGTCAGTTCAAACCCTCAAACATCAATCCATCCACACTCCAAAACAATTATACATATCCATGCAATTGGAGCTCCACTATTTGTTTTTCATGTTTTAAATATTAATGCAAGAAAAGTTATGACTAAAATATTTTATTAACAAAATTAATGAATTTAATTTAGGTGTTAAAAGTGGTTACTAGCTGTATTATCCGAATACAATATACAAACGATCAAAGAACCATTCTGTGTAATCAGGACTTAATTACGTAACAAAATAAACTTTAATGTTTGGTGATGCAACTCTAAAATGATATTATCATGTTTGGTGTTTCCGATAATTATACAGGAATATATATAAAATGTGGATTGAAATTTAAAATATTTATAAAGACAAAAACACTAACAAAAAATCTGACATTTTAAAGCTATTAAAACAATAAAAACATAAAAGAAAAGAAAAAAAAAAAACAGAGTACAAGGCTACGCTTCAATCGATGTAAATCTCACGTGTGTGCGTGTGTTCCAGAAAAGACTCAGAAACCAAAATAATCACTAAGTCATAAATATATGTACGTTATCTTATCAACACAAACACTGGAAAAAAGACAACTAAGAGGACAGCGAAGAAAGCTAAATAATCTGTGTAATAATTTTCTCTATAATTTCGAGAAGCTCCAAAAGAAACTGTGGAATTCACGACTAACAATGGCGGACTCTAAACAAATTGTTGGTATGACAGGCAAACAAAATGTTTCTCCTGCAAGGGAAACTATGGATAGTAAGTATTTTTGTTATTATTAATTCAGCTACATACAATTTCTTTATTTAAATCTATTGCATAGTTAGAATGATAACAAAGGTGTTAAACTGCGTTTAGAAATGTTGTGTTCCATTTTAATTAATACTTAAAGTTAATAGAAATACTAGTAATAGTAATATACAAGTAATAGAAAAACAGTAAAAAGGCCTACTTAAAAAAAAAAAAAAAAAAAAAAAAAAATTAAAACCTTTTATAATTACTATTTCAGTTTTGATGGAAATGTCTAAACTGTTAAATACGGGACTTGATGCAGAAACTCTTATGACTTGTGTTAGATTATGTGAAGGGGGAGTTAATCCCGAAGCTCTTGCCCTTGTTATTAAAGAACTGAGAAGAGAGTCAGCAGCTATAAAGGTTGGTTTGTTAAGACTCATATTAATAGGGAAAACTTGAAAAACAACCTAATTACAAGTGAGCAGAATAGAAAGTTACGACAGTGACGTTAGCTTACAGTTCTGTCACATTTTCTCATACCTGTTGTCTGTGTTGATGCAATGAAACTAAACTTCACCAACATATTTACTAAAACTGAAATATCAGATTTTACTTCTTCATATAATTATACTACAATTTTCCAAAATGTGTACACGGAAAATTAATAGGCTATTTACTTTGAGGGCAGATTTTAAAAAATCTTGTACATCACATGATTAGAAATAAAAGGGCATATATATAATATATAGCATTAACCTTCCTGTTCACTTAATCTTGTAATCACTTTATAATTATCTTAATCATACGTTGAAAAATTAAACATAATATCGGTTTTTTATGTTTTTTTCAGAATTCAGAATCATCTAGTCAGTCTATTTCCTGACAAATGGAAATTTTGTATTGTGCATCTTGTGTTTGAATGCTTGAGGTTGTAACTTAAAAGGACTGTTTTATTCTGGTGGTATCAGAAAACTGCACCAGAATGCTCATTATTTGGAGCAAGGAGAAACAAATAGAAGAACATAATAAAACATAACTGTGAGTGTACTGGACACATTTAAGCAGTCTGTACATCATGCCAGGTCATCTTTTATATTCAATTATTAGTTTGTAAATAAAAAAAAAAAAAAAAAAAAAAAAATAATAATAATAATAAAAAAAAATATTATACAATACTTGAAATTTGGATATTGGATTATGGTGTGTTTTTAATTTTGCATCATAAAAGGATTTTTTAAAATATTGTGTGTCTGTTTTATAAAAATTTATTATATTTCATCAGGACTTAAAATTATTTTCAAGTTAATGTCATTGTTCACTAGATTTCATTAATCATTTTCTTGGAAATACATTGATTGTCATCGTAATTTAAATTAATTAATAAATTAATAAATATTGTGTTTTATACAGCTCAATACACATCACATAAAGAAAATTCTTTTTATTTCTTTTTATCTCATTTAAATGGATCTCTCTTATATTTTCTAAAAATGTTTATTTTTCAGGAGGAAAACAAAATATTAAAACAAAAATAATGTTTGGTTAATTTTCATTTATTTCCCTTGTCTAAAGACATAAGATGTGAATCACACTTGGAAATTCATTTATAAACAAACTTTTATAGCAGTGAATCTATCACTCTCTAAATTGTACAAAAACAAAACAAAAATCATGTTTGGTTAATTTTCATTTATTTCCCATGTCCAGAGATATAAGATATAAATAACACTCAGAAATTCACCTATAAACAACCTTGTATAACACAATCTATCACTCAGTAAATTATGAATATTTAAAACAAGTAAAATTTCTTAAAAAGTCCTCATGTAAATTAAAGTGTTGAATATCACTGTTGATGTATGTTTAAATTATTTCATAACTTTGTATATTCTGTAAACAAGAGTACAAATAACTATCTTAATTTAAATTCTAAACTGAAGGATTACATAAAATAATTGAAAATAATAAACCTCATTTTAAAAAAAACAGTTATCAGAATATTTGTCACTGAAATATGAAATGAAGGCAGTTATTATTATTTAAGAGATCTTCAAGACTAGAGAAACAGTAAATGTTTAAAATAATCATGATAGATACACCAAAATAAAAATAAATGTCATTACATATTAAGTATAAATAATATACAAACAAATTCAAAAACAAAGTGCAGATAAAACAAATTTAATAAAAATCATAACAACAACAAAATGTTCTGAATGTTATATAACACTATTAAAAAATATTTATTTAAAATTTTAACATTAAATCTTACCCCAATTTATTCTGTATTAGTAAATCATTTTTACAGACAAATAATTAATGTTGAACATTTTGATTTCAACTTTATATGCTTTATTTACATCTGAATCTGAATAGCCTTTGTTATTCAATATTCAAAGAATGCATATATATGATTTGGGTACTGAATAACAATGGCTGTTCAGTTTGAGATAAAAACAGATAAAAATAGTTACTGTTTACAGACATAGTGATGTAACAAGTGTGAGCAGACCCTACAGCAACAGTGTGCTCTTACAAACGAAAATGTCCAAAGTTCCCAGCTCATACAACAAATATTTTTTAATCCTTGTTAACAGTGGAACTTGGTCGAAACCAGACGAAAACTGACATACACGAAATGAGTAAGAGCTTCTTTATTGTTTATACCAAACTGTTCAATTCCTCAAAATGAATAATCAATGAAGAACTAAAACCTACCAAACACTGAAACCAATATCTAAATAAAATCTGGAAACAAAACTAATTTCTTAAAATAGATTACTACAAAATCTTGCATTTGGATGTCTTAAGGATACTATTTACAGTGGAAGATTTTTTATAAATATATAAATAGATTACTAAAAAATATTTACACCTTTTTTTTTTTACAACTTCATAATTAAATCTATTTTCTTTTATAATTTCATAATTTGAATTATATAATGAATGTTGGAAAGTTTAGCAGAAATGAATAAACACAGTGTAAAGTCTTCACAGTTGAACTTAATGTTTTGTTTTCATGAAGATATCAATTCAAAGAATATACCTTTTTTATATGTATATACATCAATTCAGAAAACAGACTTTAAAATCTTAAAAATAAATTTAAAAATAATAAGTATAAGCATTAAAACTGAAATGTTAACTGTAAAATAAAAACTTCAATTTTTTAAAATATATATAAAACTTATAATACCCCTACGAGAATTTTTTGATGCATCATGACATACCTATAAATTCTGTATAGTTTTTTGGAGGGGGGTATTATTAAATAAAATTTGTGTATAAATATATATTTATTGGTTTCAGTAAATCATGTCATTACCATGTGTAAATGAATATGTAAGCCATAGAGAAGCTAATGCCACTATTGAAAAAAAAATTCTAATCCCTAAAAACAAATATAATTGTTATTATTTAAAAATCATGAAATGATTAAGCTAATTGAATACTCGGGTTCAGCGTTGAAAAAAGTTTTGTTTCACTTTCAGTAAATTAAACATAAAAAATTAATTGATTTCTGTATCAGCTGAGCATAGTACCATTTTGATAAACAGACTGTATTACAAAAACTACAAACATATAATAAACAGCAGTTAAATAATTTATGTAGGTAAAATGTGCTTTACGTAAAATTCTACTATCAACAGTATACAATAAACTGTTAGTAATAACTTGGACTTGCTGCTGGTTTAGTTTTCCTCTTGCAGTTACATTTTTAAATACTAATTAAAAATCATCATCTGGGTGAAATTTGTTTTTCTGTTACCATAAATTCTGATTATATTTTACAGATTTATTTCTGTGTTATGTTTCCTGTTTATACTTAAGCTTCCATGTAACTGTTATTTGTGTATGATACACTAACAGTTCTTAAATTACATTAGAAAGGGATTATTAGGCATTTCTTTTATTTTTTATTTTATATGTTAGAATGGAATTATATCTGATATATAAGATTACCCTTTTCACTCCAATGCAGAGTTGTACTGTATGTGTTCTAGTAGTGTTTACAAGGTTGATTTAGACAATTCCTGAGAAACAATGAAGACACTGGTTTAAAAATTAATAGTAATAAAACCAAAATAAATCAACAACACTAGGTGATAACAAACCTAATCCATGCATACAATGTTTCTGCAGCTGACAGCCTGCGACTTGCTCGGCTGTCAGAATCTAATACACACTGCAATCAGGCGAGGGAAATGAACCTTTATCACAAGATTTCCCTCCTTCCTGCACTGACTAGTGAACACAAATGTTTGTACAAGGAACCATTAGGTACTGGTCATGCATTAGAAAATATGCATTTGGTTAACATATTTTTTAAAAAAGCCATTACAGTTTGAACTTAGATTTTAAATCAAGAGCGGGTTATAAAAATCCATTTAAGTTGCATATAAAGAAAGGCCCCATATTTTTTAACGACCTAAAAGAAAAGAAAAAAAAAGAAGAAAAATCAATGAGATCTATTTTGGAACACGATCATGCAATCTGTTTGGAGTTAATTAAGAGGTCATGATTTTTTTTTGATTTGATTTTTTTTGTTGTTTTTTTTTGCATCAAAATGTTTTTTTTATTATTATTTATTTAATTTTTTTTTTTTATCTTAAAAAGGTTACAGTGATTAGATGGTTAAAGTAATCTGGAAATCACTGTGAAATGTTGGATATTCTCAAGCAAAAAGCACTTGGTCTTGGAAACATTAAAATCTAATGGTCCCTGATTTACACAGTGTGTCACAGAGCAAGTCAGTGAAGTGCATATCACAGTTTTAAACTACTAGAAACCAAGTGGCTGTGGATTTCTAGCGACATCTGCATCGACGACTCTATGAGTAGCACTCTCTAATCACTGAAGTTTTTAAAAAATTTAACATTTATGGGACGGGTATGTTGTAATGGCGATCATCTTCTGCCAGCAGATTGATATGAGGCCATGAAGGGTCAGCATCATCTGGAAATTGGCAGATGAAATCTTCCTGGCCATGGTTTTGTAGCCTAGCAACTCGTATCTTGGTTCCAAGTGTGTGGCCCAGCAGACACATTTCAACCTACAAAAAAAACAAAATAATAACAGAATTTTAAAAATCTATTAAATGTTTTTGTTTATTTGAAAAGATAATTACTAGCAGTCTTCAAATTTACATTTTAAATGAGAAAACCTATTAAATACATCTGTTTATTTGAGTAACAGCTTTGGAAACTTCATTTCTGACTTGAAAATAATAAAAAAATAAAAAATGACAATTAATTAAATGAATATTTCTGAAAATATATTTTTTTGTTTACTTTATAAGAATTAGTGTATAACAGTTTAGAAATTCAGTTATCATTATTTAATACTCAGTCGTAAAATTAATGACGGAGAAAGAAAATTAAAACCAATGCACCAAATATGTAACACAAGCAGTTAAACTGGTATGCTCAGATTCCCCTGTTATTTTAACTTTTCTCTAATTTAGAGCTTTATTTCTCACCTGCTACTCTGATATTCTCTGATTTCTAGTATTTCTCACCTGTTCTAGACCTCCTGAATCACCTATACTGTTCAGGTGATTGGTCACAAATTTATCAACAGTTTCAGATGTGTCTCTAGCAAACAGGAGCCAGACAAAGACTGGAACATCCTGTCCAGCACAGTTGGCCTGGTACAGCTCATAGGCTTGAACTAACATCATGATTTTGACCCCTTCCACAAGTTCAAGGTCAGTATTTGGGTCAGAGTTGAACAGGCTGACAGCCAACTTTTCTCTTTCTTCCTGCGTTGAAAGTCTGCCTACCTTCTCGACCTTGAGAAATTGAAAAGAAATAAAAAATGTTTAATTTGGAATAAAATTTTCAGTGACATTAAGTTTAATAATCAAAAGTAATATTCATGTCAGTCATTGTTAATAATAAATCCCAAACAATCCACTAATTCAACTAATGGTTAAGATAAATGCAGAAAATACAACTGTAAGAAAATTATAGTTACAGGGTATGATAAAGCACTTGCCTGGAGGAACAAAATGTGAACAAAGCTGTTTTATTTTATTTCACTTTTTTATTATTTTTTTTTAAAATTTTATTATATTATATTTTATTATTATTATTTTTATTTTTGTTATTATTATTTTTTTTTTTTTTTTACTTGTACCAAACTTATTTGAAAATATTAAATGTAAAAACAGAATGGACTTTTTTTTTCTGCATACATCAATAACATGGCTATTTATTTATCTTTTTGTTTTTAACATTGGTACAAAATGAAAAACTGCTGTATGGCACTTACTGCAGAGTACAGGTTAAAGACACATTTGCATATCACAGACAGCGTATCTCCATCAGCAGAGCAGGGAAGACGGTTTGCAAAATTCCACTTGGCAAGACCAGAGGCTGAGTCTTTGTAGAGTTTTTCCAGATGATTCACAAGGTCAACAATTCCACACCATCTGTGGGTCACATTGATTCCAGAGGTCAACACTTGGAACAAGCAGCTTCTCACTGCACAGTAGTTGTCTCCCCTGGTTTGTCTCAGAGAACAGCAATTAAATAGCTTGGCAATTTCTGCATAGCCCTGCAGAAAAGAATGTTAATTTTCTATTGATTTGCGCTGTTATTTGTTCGTTGTATAACATATGGTGCTGTTTTTACAGAAAACATTTTTTTGTTTTGTATCATAAAAACAGTGTCTGGTTTAAGCCACTTAAAAACACATGAATTCAATAAACAACATCAAATTAATGCTAAACTAATGGAAAACAGTGTATTGAATAAATGTTATTGGCAAGCTGCTTGAATTGCTGTGATAAAATGAATTAAGCTAACAGTAACAGAAAATACAAATAATATTGGATAAATTCTTTTAAAATAATACAAAAATAGCAAACGATAGACTAACACATCGTGTGTGTATATGTGTATGTGAGGGTATACATACATCAATGTGTTTATCTGTAAACCAAAAAAAAATATAATAATAAAAAATGAATCATTATGGGATGGCCCAACACACCAACATATACATGTTTACATAAATACAAACACATATATATGCAAACATCAAGAATATATGTAAAGAAAAAGAAAAGTGAATAAATGACAAGCTTGACAAACCTGTTTTATTGTTTCTGCTACTGCTGTTTTCCCCTTCCATTCGTTCTCAGCATATGACTTGATGTCCACTACATCTCTTATATTTGTTAACTTAACACTGGACAGTCCTGAAATAACAACAGCAATTCTTTATTTGTCTTTAGTGCAAAGTCACTATAAACTTTGTGAACAGCAACAAAAGTTAAAAGATAACAGTTATTAATAATTAATACATTATAAAGATTCTTCTTTTTCCTCATCTTCCTTTTGTTATTATTATCATCTTTATCATTATTTCTTCTTTTTCTTCATCTTCCTTTTGTTATTATTATCATCATTATCATTATCTTGTTTACTTTCTTAATAACATTTGTTAACATAAATTGTATGAAATCATATAATAATAAGTAACAAATTAATATGCCTCTTTTTTTCCATTCATTTTTTGAAAATTAACTATTGCATATTTTTTGTTATATATGTATGTCATACATCTGTCATCTTAATAAACGTGATAAAATAATAATTAATATCTAATTAATGTAAAACATGTTACAGCCAGTTTTATTATAAATTACATTAATTGCTGTCACACTGGATTTGTAACAACTGTCATTTGGTACATGTGTCATAACAATTCAAATTAATTTTTTTTTTAAATCAATAGCATTTGTCAGTGAAGCCAAAAAGGATTTAATACACATTCTAAGAAAATCAAAGTTATATAATTATAGATATGTTATAAAAACTGTTTCATTCCATATTCCTCAAACATTAAGTTAACAGTTTTGAAAAACTTACAAAAACTTATAAATGTAATGTGCTGCCAACAGGAAAATGCATGCTTACATGGTGGACTATTGTTAAATTGCCAAAAACAAACTTTAAAATTTTTATCTTTATTACTTAAATTGACAAATGACACACTTTAAGTTAGAAATATATATTTATATATAATTTTTGTCTTTAACAGAGAAAAAAAATATTTTACAGTATGATAACTTGTGCTTAAATTTATTCATTTATGCAATGCCAAACAGTTGCAATTAGAATGGTCAAGCAGATAACCATATCATCATTAGAAACTATACAAAACCAAAGCTGGATCAATATCTCTGCCAGGAAATGGTAGATATCTATTCTGAACACTGTTTTTTTTGTTTTGTTATTTAGACATGTTTTTAAGCTATTTTAATATGGCATCATTCACACAGATAAAAACCATACAAATAATGAGAAAAGGTTACTTTTTTTTGAGCTAGTGATTTTTATATTCACGTTTCCTTAGAAAAAAATATCTCAGGCTATGATACATTACACTTGAGTTATAGATGTGATGACAGATAGCTAAATGTTTGTGATTTACTAGAAAAAAAAAACATTTTCACCTTTACTTTCATGTGGTTGCTCTTCTACTGAATCAGTTTGCAAGTTATCACTGGGAAGACTAGAATCTGCACAGACATCAGCAGCTATAGACACATCATCATTCACCTCATCATCAGCGTTGCTGTTGTTATTGCTATTTATCCCTGAATTAGACAATCTAGAGTCCTCTCGCTTTAACCTGTGTGTCCTCGATGATCTCAGTCTTCTGGGCATCTGACTGTCAGCCAGCTCACACATGTCCCAGGCTAAGTCGACGCTCCCCTCTCGAGAGCAGTGGTTTGAGTCTAAAGAAACACTGGGAGATCTTTCCCACCGAGACCAGGCTCTCTGCAACACTGAAACTGTCTTTGGTGAAAGCATCACATCTTCTGTGAGCGTCCTCGTCTCAGACTCGGACTTTTCAGAAGACATGCTTCCTTGATGAATCAGGTCAGAGAGCTTTGTGGTAATCACACTGAACTCATCTTGAATGTCGTGAAGTTCGTCTTCTATGTGCTCTAAATTTTTGGTTGTTTTGTCCTCGAAGTCTATTGCTGCATTTTCGAATATTTCATTATCCAGCGAGGAAGAGCAGTCAAATATATTTCTGTCCAGACTGCGACTTCTGCGAACTCTCTTGCAGGAAAGACGATCTGGTGTCGGAGAACGTGAAGTGTAGTTCTCAGATGAAAAACTTGACCACTCGTGAAGTCTCTGCAGCACCGACTGCTTGAACTGATATTCTGTGAGTGAAGGGCGAGGCAAGGGAGACAAGCCTTCACCCTCATCATCACAACTCCAGTCACCTACACTGTTAGTCCCACAACTGAAACTTTTTAAAGATTCACATCCTTCAATCAGCTGGTCAAAGTCAGACTGACTTCTTTCTGATGGCTCTGCTGAGAAACTGTTTCTTTTTTCTTGATAAACATAATCACTAGTTTTTGTTTCTACAGGGGCTGGGGATTTTTCTTCATCTGACGGAGGTGTCAACAGAAGACTACTTTTTTCCAAGACATCGAAGCTGTGCAAACTGTCGCTGGAATATCCTAAAGCATTTTCACTGATATATCTAGAATTTTTCTCTTTCAGTGATTTGGGGCTGAAGTTGACATTCATTGAATGTGTACTCGATGGATGTCTGTACCTAAAAGGGTATCTGCCACTGACACTACTGTTCTCCTCCCAGGACTCTGTCATGTTTTCAAAACCACTTTCAGCTGTGCATGTTGAGTAAAATGAGTCTCTGTTAATTCCAGATTCGCTGTAAAATGACTGGGCAAGATCTGAAGCTCCACCTATTGCAGAATCCTTGTCGGAATGCTCCTCTGATGGACATCGCTTTGTCTTGCGGTTTCGAAAAATCACTCCATCTGTTCGTCTAACAGCTTCATCTTCTTTAATTAAATTGAGACCGTACGGCACACACGCTTCTCGTTTCTTCTTAGCATAGTTGTGATTTATGCAAAATGCAACGCCAAACTTGTGGACTGTAAGAAGCTGAAGGTGCTATGTGATGCTGGGCATTTCCCATTTTCTCTTCAGATTCACTCTCTGAATCTTCCTATCAAAAAAGAATTTAAAATAAATTAATAAAATTTCTTTCTAGCTTTCTATACATAAACATAATTACATGTGTTGTACAAACATATACATATGTATTATATATATAACATACATTGTACAAACATAAACATATCTATTATACATTCATATATCTTTAACAAATATACATGCACACACACATATATAGATATATATTGCACACATACACCACAAAAACAAATGTAAAACATAATTAAATATTTCTTTATTTCATTTATTAGTATCAGTAAAGTTTGTTAATATAACAAATGTTATAAGAACAATAAGAACATTTTTAATAATTATGTAGCAGATACATATTATATATCACACACACATACACACACTCACTGAACACCTATTGTTGTCATAATTGTAAATAACATTTTTTTAAAAAGAATAATAATAATATAGAAATTGGGACTTAATGATTATTTTATAAGAGAAAAAAGATATCTATGTGTATGTGTTACAAGGCCATTCAGCCCTCTAATCCAAAGGTCAAAAGAAAATGGTACCCAATGAACAACAGGCATTTTTCTTTAAAATAATTTATATACATTGTTTGATATCTATTTCAAACACATGACAGTGATATTATAAGCTAAAACTGATAAATTTGCTGAATGATTAATAAAGCAACAACAGCTGATCTTTTACCAGGCTAACATTTTGTAATCTAGTAATCAAACTTTTACCACCCTAACATTTTGTTATCTAGCTTTGACCTGAAAAAACTTTGACCTGAAATTTGTTTATTTCTCAAATCTCTGAAATCACCCGATATCTCCACTATAAAAAACCCAACAAAAAAATAAAAACAAACTGTATTTGTTTTTAAAACACACAAAATTACCTGAAATGATTCTGTTCTCCACAACAAAACTACACGATGAATCAGAAATACTTTCTCACATGACTATTTGCTCTAATAATTTATATAATGTCTATTTTTATATTAGCATACAAACTTACCTGAATGTGACCTAATGTGTTTAAAAACTACTCAGAACATAACTAATTCTTGTAATTTTAAGATTTTTGCTTTTAAAAACTGACAAATAATTCACCTCATGTGATGTTTGAAAACCAACTCTGTTCACATCATGATTCAGTCTAGTAATTAATAGATATTAATTTCTTTCTTTTTTTAAATGACTTGTACACATGAAAATAACATTTGTGACCTGATTTACTTGTAAATTGAATATATAGGATTCACAGCTCAGAATAGAACAGTACACGACATGATGACAAATAAGTAAATAAAAAAATAAAAAATTAACTAAATGGAATGGTATTAATAAGAAATGAACTTGATGTGTTTAAAAACCAAATCCACTCACATAATTAGAATTCTAAGATTTTTACTTTTTAAAACACATAAATAGAGTTCAATGTTTCTTTTATCAGTAACTGATAAAAAGAAGCTGAAAATCACAAACCTGACACTGTGTAAAACACTGTCTTTCTCATAACTCTATATACACATACACCTACCTCAGACAAAATTTCTGTTTTCAGTGACAACACTAAATGTGTTTGAAAACGAAATCTCCTCACACTGCCAACCACTCTCATAATCTCTTAATTAATTAACAATGATTAATCCATCCTAATTGCTGTATCTGTTTGGTTCTGTCTCTGTGACCAGTTAAGTGGACTTTGAACAGAGGGGATGGTCTTTATTACAAAAGAGATACAGGACAAGGAGCTGTCTGAATCGGTAACTAATGAGCAGTGCTTAATTAGGGGCCAGATAACTGGAAGGTATGTTAATTATTAATGTTTGTTAAAACATCAAACAGAGATTAATATTTCAATAATTACAAGGTATTCCTTGTTAAAAATCTTCTACAAACTTAATTACAATGGATTTTAGGTTTAAAGTTAAAATCAAAAATTAAAAACAAATAAATATATTTTGCTGGCAAAATTGAATATATTCACACACACACACACACACACACACACACACACTCAGAGATAAATAATATATAAAAATCAAACAAAAAATGAATAATAATAACAATTAATAAAAAATAATAAAGAAACAAAGGCCTATGTTTAATACCTACTGAATATGACAGTATCAAACTATCATCAAGGAAATTGTTTTAGAATAGAGCCTATGGCCATTTGAAATGAATATCATAGAGAAAAATCCAATACATTAATATACAAATGTATTCACACTTGTATATAAAACCCACATCAACTGGATAAACCTCTCACTGAGAAACAATGACCTTTGGACATTAAGCCGGTTTCATTCAGTGAAACATATCCATCCTCTGTACAGAGAAAAAATCCACTTTCCCCTTGCTTATTTTCTGTGATAATGTACACAAATGAGCTGACAATAGGAAGTGATGTCATTATTATGACCAGGATAGGCAGAATGACATTAGGCACGAGCTCTCTCTTGAATTACAAAATAAATTTAGAACAGTTTTTTTTTATTTGTGCTGTATATAGAGCCAGTCAATAATAATAATTCAACCTTTCAGTTTAACAAAAAAAAAAAAAAATGTTACTATTTACCAACTAGACAATGGAGATATATGGCCTCTGTTCTAGTTCCTGGTTTTCATTTGTGTTAAAAAAACAACTAAAAAAAACCCCAACCACCCCAACACCACCACAGACATAAATGCAGTTTTATTTCCTGGTTTGTCTATAAAAAAAAAAAAAAAAAAAAAAAACTGTCTACCAGTTAAATATAGTCTCTGTTTTAGTTCCTGGTTTTTAGTTTGTTATACAATCATACTCAAACTTGCTGATCCAGAATTTCAGTAAAGAAGGTGGCATCATTATTACTGTGTTGTTCTAATTTTCAACACTTTTCTTCAGTTAAAAATATATATTGGTGGCACAAATTGGCAAAGTGCACCTAATGTGGGAACCTCTTTGATTTCATGTGTGCATTTGTTTCATTATTTGTGAACTTAACCTGATTTTGTAATTCAGGATGTGGGTTTGGCAGCTTGGCCCAGAAGAGGACATGATGTGTAATAAAAAAAAAACAGAAAATGGATAAAATAATAATAATTTATATAATAATAATAATAGTAATAGTAATAATAATAATAATAATAATAATAATAATAATAATAATAATAATAATAATAATAAACAAAATCAAATAAAATATAATAAAAAAGGAGAAAGAAAAAAATTGACACAGTAGGTGGTTATATTTTCTGTTTTTGGAAGAAAATAATATCAAGAATAAAAATAAAAAATAATAAAAGATAACTAAGCGAATTATATATTGATGAGAGAGAGAAAAAGAGAGAGAAAGAAAAAAAAATTATGATGGAAATCAGCCAGATAAAAATGTCTAATCATTAACCATTAACATGTAACAATTACAATTCTTTTTTTTTTTTTTTAACAATTTACATCAAAATTATTTTCCTTCATTTGCCAGTTACCAAGATGATTTATTGCAGTAATCCAACAAAATTATCAATTCCAGCTTTCTGTTTGTAGAAAAAATCTTTCAACCCACTCACATGATGTTGCATACAATTAACCAGACATGTGTAGCAGACGAATAAAAAGATATTCAAAATGTTCTTTTTAAATCAGACATATTGCTGACTAGAAAAGACTCATGCTTTTCCCTGTGACAGTTATGATTGGTTGAATTAGATAATGATGAACATGAAATTGTGAATGAAAAAGAGAGAATGTGCAAGAGTTACGTCTGCATGTATGTGTATGTATATATGTTTATGAGTACTGTATTACACTTGTGCTCTGCATTTGTATGTAGGTTATCATATAGGTCTTTATATCATCATGTGAATGAGTTTGTTTATATATGTGTGTCTCTGTGTGTGCAAATTAATAGGTATATGTATATGTATGTGTGTGTGTTTGTATGCATGTGTTTGTGAGTATGCGTATGAATGTCTCAGTACTGGTATTTATGAATATATGTGTAAACATTTCTCATGTAGAAAGTAAAAACTGCAGAACAACCACTCTCTCTACAAAAAAAACCCCTGTAACTGTTATTACCCAATTGTCACTTCACATGCACATAATTCTAACAAAGATTTGATACTGACTAACAGGGAAGCTACAAGGAGTCATGGTTACAGAACACACAAAAACCTATGTAAACAATAGCTGAAGTCATATTTGATATTTAAATACTGAGTACTTGTAGAAGATGGGTTGACTAAACTCCACTCCTAACTTAAAAGTGATGAAGTGGAATAATTCTCAGTTTAATTTTGTTTAATTAATGTGTTTCAATATAACTGCTGTAATAAAAGAGAGAAAGAAATGTTTTATTTAATGATCTATTCAACTCATTTTTAATCACTGGTTAAGAACTATATAGATAATGAGAGAGGAAAACCATGTTACAATGTAATGGGATGTTGTTCTTTTAATTATTAGCAGAGAGAGGGATTTTAAGTGTACCTACCCACAGATGTGAAGGCTTGTAACAACACTTTTGTTTGGAATGGGAAATAACCCAGTGTGAACATGAACACTGATATTGTATAACAGGAGATTAGTTTAATCTGTTTAACTGAATCTGAGATATGAGAAAGCACCTCCTTGTTTAAATATTTTCCCTTTTGTCATTACCTAATTATGCACACAAACAGAATTAAGAATTAAAATGTAACAATCTACATCATTATACAACTTATTAAGTAAAGGAACCATGAATTTACTTTGTGTATGTAATATTATTTCTATTCATATTACAGTGATATTAACTAAAAAACATAAACATCTAAAGTGATTATAAATATCAGTGACACTCATTTTAGTCTGGTGTGAATACTTTTCAAAGAAATAAGATAAAATGCTGTCACAAATAATGAAATATTAATACAAATGCTTTTAGAAATAAGAAATCTCGTAACAACAGACCTCAGTGATGAAAAGCCTCCATAAAGAAGATCTAGTGAACACTGAGGAAAAATGGACTTTAAAACAAATGCAAAAAAAAAAAAAAAAAAAAAAAAAAAATCAGGAAATGTGTAGGTTTACAATGACAAGGAAATAACCAGCCTTAATTAACAGTGAGCTGTCATTTTACTGCCATTGATGTAAAGGAAATCAGATATCTGATAGTGGTTTTTTTTTTTCTGGTGTGTGTTTTTAAAGATGTAATTATCTGTGTGAAGAAAGAATCTCTATTCTGATCCGTAAATAGGTTTTTTTACAAACAGTCATACAAAGAAGAAAAATTTATAATTTTCATAGTAATTTTAAAAATGTATCAATACACTACAAGATAACGAACTTGAACAGGAATGAGGGGAAAAAAAAAAAAAATCTACTTAGGATATCAACCCCACTGATTTGTTGTTGTTGTTGTTTCAGTTATCATTAGTGTCATAACTGAGCCAATTAGAGACAACATGCAGAGGTTAATGTTCTTAATAGTGCATGTAGGCAATTATTTTATCTGAGTCCAGCAAAACTGTGCAGGTTGAATCAACTGCATGAGAACGTGATCAACAAGGAATCCATCATGATAGATGTGAGAAGACAGAATGAGGATACAAATCAATAGGGCGGCCTGCTGATGTTTGTTTTCCCTGGAGAACACGCTGCCACAGAGTGTTAGTCAAAAATAGAAAACTGTTACAGTTCTTTAATTATTCACTTTTCTTTATATACAACATGGTTTCAGGAACTGGTTGTTTGTTATTACTTGATTAAAGAAAATGATTGTTTATGTATGACATACATCCAACTGTTCTGCCTGATCTGAGTACTGGTGACAAAAATTGAAGAAACACACCACACACTTTTATTTATCTGAAGACAAACAAACACCATTTACTTTGAGAACATGTTCACTGATGCACGATACATTAATGAAGTTACAGGATCAAATGGAATAACATATTAGGTATACATAAATTTTATAAATGTCAGAGAGAAAAAAGAATCTTCAGTGCTAAGTAAATTTAATTTATTTGTTTTGCCAATTACTTAACAAATTCTGATTTTCTTCCTACATATTATTTTTTATATTTCATGTGGATTTTTCAAAGCACAGAACCATTATCTGTATTAAATGAAGCAGAGTTATCTAAAACAGTTCATTCGGTCAATCTTTTCATTCACAGAAGATTTTATCTTTGGCATGCAATCAAGGAATCTAGGTTAGTGTTAGCATGTTACAAGATTAGTAAGAGAAACAGTTTTGATTGTACATGAAATTATGTTTGGACAGGTGCCATTACTAGGATATGATTCAAGAATTACATTTACTATATTTATCTGTCTAGCTATCTATCAACATATTTGTGTGTGTGTGTGTGTGTGTGTGTGTGCTATATTCAGCATTCTAACCTTTGAAGGATAAAGCCGATATTTTAAGAACAGTTATTCCTTACATACACACAATTACAAACACACCCAAGTGATTTAGCAAAGTACATGGTATGTGCTTTCCTGTTCATACATTAAAAGATCCAGTAATTTGAATCGGTAAAATTAACAAGTGTTGTGATATTTTGACAAATTGTAAAAGCTATTAATATCAAAATATGCTGATGTGTCATCAAATATTCATGAACTGTATAATAACAATCTACCATCAAATAAAAAATTGATTTGCCTTTTAATGTTGTTTTTATCCTTGTTTTTTTTACACACACACACACACACACACACACACGTTTAAATATATATTTTTTATATATTTATAAAATTGGAAATTAAATATCAGAATGTGAAATAATGATTATTATACAAAATAAAAATGGTAACAAAATAAGCCAGAGTGGTTTAGTAACTGATACATCATAAATAACTTGGTGTATTGTTTTAAAAGAGATATAAAATTCATGTCAGTTGGTTAAAATGTTCATTTTATCTGTTAACATATTTTATGTTCTTAATACATTGTATGCACTATCTGTTTGTTCCATCTTATTACTTTTTAATATCTGAAACAAACAATAAAATTAACATTATTCTGAAAATGTTTAGCTAATTTATAGATAAAATATTTTTGAAATAACATAAAAATTTAACAATTTAAGATTTAGTACTCTGCAAAAATCAGTAAATAAAAGAAGGTAAAAAAAAAAAAGCATAAAAAAAACCTGCTCTCTCTCTCTCTCTCTCTCTCTCTCTCTCTCTCTCTCTCTCTCTCTCTCTCTCTCTCTCTCTCTCATACATATGCATACACACATTCAGTCTACATTTTAAGTAAAGACAGCTCTGTTTAAGTAATCAGCCCTCAAAATTCTTTCTTTCTTCTTTCCGTTTTTTTTTTTTTTTTTTTTTCAGTTTAACGCAGGACAAAAATACATCAGTGCACTGAGAAAAGAATGCATTGTTTTTAACCTGTGATGCCAGCTGCAAATTCTTCAAAGACTTAAGTTACACCTGGCAATGTTTCAGGATGGAATTTTTCTGATGAGTTCTGCAGTCTATCATAATGATCAATCATCTGTGTTTAACTGTAATCCATCAAATTAGGTATTATCTTAATAATGCTACATCTGGACAATGGACAAATATATGTCAGTGAAAGGACTCTCTCCTAGAAAGGCAGTAGACTATAATTCTATGGCTAGAATTGCAGACTAATCTCTAGATCAATTCTCCTCAGTGTCTAAGTTGGCTGTTTCCCATTCTTGCATGATATAGTTAAGGCTATGGTATATGATTTCAGTTTTATGGGAAAGCACCTGAAAAAGGATCTGTACTGCTATCATGGAAAATTATTGGATTAAATTCTAAGACAATATTTAGATATTTGCAATTAGATTCATTCAACCATATACCTGGCATTTTGTTCACATTTCAGAATATGTATATATGTCATATATTTCACTCATCTGTGAAATGACATCATGTGCTCTAATGCTGTCTGTTGAAAAAAAGCTGTGAACATTTGTTCCAACTGATATGTAAGTTTCTGTCTGATGATTACAGTTTTATGTCAAAAAAGAAGAAAAAAAAAGAAGTAATTCCAGATGCTATTGTTAATCCAAAACAACAAACTTTATTTTACTCTCTCTCTCTCCCAGAAATTACTTTGAATCAAAAATAGAGAATGTGTTTCCAAAAAGCTAAATTTTGAATTGTCTTTTTCTTTTCTAAACTGAAACTGTTAAAATAAGCTCAGATTTGTGATTTAAATAATTTTATTAACAAACAAAAAAATGATGATGATTAAATAAAGCAAAACAGACTTGGCAAATCTCAACAAATGTACTGTTTTGCCACAGTTCTTATTTTTCAGCTGTGCAGATGCTCATATATTTTGAGACATTTCAAACAATCTTTCTATGTCAATGGAAGGTTGTGCAAAAAATGTTGCATCAGAAAAAGCCAGAGTATGCAATAGTTTTTCAGTAGCATCAAGTGTAAACAAACTGCCTTGAAAATACAAATATAAACAAATGGTTTATATAATTCATCCAGAGATTTTTCTTGTAAAATATGCATGCATCCACACGCATCCACACCAATCCACACACACATACACACAAATATACACATTATACAGACATATACATAAACACACATACACACAAGAAAAACATACACATAAACATACACACAGACATGCCTTAATGATCCATCTAGCATCCATAAAAGTAGAAATGCTTTAATGTTATTGTTTGGTGTTTGTTTTTTCAATTATGATTTTGCCTCTACTTTATTGAAAATTAATTAAACCTTAAATAATCTGAAGAATTGAAAACACTGGAAACTAAAGATGCTTAATTGATTTTTCTGACAGCTCCTTCGTGGCTGTTCTTAAGTCACACTTAGTAATCCACGTGTGTGCGTGCTGAGATAATCTTATTATAGCAAAGTATTTAGCTCTAATCGTAGTTCTTCTCTTCACACACAGATTTCAGAACACAGTGCTCTTATTGGATTATTCATGGGTGGGTGTTGACCTAATTCCTAACACTTCAAACAGCTCTGACTTAGTGTAAAAATTCATCAATAATGACCACATAATTCATCAATAATGACCACACCAAAAAAATAATTCAGAATATTCATCGATACTAACAATGTAAAAATTCCATCAGTGCTGACCACATAAAAAATAATTCAGTATTGACCACATAAAAAAAATCCTGTACTGACCATAAAATAAAATCCTTCAACACTGACCACATGAAAAATCCATTAGTAGTAACACTAACACATTGCTAAAAATCGATCAGTGTTCATCATGAAAAAGGTCCATTAGTATTATCAGTGTCAACATTTTTTTTAAAAATTAAATAGAATATTTTTCTAAAATCAATCAGTATTGTATGTAAAAAAACAAAAAATAAAATGGCATGAGAAATATCACAAATGACTGGAGAGTAATAATAATAATAATAATAATAATAATAATAATAATAATAATAATAATAATAATAAATAATAAATAATAAAAGTTCCCTAAAATAATTCAACAGCTGTATTTTAAAATCCATCATTACTGACAGTGAAAAAATCCATGTACACTGTCACAGCAAAAAATAAAAATAATAACAAAATAAAAATATATCAATACTGACAGTGCAAAAACATCCATCAATACAGAGATTGCAAAAAAAACCCTGCCATTACATTTATTTTCTTTGTAAATGAAATATAAAAAAAAAAAAAAAAAAAAAAATCAGAACATGTTCCTAACTCTGTTCACAGAAGATCAATTACAACCAATTGCTTCAATACAAATGTCAATGTTTATTATGAAGACTGCTGCGAAGTGCAGAAAATTACCACTCAAATCAAAATAATAGACTGCACCAGATGCATTCCTAACTACACTAAATGTACCACATTTATTCCTGGTTGTATTGACCAGATATATTCCTAGCTGTATTGACTCCACCAGATCTATTCCTTGCTATATTGACTGGACTAGATATATTCCTAGCTGTACTGACTACACCAGATATATTCTAAACTATATTGACTGCACCAGATATGTTCCCAGCCATATTAACTGCACTAGATATATTCCTAGCTATATTAACTGCACTAGATATATTCCTAGCTGTTTTGACTGCACCAGATATATTCTAAACTATATTGACTGCACCAGATATATTCCTGATTATATCAGATATATTCCTAACTGTATTGACTGCACCAGATATATCACCAGCTGTACTGACTGTACCAGACATTACCTTTGAGGTATTGACTGCACCAAATATATTTCTAGCAGTATGAAAGGAAATTTCAGAAGAGACATTTTACCAGTGTTTGTATTATCACTCAGAGAACAGTAACCTTTTTAGCAAACAGCTCAGACATTCCATGATGGCATGCTTGCAATACCTGCAGCATAAAGTGTGCACCTGCTGTACAATCAACCGTCTCTGCCAAAGTAACCAGAAGTAGCAAGTCACTGCTCAGCATATACCAGAACATCAATGAGTCACAGGTTACACTACTGCTACATATAAACCTTGCCCCTTATGCAGATCTAATGAAAACTCATTTAATAAATAAATAAATAAATAAATAAATAAATAAATAAATAAATATAATCCAGATTGAAAACATAATGAATTTTCAGTGACATGAAAATGGTCAAGTAGTTTTAGTATTTATCCTGACAGATGTTTATTTGCATGACAGAAGAATATTTTAAACTTACATAGTCTTCTAGAATTCATAGCAATTTAAAACAAAAAATTCAATTAATATTTACAGTATAAACCAAAATTAATAAAATATGCAGTTTTGCAAACATTTCTGAGTGTTATTTATTCACTTATAATTTTACTGTCATTCACACAAATCCAAGTAATACTTTTTTCTTTTTTTTTTCCCCCTTCAGGAAAATAATATTATTGCATATGTCTACATAAAGGCACAATTACTAATAAAAAAATAATAAAACAAATTCTGTTTAATAATACATCAGCAAACCATCCACTTTCAGACAATCAATAATAATTACTGTGAACACTTTTCCTGGCATTTTTAAAAATAATGAGTCCAGTATCAATGACCGCAGATAAATTTTCCTCAGCCAGTACTTTTGTACTATCACATCACCAGTTTCACAGTTAAAATATTAAACATGTTCAACATATTTAAAATACTGTGAAAGGATTGTGAAAGGAATGTATGACCCATTATACTTCTGTCAAACTTTAAGCAGGTAAGCTACAAGGTCTGCATACTTAATGATTATTAATATTTGTTTAATCATTATTAATATTTAATTGTATTAACCTTTATAATGCGTTTTATAATCATCATGAACCCTTGTATTAAATATGTCAAATAAATGTATTTACCAAAGATGGCAATAATAATTATAGTAGTATAGTAGTAGTAGAAGTACTAGTAGTATAGTAACAGTATAATAATAGTAGAAGCAGTAGTAGCACTAGTAGCAGTAGTGATAAAATCACAACATATAATGAAAACAAACTGTCAAATATATATGTATCCTCATACCTAATGGGTAATGATTTTGCTGAACTGATGTTTATGTCTCATCCCTGCATACAACAACATCACATGAAAAACATTACTGATGCTGGCTCTGATTCTCACGTGGGTTAAGAGGCAATGCAGGACTTTTGTAAAGACTTGACAGCCAATTACTGGATGCATAATAAACACAACACAGTGATCAGTGTACCAATCATGAGACACATTTACAAGCTAGCAGCCTTCCTGTAACAAAGCCTGTTTTTAGACATTCAGGCCTTGGGCTAGCAGAAATAAACAGACAAGAAATTGTCAGCGATGTTACTTCAGTTGGCCTGCTTCAGTTATGAGTCTTAAATGGTAATAGGATTACATCCAAGAACTGCTCAAAATCTGTGCTAAACTGTTATGTGTAAAACCATTACAAAGTCTTAAACCTATTCATTAGTTCGCTGGGATTTCAAGTATTTAAGGACGTTGTGTTGGGTTAATGCAAGTTAATTGGTTTCTGAAGTTTCATTAATCACAGGTTTCATAACAAAGCATTTCATTGTTAACTGCTTACTTAATTTTAAAAAAAATTTTTGTTTGAACCATGTTATGACAAATAACTGACATTTGAAATATGTCAACATCAAATCAACATGTAAAACTAGCGTACATGCAGTTAATTGATTATTATATCACTTTGTCCACTCATGTGTATGTGTATGTATTATGATTGTGAATTTGGGTATGTGTATATGTTTGTGCATATGTGAACATAAATGTACATTTGTGTATGTTTGTGCATATATCTGTATATTGGGAGTGGAAGCTGACATAATAGATTAGAATTTTCCAATCTAACCAGTATGTCCTCATAATGAAAGTTTGAAACAAATATCTGTATCCACTGTAATAATATAATTATATGCAAATGAATCCATCAATAATTAAATCAGTAGCCTGACCATGGAATCTCATCATTCTTTTTAAAAACATCTCATTTCTTACATTTGGATGCATGTTACATATCACAGTAACTTACCATCAGATATCTGATGCAGCTTGTATCCTATAAGCTCTTGTTTTTAACAGACAAAAAAATCAATAAAATGTCCAAATTTCTTTGTTTTTTTCGCTAATTGGACAGATAGATTTGGAAATAATAACCAGATGATCCTGTTTCAAGCCACCATAGCAGATTGTCTGATCTGGAAAAAAGCCCTACAAAAATCACATTTATGTGTATCTGCAATAATTCTCATAATCCAGTAACACCTGACATACACAATGGACATCAGGGACACAACTTTAATGAACAAAATGCTGGGATACAGCTTTGGAAACAAGATTCTGTGTGGACATGGTGAGGTACTGGGTTCAATCCTGGGTGTAATCCAACAGTTATTTTTATATTTCTCAGCTTACTTGTCCAGGCAGAAAAAAGGTTTGACGGAAGTGGAAGTATGGCTAAGAATTTTACTTTCATGTTACTCACCAAATAAATACAGCAGTTTTCATCCTTCAACTTGGACTTTGAGGTCTCTGAATCTTTGTCCCGATCTATAATGGGATGAATGTATTTGTAGTAGAGCTTGTAGATTAGCAGTGTTCCAAGACCAAATCCAAAACCCAACACACAAACAATGCCAGCTGCCTTCACTGTAAAAAAACAAATACTTATGTTAAATAAACCTAGAGCATTTGTAGCTTAATATGTTTATAATTCCTTCTTCTTTAAAAGAATAAAAAAATAAAAAATGATAAATAATTGTAAGTAAATTATTATTATTTTTTTTTAAATTGGTAATTTAATATTTAAAAAATAATAAATTGGAAAAGCTACACTGTAAAAAAAATAAAAGTAAATAAATAAACATTCATACAAAATATTAAAAAAAAAGAATGAAGCACTGGTGCTGTAACTTTTTAATATTATTGTTTAAATCAAGAGTTTGATAAAAAGGCTTTATTACAAAAATGAAAAACAAAAATATATTATTACTTAAATGTTAATGTTCCAATAAAAAATGTCATAAAAGTATTTAAAGAAATGAGAAAAATGTCTTTACTGTATTTACAAAATAAATAAAAATATTTATTAGGCATAGTAATAGCAGTTTACTTCACAATGGTCTAGTGAAAGTGTAATTGATTTTGCATCAGACTGTTCAAGAGTTGTTTATAAAATAATTAACAGTCTGTTTTTTTAACCTTTTCCTCATTATCTTACTCATTATAAATTGGATAAGAAAAATTAATTATGTTGACATGAATTAAATTTTATAAACACTTTACATGCAGTCATAATTAACTACATAATGATACTGTCAAGATTAGTCAAATTCATTTGAGTTCACTTGTGTTTTTCATATAATTGTTTTAATTACAATAATTATTAGTAGTTAAAAAAAAAAATGTAACAATTATTATTTTTATTATTATTATAAGAGTAACAATAATAAAGATAAACAAACAACAAAAACAATAGTAACAATAATAACTATTAATGGGTACCTTGTTATTGTTTTTAATTTATTTTATTTTTTATTTTTTATTTTTTTTGTCCTTGCTGATTCATGCAACCAGTAAATAAAACAAAAATAGTTTAATTTGAAAAATTCAAAGCAGACTGTATATTATCCATGACTGATTTACAATTTATTCAACATTAATTATTAGTCATAATAATTACAGATAAAAATTCTTTCATATTTCATTTCTTTTCTTTAATCTATAAATATAAAAAATTCCATTCACCATATCAGTGTTAATTAAAATAGTATAACCATCTAAATATAAATTTAAAGGTCAACACCAATAACAGCTTTAAGGTTAAATTTACTACAGAGTTATGTTAGAATCTCTCATCAAACAAGTCTAGACTGTCATTTTGTACACAATCTGAAACTCAACTTCTGGATATTTCAGTGTTTTCCTTTTTGTCTGAGTTTTCGAGCATGCATGTGCACTGTGCATGAGCAAGTGGGGAATTGTGAGAGGGAGAGGGAGAGAAATTTCTTCTTCATTGTTTTGTTTTGTTTTGTTGTTTACTGTAATTTTTTTTTCATGTATGACATCAATTTAACATAATCAGTGTAATTTTGGAATTATATATCAAGTTGTAGTATTTTAGTTTATTTTTGCATTATGCAAAGTTTATGAAAGTCAATGAGATAAATAATAATAATAATAATAATAATAATAATAGATAAATAAATTAATTAAACTAATGAACAACAGTAAAAGAAAGAAAAATAAATAACATAACCCCATAATAAATTACATTGTGAGTTTTACAAGTATCAATTATTTTGAAATTTACAGTTAAGAAATTATCGATTTATTTATAAATTAATAAAGACAGGACGCCAAAGCCTTTTATATTGTAATTTAAATTGGTACGATGTCAGAATCACTTCCTTTGAAATCTATAATGTATTTTTTCTTGTAGTTGTGTCCTAAACTAATGATTTCATTAACTTTAATTCAAGTTAATAAAGCTGTGTTTTATTTTCTAAATGCAGATTGGCTGAACAAAAAATATTTTTGGTGAACAGAAATGAGGTCAAGAATAACAAAATGGCAGGGCTGACAACAGTGTATTGAGGAAATTAAACAGAAATGCTAAAGGTACAGGAAACAATTTTGGCAGATGATGAATGGCAAGAATGGCAATGAATCAGATGAATACAAACAGTACTTGAAATCAAACTTCTGAAAGGCAGAGTTGTTGAATCAGTTGGCACAGACTTACAGGTAGTGTGTTAATGTTTTAATCTGTGTGTCAACTTATGTGTTTTGATAATGACAACAATAAGTAGATATTTTTTGTATTTCATCTGTAAGGTTTTTTTTTTTTTAAAAGTTAAATGTTTAATGCAAAATTAGAAGCCCATAAGTTACCAAATAGAACTGAATTTATAATTATTTGCTGATTCATAATGCTTTACAGATTTTCTCTGTATAATTATAAAATGATTCACAAAGCTACACATGTTTTCAGTGTCTAAATAATTATGTTTTGATTCATTATAATCTAACAAAGAAGCAATTAAACAAGCATAAAATATCCACTAAAGTTTCTATATTCCATTCAGATTAAATAAACAACAGAGATACTTATGTGAGTTTGAGAATACTTACAATTTTTTTTTTTTTTTTTTTTTTAATATTTTAATTTTTTTTTTTTCTTTAGTGTTTTCTCTTCTTCTTCCTTTTTCACAATTAAATAATCCTTTATCACCATCTCTCACAAACACTTTTAAAAACAAATACTTATAAATATGTAAAATTATGTATACTTATATATGTGTGAGTTGCTTTGTCCATATGTTGATCTGAATGTAGGTATTGATATATGTACATAATTTTTGTTTAAATCAGCCTATTAGTATGTATAATATTCCAGGATAACTAATTACAAGGCTGTAATGCTCTCTATTGCTATTTGAAACACAAACAATGTTCTAATACATAAATGGAAAACATGGAAATTACAGGCTTGCATACAGAGTGCTTATAATTCTTTTTTGTTTTTTCCTCTCTCTCTGCTTTAACAAAACTCTCATTACTGGCAAAAGGTGAAGGCTGAATTTCAGTATTTATCTGAAATAATTTCTCCAGTGAGAGATCCAAGTACTGTCTGTGGAGTTTTTGAACTCTGTGTCAGTTGTAAGAAGCAAGCATGCTGATTCTATTGACAATACAGTAACTGAATGCATTACATAGCATATTTTCAATGATGTTAGCATTTTATAGCTGGTGTAATTCCTAACGTATTGAAATTTCTCATTCCAGACCATTCTCAACCAGTGGTTTATCAAAGGCTGTGGTATCTGCCTTCCCGTCTTTGGGAAGGCGCATATTAAAGATGCCTTGCTGCTAGAGTAAGAGTAACCCATGAAGTTGCAGAAGCAGGTTTCCCTCTCATGTGTCATCATTACATAAAACATTTTTTTTTTTAAATGAGTATTTGATGTAGATCTAATAGCCATTAATATTTAAATTTATTGAATATTATTTAAAATTTATTCATTTGTTTATTCGATATTTCGTTCAATTATTTATTTATTCATTAATTCATTCAACACTCAAATTAATGACTTTCAACATTAAACCTTTAACAAACCTGCTTGACAAACACACCCAAGATCTGCCCCTGGTGCCTATAACAAGACTAAAATATATGGGAACAATATCTGTACTTGACAATTAAATGCAACATGTGGATTCCTTTGACAGGTGACAATCAATATTCAGCATGATAAGCGAATTGATTTGCAAGCTATTGAGAACATTACTGAAGGCGAGATTTGTTTCATCAGCAGAATTCATTGTATTTATAAACACAGAAAAGTATTCCTGAAGAGGCAGAATTAACATTTGATAAAGAAGATATTTAGACAAAATCAATCAGTCTCATTTAAAACTACTAATCAATAACTTTCTAAATGTAGAGAATGGATATTCAGAAATATTTACTGTTGCTAGCTGCAGTTCTGTAGGTTATTTTTATCTATCTATCTATCTATCTATATATATATATTTGCATCACAAAGATAAAATAATAATATAGTAACCTTGCATCACCATCTGTCTTATTGATTTTATATACTTATTATGTTCTTATTAAGATAAAAAATTGTTTTTCATCATAATATTTGGAACTTGCGATGGAATAATCCTAAAGCACCTAACATGGAATAGGTGTCTTTTTATGAATGATCCAGGTTTTGGAAACACTTTAATGTGGCCATATTTTTTTCCATCAACAGAATCCCAGCCTGAAGAATCATTTCATTAAATAAAAGTTAAATTGCAGTGAATAACTATGAAGATATTTCTCACTTAACTAACTCCCTCCCTCTCTCTCTCTCTCTCTCTCTCTCTCTCTCTCTCTCAAATATACACATACACCACTTACACTCACACACACACACAGATATATAGACATATACACACCTCACATACCCACAAAAAACACATTTACTGAACCTATATTAAACAAATATTTAAACATCTTGTTGTAATAGTATAATTTTCTGTTAATTTCAGTTTGTCTCAGTTAACTTCAGTTAACAGTTGACAGTGCCTGCAATAAACTTTGCAAAGAATGCTTCCCTTGTGTGCAGTGGGAATAGGGCCTAACTGTCCATATTGCTGTTAGTGTAGAAATAAATGTTCTAATCTTGGCATGAAGAAACATGAACACAACCACATTTTGGCAGTTTACAAACTGTTTTCACAAATGGAATGTTGTGTCACTGCCCCAAATCTGACATAACTTGTATACTCAGATGATTAGAATTTAGTTCTTTTTCACAGTAACATTCTGTCAGACATACAGTGCAATCTGCTATATGGTGATAACACTTCCTTGACAGCACAACATTTTGTGCAACTGTGATAAGATTTTGTGATCTGGGTTTGGTGGTTTTATGATAAAAGATAGATAGATTTTTTTCTTTTTTTTGCTTTTCTTTTTTTGAGACTGATAGGTTCTGGGTTCACAGCTGTAATGTGATTTCTAGTTAAACTTTATGATTTCAGTAATTAATTAATTAATTAATCCATTAAAAGTAACATAGGCTATTAAGCTGTATTACCTTATACAAAACACATATGCTTGAACCATCAACAACGGATGCAGGTATCTGATTTTGATAGATGATATAGTGCATAATAAGATGTCATACCTGGCTTTAAAGTCCCCATACTGTCTGGATATTCAAAATAATAACATTAACTTCATTAAGAGAATAAACTGACTTACTCTAAAATTAAACTTAGACTGAATATAAGGCTTTTTTTTAAATATTTAATACATATTTTTTTGGCTAAAGAAGGCTCAACATTATATCATGTATCCATTACAGGTCAAAAATAAGTACTGACAAGTATCTTATCCAGTACAAATGACCTTCCTATGGTACTAGATAAATATATTTAATTTAATATGCACTGACAGCAAATGGCTACAATGTCAAATTGCCCTCAGTGGTTATTACATTTCAAAATGTATTGGTAAGCAATGACACACCATCAACCTTTGAAACGTATCATGTATAACGTAACGGTGAAGAAAACAAAAATAGCCCATTGACAATGCAAATTAATGAATATTCTCAAAACTAATGATAAACTGGGAATGGATTACCAGCATGATGACTAACTAAATAAACAGTCACTTCTAAACACAGCTGACAATTCTGGGCTATGGATTAACATTAATTTACTTCTTTCTTCACTTCTGAGCTAGGTATTGCATGTAATGGCAAATCATTATTTTAAGAGGACAATACACCAGAGATTCTGTTGTAAGTCTGTGTTTTGTGGCCAGAAAAACAGTCATCATCAGCACTGGACAGGTCAAAATGATGACCGTTGTGTAGTGGTCAATAAAGTCAGTGATGGTCCTCTACTTACTGTGTACTGTGACCATGGAGAGATCTGTATGGTTTCAGTGAATTCCAAGGTAGTCTTTACATTTAGTTTTCTTTTTAAATTTCTTTTTAATTTTCTCTTGTGTTATTTTGTGTAACAGCTTTGAATAAATAATCAATGTGTGAATTTAAAATGTATGACACAAAGAGTTAAAGTTGAATGGCATATCCAAAATAACAAATTTATGTTAATTTTTAGCAAATCATTAATTTTAGCATCATGAGGTTTAAATTATTATAACTGGATAAGAAAAAATGATTTTTATAAATCAACAAAAATACTGTGTTTATTTTCATATTTCATTTCTCTCTTTCTGCATTAATAAAATAATCTATTTGATAAACTCAGTCAATAAATCATTACAATTTATTACAGAAACGCCAAGGTGTTGCCAATATTTGTTTCATCTCTTTGACAACTAGAATTTATTGCAACAGGATGTTTCCCACACCAATAGGTCAAAATTTACGAAATCTATAAAAGTTCCCCCATTACAATATATATTTTAATCTTATTGTACTGCAAAGGATATAGAAATATTTACATTATGTCCTCCATTCTGATATGTTTTATCTTATATATACCTATAAAGAAGATATATATAGTTCTTACATAATGTCCCTCCTTTCAACAAGTCATGATTTATATATATATATATAAGTGATTGTTTTATACCTATAAAGTAGATACATACATTGCTACACGATGTTCTCCATTCCAGTAAGTTATTTATCTTATACCTGAATAGAGAATATATTTATTTGTACACAAAATCCCATGTTCCATTAAGTCTTTATCATTACAAAAAAAAAAAAAAAATGTTTACAAGATGACAGTCATTCCAAAGGGTTCTCTTATTCTAATGCAGATGGTACATTCAACATGTTTAATAAACACAAATGCTAATGAGGTATCAAAACACATTCAGCAAGGCAGTAAATGTGTTTCAGTCGCTCGCAGCTCTACTATTCACATACTTTTGATGTCCGTATCATTTATAGTATTAAATTTTACTGTGTATTGCATTTTCCTGCAAAGCAAATACCACATTTCTTTTATTATTATTATTTCAGTTTTTATAATCATCATCATCTTTTTATTATTATTTTCATTTTTATTTATCTTCATCATCATCATCATTATCATTATTACCAATTCTATTTCTGTTCTTTTTTCAAATGTTCTGTAATGAACTCAATATATTTCACAGTGATGCAACATCAAATGTTTACATTTGTTGAAATGAAATGCTCAGGAAAACACAGAACAAATGTTCACAAGACAGCTGCCACCTTTTTTATATTCTTTTTTTGCAAGCCTCGGTATTAAAAATGGGAAAGAAATTCTGAATCGATATTATAATCATTCAAAGGGTGAGTCACTGTGTTATCTAAAATGCATGGTAAATCAACAGACAAATAAAATGTGGGGCAAACAGTTCACTGTACACAGCTGCACTCTTTATCAGTATACAAAAAAATAATTATATTTAACTTTCTAAAAATGAGTGAAAGTCTCGTTTACAGACATACAGAATATTGTTAAGTTTTATTACTATAAAAGAACTATACTATCATGTAAAGAAAGGAATACATGAAAGTTTAATTATAATGAAGTAGAAAAAAAAATCAAACGAAAAACTCCAAACCAAACAAAATTTCAATGGTTATTCAAATTCAGATTTAAAAGGAGTCTCCACTTTTCAAAATTCACCTGTCACCTTTTTTTGTGAGGTTTTACCTGCAGTTGTCAGACAGCCATGCATACAAGCTCACAGTGTGCACATACATACAAACAGGCATTATAAATTTATTTTTAATAATGCTCAAGATATATATCTAAGGCACAGTAAAAAAAAAAAAAAAATAATAATAATAATAATAATAATAATAATAATAATAATAATAATAATAATAATAATAATAATAATGATGATGATAATAATAATAATAAATTCAAAAAAAAAAAAAAAAAAATTACCTACACCAGCTCTGTCACGTATCAGGAATAAATTATACAAACACAAATAAAAGAAATGAGTCAATGTCATAAAGTGGCTTTGACAGTTTCACCTTCAGAGAATCCAAGTGTTGACAAATTCTACATAGAACTACCATAGGAACATGCAAATATTGACAAGTTATAACTGCTGCACGTGTGTGTGTGTGTGTGTGTGTGTGTGTGTGTGTCCATGCTTGTATGTTTATACATACATATGCAGAGATATGTAAACATATATATAAACACACATATCTACCTAAGTATGTACCTATTTGAACATATGCATACATACATATATATAATACACACACACCCACACACACAGAGTAGCTGAAACACACATATAAATACTAACAGATCATATTAATAATTGCAGCCACATGCACGTACAACCCAACCAATTGCATCTACCTGATTTCAGTTTTTCACTCATGTGGATTCAGTTAATTTTTTTACACACATCTGCAGCTGTCAGAATGTTATATAGTTTTATGAAAATAATTTAATATTATTTAGCATCAGCTTCACACCTTTCATATTAACTACATGTCACTCACATGAACTTGTAATAGCTGGATGAAAAAGAACGCTTGCTGCAATGTGATTTGTGACTACTACTACTGATTAACAGCTAGAAATCTTTTAAAATCAATTTCTTGACAACAAGAAAACACAAACCACACATATATATAGATATACAAATATAAGATTTTTCCCCATTTTAATTTTGTTTTAAATTGTTAGTTTATTATTATTACTACTACTACTACTACTAGTATTATTATTATCGTTATTAATTAATTAATTTATTTATTTGTTTATTTTAGATCAGTGGAATGAAACTAGATTTATTTGATATTTATGTATGTTTGTGTGTGTCTCTAAATATATCCACAGACACACACACACACACACACACACACACACACACACTTGTATGTCTGTCTGTCTTTCTAATTGTCTGTTTAAATGTCTGTCTGTCTGTCTGTCTGTCTGTATGTATGTATGTATGTATGTATGTATGTATGTATACATATATATATATATATATATATATATATATATATATATATATATATATATATATATACATACAAACATACAGAGTCATATTATCACCATATTTTTATGCCATTTTAGGTTTATAATATTTTCCCCATGAAACTAAAAAACCCTCTCACATCTTAGATTATTTTACTCTGGTTAGTCGTATACAGACACATTTGACTGCTGAATGATAAGAGGTTTATGATTAGCTTCATATACCAACATGAAAACTACTTGGGATATATCTGACTTTCAACAGACTAGAAGAATTGTAAATCAAATGTGCTTCCACCAAAACACCTAAATATTATCTTACCTAACCAGTACAGATATGACTATCATTTTTTTTTTTTTTGGCAAAACATAAAAATGGATAAGAAAAGATAAATAATTTTTTTTTTTTTTATGTTTTTTTTTTTTTTTTTTTTTAAAGTTGGGGAAAAAAATAATTAAAAAAAAAAATAAATAAATAAAAATAAATAAAAAGGTATTGAAAATAATTTTGGGGTAAATAAAATAAGCTGGGTTGTTTTATTATATGCCTGCTTTTATAGATACATATATATTACATTATTATTGTTGTTTTGTCTTACACACAAATACTTGTACTGTTTGTTAATATTCCTAATAACAGCCAGATGCAAACAAAACAAAACCAATTGAATTAACCTTCTCTACTAAAAACTTAACCTAACTACTGAAAAATTAAATTATTTAACTCTGAAGTAATGTGTTAAATTATTTGTGTTATTATGCTGATACAATAGAAAATAAAAACACACACACACACAGACCAACTCTTTTACTCAAATACATATATATTTCTATAAACAGATTCAGAGTATACACACATGCATACATATACATAATTACATACACACACTATACACTGGTAAACACAATAATATATACAAAACAAAGCGACTCAGCCATAGAAATAAAACACACAAACTACTATTCAAATATCAGAATTAATATCATTATAACATATTCATATAAACCAATTACTCATGCAACTTAATATATATATATATATATATATATATTTTTTATTTATTTTTTTTTTTAAATGTAAATTAATACTTCTCTGAATCCTGAATTTTGTCATGATTATGCAGTTTGTTTCTTCAGTGATTACATTATGTCTGAACTGGCAAAACAGAGCAATCAGTTGTGACATATCAAAGGTGCATATCGTTTCAAAATGCATAATACTAACATCAGTCGCTTCAGCCGAGGTAATAGAGAAGGGGTCTCATAATTATGTCAAACAAGTAATTAATTAACACCAACATAAAATTATTTTTAAACTTCAATATTAAGGCCTAGGGGAAACTCTGTAAGGCTATAATAACTGCAGGCACTGCTTTTTTTCCTCTTTTTTTAAATTTTATTTCATTTAAATATTTATTTATTTATTTATAGTTCTTTTTTTATATATTAGTTTTAATTTATATATCAAAATACTTACACACCCACACAAGTACATTTTTTTTTGGTGATATTTGATTATACATATTATTAATTGCCTTATTTAATTTTAAATATTTACGTATCTGTAGTTGTTGTTTTTTGTTCTTGTTTTGTTCTTTTTTTTTTAATTATATGATTATATATATTATTAATACATGCATTAATTTTTTATTTTGTTTAAATATATAAATATTAAATAAGAAATGATGGGTTAAAAATTGGCACTGAAAGACAAGATCATACATTATATGCAGGCACACCTGACACAAAGTTAAACTAAAAATAACGTAATTGCAAAGTGACGTGCATGCTTTCATGTCTGTCAAACAACTCAAACCTGATTAATAAAGTATGTACCATCAATGAACTTCCTCAAAAATCTAAGTTAATGAAAACATTTACCCTGAACTCTATTATTTTTTTTTTTGTTTTTGTTGTTGTTTTTTTATGTTAATTTTAATTGTTTTGTTTCGTTGTTTCATTTTTTATATTGTTATTATTGTTTATCAAAGTTTAGATATTAATTTTTATCACTGATCAACTTGTGTAAAATAAATTAATAAAATTACTGTCTCTGTCACATTATCAAATGATAAAATATCACATCTGTTCATCATCATATTAAAATGTAACATTTGATCAAATACTGAAAAAAAATAAACTGTCATTATTAAATAAAGAACGAAAAGATCTAAAATGATGTTTTGTTTCCTTGCCATACTACATTACAACTGAAAAACAATGATTTCTTTTACAACATATTAATATCAAAATTATTTGTAACTTGTAAACACTCATTTCTCCAGACATTAAAAAAACTTTTAAAAAGAAAGAAAGAAAATCTTTTAACATTTTATTTAGCTTGTGCTAATTATTTTGTTTCCATTTTATGTAGTGTGTAATTAATAATTTATTTCTATTTTCTTGTTAATTTTTTTTTAATTTATTTTTAAGTCTAAATAAAAATCCAAAAACATTATTTCTAATATTTTTTATAGAGGTGACAGAATCTTTGCCACTAGTTATAAAAACTAAAAATTGTCCATTCATTTAATAATGTGAATAATTAATTGAAATATTAATGACTCATTCTACAGAGAAATTAAAGAATGTACTTATTAACACACTTACAGAAACGATCTGGCAAAACCACAGTTATTTGTATGATCATTGTTGGTTTTCGTACATAAACGACATTTGTGAATAAGTCTATCTGGGTAAGGTGGCCATATAAATAATCAAGTTTAGGTAGAAAGGTCATCCAATGATATTCAAAACACCTTATTCAGACCAATGTGCACGTTTCAGCTAGTGCAGTAGCTGCCTGTCATAAAAACCTGATAACAAATGACACGCTTGTCTACAAAGCACTTTCTAAACTGAACTTGTAAAAAAAAAAAAAAAAAAAAATTAAAAAGAAGTAAAGGTCATATTTTTAAATACAACTGAGGACAAACAAAAGAGGGGAAAACACACCCTTTAACCAGCAGGCAGCAGAGCTAAAAATAGAATCAGGTGAAGTTTTTGCTTACCATCTCCCAGGTCTATCTTCAGTTTGGTCCCACGGAAAACGAAGCAGAAAACGAGTCGTCTTTTGAAAGGGAACTGGTTGACGAATTTGAGGACTTCTTGGTACAGAGTGGAGACGGCTGACCATGTTGGCTGCAGTAGGTTTAACGAGCCTGTATCCTTTTTGTATAGGTCCTGGCAGTGAATCTCCATCTTAGCACCGTCTCCACTCATCTATATTGATCTTCTGATGGAACCAGCCAGTGTGGAAGAGTCCATTGTGGCTGGGTGGGTTAGCAGGTAGGTGCCTAAATAGGAAATGAAAAGAAAAAAAAAGAGAAAAAAAAACAACCATCACCAAAAATAAATGAAGCAAAATTATAAAAAGAAAACTGAAGAAGGAATGTCTTAAATGTTGAAGATAAAATAGTTATTAAAATATAAAATGGGTTTTTTTTGAGTGACTGAAATCTTCAACCCCCTACAGCTTCAAAATCAGCAGAAGTTTGGAAGCATTGAATGTCATGCAAAAAATGTTTGTTCGTCCCTAAACAACATTTTGTTTAACACAAGAAATATTTTCTCTTCAAGTTTTACAAGTTGCAGAAGAAACTGATAAGAATCTTTTTTAAAAGAAAATAAATAGTAACAATATTTTATATCCTGTCTTAGAGTAATAAACAAATATGTAATATCTTTAATCCATGATATAACATTACACACCTATGTGTTATCTGAATATTATTAAATGACTTTGAAAACCAGGTAACAGTTAACTCCCATGCAAATGTAAATTTATCACAGGGAAATCTGTACCATTTATTATTATTTTTATTTTAAAGCTGTAAATGGAATAATATTTCTCTCTGTGCTAAAATATAAAATAAATAAATAAACAAATATACATATATATAAAAGAAAAAGAAAAGAAAAGGCCAGAAAATAGAAATGGTAGTAACAACAATTAGGTAACCTCCAAAAAGTCCCTGAGTTTAAAACATGAGCAAGACATGATTTTCAGCACATAATCTTCTGCAGCTTGTTAACTTGATCTTACTTTGATACACAGGAGTTGTAAGAATATACATAACAAACACTTTTAACAGTACTTTTTTTTAAATCAATTAATTTATAGATAGCTTAGTAATAAATGGCAAAAATTAAATATTATTATTTGTGAGTTCTAATTTATCTACACAAGTGTACTGATAATATAAAAATAAAATAAATACTATCAACAATTTAATTTTTTTGTATATCTTCAGTTTATTTATGAAAAATTTATCTGTGAAAAAAAGAAGAAGAATAAATTACTGATAATTAAACACTGGTTGTTAATCTGTTTGTTTGCACACGAGATTAAAACGTCACTTGAATCAAACACAAACAAATAAATCTTAAAGCTAGAGTATTGTTTGGAAAAAAAAATCAATGGTTATTTTTAAAATTTAATGGTTTAGAAATGTAAATTGAATTATTTTTTTTCATTTAGTCAGAAGGACATAGGTAACAGACACTCCAAATGAATCATTTGATATTCAGCACTTGCATTGTTTTTATTAATATTTGAAAAATTATCCAAATTTTGGCAGAATAACAGTAAAACATTAATACACAACTTTGGAGGGTTTTTTCAGTAATACTGTCAAATGCTGATTCTATCTTTAATTTAAACATGCAATGTTGTGTCTGGATAATCTATAATCTGTATATCTGCTAGTTAATGTCTGTTTTGTCATTAGAATTCATAAATTCCAGTAATAAAACTAGCTTGTTGTGTTTTGTTGTTATTGTTGGGGTTAGGGTTTGTTTGGGGTTTGTTTTAAATAATTAACAGAATCAAGAGTCTGGGATTAGTAAAAATATATATTTTTAAATAAATAAATGATTCTTATTTTATTTAAACTGCTTTTGGTTACTTGTTTTCACATTTATGGAGTCAAGCTGAAAAATAATCTATTTCGGTTAAGTATGTAAAACAAATTCAATTTAAATGTTGTTGTTTTTTAGTTTTAAAATAAAAAATCTAAAAAATAAATTCTGTTTTGACTACTAACCTGCTATAAATGAAGTATGGAACAATACTGAACTAATTACATGTAAATAGAGAAATTAACAAAAATGCCTTTATCTATGTGCATGAGGTTCACACATGTCTATCCTATGCAGAGTTAATACTGCAATACATCACTTAATTATTCTTTACTTACAAACTTCCCATTTTAACTTCAGCTCAATGGCTTACAGTATTTCTACAGAAATACAATATTCAGTTATATTACACCAGCAATGAAAATGTATAGTTATTTGTAATAAAGTCAGCTTAGATGTTTAGGAACAGACATTACAAACACTGTTTTTGAATGACAGATTTATATTTAAGAGAGTTTTATATTATAAATGTTTTCTGTCATTGAGGAAACAACTCAAGATTTAATAGTGATATCTGTGACAAGAGGACTAACACAATAAAGTGTTATGTTTAAGATATATGCGACTGCAAAATACAAACAAGTAATTTGATAATATTATTCTGAATGGTCTAAGGATTTCTTTATGGCGATGGGGTAGACTGGGAGTCACAGGTAATGGAACTTCAGTAAAGATTTTACACTGGATTAAGACAAAATGCATCAAGTATTAAAAGTGATTCTGAAAATAACCAAAAAAGTAATTAATCAGAGATAATAGTTTTTATAAATTAGAATCCAAAAGGCCTGTATAATTGCCAAACATGCTGCAGCAATATCCTGCTTGGCTTTTTAAAAAATTTTAAATTCATTTTAACCAGTCATGGTTTTACAAACTGAATAAACTCAAGTGTACGATTGTTTATTTTGTTAATTTGGAGTGGGGACTGAATTGTTTGTTGCTATATATGAAAAGGCTCAAACAGTTAAAAGAATACAACACATTTGTCAACCCATTCCATCTGTCAAGTGTCTCATAATAAAGACCATTGTTTCAGTTCTCTTTAGTGCACTAATTGCACCTACTTTCTCTTCAGTGAATTCATTCTAGCTATTGTCTCTTCTGTGAAGTGCCCCAGGGGTTTATCACAAGTTCAGCTATTTGAGGGTTTTTTCCCCCTGTCTGGTTGAAGATACATATAAAAGAGTCCTTACTAATATGTTAATCAAGGAATTGCCCACAATTTCCTTTTACATTGTTAGTAATCAGAAAATTTACATTTTCTATGAAATTTACCATTAAAATGGTTTAATAGCATTAAATTTTAATTTATTCCATTAGTACAGATTATACCCAGTTTTAAAATAATTATGCAGAAGTGAAGAATTACTTATGTAGTTTTTACCATAGACAGTATAACCAAAGCAATCTTGCTATATACCAGCCATATATTTCAGTGTTTTAATTGCTAAGCCAGTAAAATATACATATATCAAAGGATATATATTAAAATAGTTAATGTAAGTCTGTTATGGACCAAGGAGTTCTTTTCATAATAACTATAATTATTCTGGTTAATTTTTTATTTTATTTTTACTAAAGCTTACAAACAATGAGAAAATGCAAAAATAAAGTTTAATTTTTTTTAAATAAATTATCACAGATAAAGCTGTAAATGGAATGCTTACCATTATACATGATAAGATGTCAAAGTATGAAGATTCAAAGAAAACAAAATATTTGTTTAAGCTTAAGGCAGTGTTGTTATAGAAGAACAACATTTTTGTTTATCAGTGGCTGGACAATTAGCTAAGTGTTTGACACACTACTAAAATGAAAAGCCCTATCAGTGGTTGAGTGAAGTGGACTATGTCAAAAGGTCAGAGTTCATAAAAGTATTTAACAAGGCAGATTAAACTATTGTTTTTATATCCATGAAAGGGGTTTCTTTATTGTTTAATTATTGGTTAGTAGGTGTCCAGTATACATTCAGACTACTTACATATTGTAAAGAAACTGCTCTTGTGACTCAACTTTTACTAATTAAGAGCAAATGTAATTACATATTTTGACATATCTTAATTGTTATTAAACATACTGATTCAAATTTAAACTATAAAAAGTAATAATAATAAAGAAAAAAAAGTAAATTATGCAAATATTTTTTATTATTACAAATTAATTATTTAATAAAACAAGTGAATTATAATTGAGCTTAAGATATCCATGATATATTATATATATATATGAATGTAATTTCAGTTTTAATATTGTGTGTGTGTGTGTGTGTGTGTGTGTTGTGTTTGTTTATAATGAATGCAAGCCTGTAAAGGCTATATATTATTACACACACACACACACACACACACACACACACACACACACACACTTATATTAAATAATACAAATACATTAAAATACCAGGAAAGTTAAAACACATGTCCATTGTAGTTCTGTGTTTTATTTCAAATGAGAGATAACAATCACACAATTAAAAATTGTCACTACACTGTTATTAACTATTTGAATGGCATTGTGGTTGTCATTGTGTCGAACGACCTAAACGTAGACCGCGTTCAACGGTGTTGTCTGCAATTGCAAATATCACTAAAAATAAAACTCACGTTAAAATAATTTAAAATTATGAAAGGTTTTACTTCAGTTACATCAACCTTATTTGTAAATGTTAGTTAATACTTACCAAATGTATTATCACCCATAACATCTTTTAAACCCATTTTAGGCACACATCATCGATATTCAGACTCGCTGCGTTTGTTGTAATAAAGGAAACAAACCCAACATCCGTTATACATTGGCTGTGTTCTAAATATAGGTTAGTCACGAAATAATGTTAAAACTACACAATTTTCTGTAGACTAAGCTACAGAACAAAAATTAAGACAACTGGGTCCCATGGTGTAATGGTTAGCACTCTGGACTTTGAATCCAGCGATCCGAGTTCAAATCTCGGTGGGACCTATTGGTTTTATTCATTTTTTATAATTTATTTAAAGCAGAAGAATATTAGATTTGACACATATGGCCATTAAACGGGACATTATGGAGTTTTGTCCCTTGAATTAATTTCATGAACATCGACGTGTCGTTGGCGGAAAATGGTGATCAAGTAGCTGATTTTAATCTGTGGTAACTAAAGAAAGGCCATGTCAGCCTTAATGCTGAAACCAAAGAGTGAAATGACCCCTGAAGAACTTGCAAAGAGAGAAGAGGAGGAGTTCAATACAGGACCTCTCTCTGTACTAACAGAGTCTGTGAAAAACAACACACAAGTCCTTATTAACTGTAGAAATAACAAAAAATTGTTAGCTCGGGTCAAGGCATTTGACAGGCATTGCAACATGGTGTTAGAAAACGTCAAAGAAATGTGGATGGAAGTACCCAAAACAGGAAAAGGCAAGAAAAAATCGAAACCAGTGAATAAAGACAGATACATTTCGAAAATGTTCCTTCGTGGAGATTCAGTTATTATTGTTCTCAGAAATCCATTGGCAAGTGGCAAATGAGTTTAAAAGGTGGATAAAACAACTGTTCTAGTTAATGCAGGTTCCTATTACCAATTTCATTTTTCTCTTATTCCCTTCTTTTTCAAAAATTCTTTCTTTATTATATGTATATAGTTATTAAAAGCTAGAAATGTTATGGAAAACATTTTCACATTTATTTGCTTTGCAAAATTTCTCAGGTGTTTGTTCAGACAAGTACATTTGGAATTTGAGGACATGTAGTTGCCCATTGTCAGTTTGAAATAAAAATCTGTTTTAAAATGTAAAATAAATTGATTTATTGAAGAAAACAAATATAATAATAATAATATACACTCAGAACTTTCAATCCAGTAATCCTGTTCAAATCTTGGTGGGACCCAACTGTTTATTTATTTTTTTATTATTTATTCAATGCAGAACAATCTTAAATGGGACACTATAGTTCTGTCCCTTTAATTTAATTTAATCGTTTTTTCATTATTCAAGTTCAGAGTAACAACTTTAGTACAAAAAGTTTGTTTCAACATTATTTTTACATAATTATTTTAAACTTGTAAAATATTAATTGCAGTTTTAAAAAGATTGATATTAATATATTATTACCATCAAATACAATTAACAGCTTAATTTATGCATTATTTTATAAATCTGCATATAAAATAATGTTATCAATCATCGACATCTACAGATGTAAATAGAATTTTAAATTTTTTGTAGTGTATAAATTGTCGTTAGTAAAGGAATATTTAACATGCAACAAATTGTAATTGGTCACTGTGCAAGTACATTACATATTTATGTACACACACACACACACAATGAAGGAACTATTAATATTATTACTATTAGAATTTGTTGGCATTAATTTATTTTAAATCAAGTGAAACATCTAATACTATAATAAAATGTCAAATACTAATGCAGAAAAATCTTTTGTCATTTTAACTTGTAAATATCACGTCATCAAAACATCTAATTATATTATTTAATAAACTTTGATACTGCTGGTATAAATCATTGTTAAATCATACTTTAAAAAAAATTACTTATTGAAAGTTCAGATTGTTTAGCCTTCAACACAACTGAAAATCATTGAACAAGGAATTGTAAAAGACTGGCAGCTTGGAAAAATTTTGTTCACAGGAGAGCAGAATAGTTGAGGCTATTTCACATTATCATGACAACCACTGTAAATGAAATATTAGCCAAATCTGGAAATGTTAATTTAATAACATTAAACAATTTATTTTTCAGTCATTTCAACAGCTGTGTGCAAGAGGCAACAACTCACAACTGATTTGGTTCTGATGTTTCACATATGTAAATAAAATTTTGGCTTTTTCTTTTTTTTAACAATTTCTTTAACATTCCACAAATTAAAACACACTGGAAAATAAATAAAAACAAAGACACAATGGGCAAGCTATTTATTCAAAGCTCTTTCCCACCCTTCAGTATTTATTCCAGTTTTCAAATCTGAAAAAAGGAATCTTTAAAAAAAAAAAAATATGAAAAAAAAAAGTGTTATCGTTTTCTGCGAAGACTGAGGGAATTCTTCCTCTTCCAGTTCTTTCTACGAGACCCTCCTCGGGTTTGATTAAACAGATGACCTTTACCAAGACCTCTAGAAGACTTGCCAGCAGACGTAAGTCCACGCAGCTCCCTGTGCTTGTGGACTGGCTTACAAATCCAGTTGGATTCGGGATTACGCCTAATGGCCTTGTGGAATGGATCCACCAGAATAATTTCATAAAATTTGTATGTGGAGTCCTGCGCAACCCAGTACGAGTTCAAGACACGGAGACCGCCACATCTGCGACCCACACGTTCCTTAAAAAACAAGAATTAACTTTTTATATTACTGACAGTAACACGTAACATTATAAATAATCAAAACATGCTATTTGCAACTATTAGAATTTGTTGTCTCTTGCAGAATTATATTTTATTTTATTTTTAAATATTTGACACACTTTTAAACTGTTCATTCGTTCAAGACATGGCTGCCACTTCCTCTAAGTTAAACTAGTTTGGCTGTCGTCATTTTTAAAGCACTTTAAAAAAATATATATATATGTTATTATATTAAAGCATTACACAGAAAGAGAAAATATTCAGATAAAATGTCTCATTTGCAAGAAGAAAAACTAAATGCTAAAAATCAAGTACCTCTGCAATACTTCTGTGAGATCGTTGAAATTTCAACTGATTCACGCCATGGGTTTTGGGTTTACCGTACGTGCAACCCTTGGGAACTGGTCGTTTGCGGCCACCTCGACGAACACGCACTCTGTATATAACATACCCTACAACACAATGTATCATGTACTGACAAGTATCACCTTGGTTTACAAAATACATCATAAAGGAAAGTTACACTACAAATATAAATAAATAATGCTAATGACTTCTCATGATGATCTGTGAATTGAGCATCATTTTACCCTGATTTACAAATATACATCATAAAGAAAAGTTACACTACAAATATAAATAAATAAATTTAATAACTCCTCATGATGCTCTGTAAATTGAGTATCATTTTACAGGCATGCACAAATTACCCATACATTCATTTTGTAATGGACCTGTCCTGAACAATATTTTGCTCACTGTTGGAAAATAAAACACTAGCATAGAAAGCACTGGGCAGTTGGTGACATTCTTTCATTTTCAGCATTACTGCATTGTTATTTAAACAATACTTGTCAGTGATGCATAAATTATTACAATACAATAATGATCTTTGACCTTAATAACTAAGATGTAATTTCTGAAGTAGTTTGGAAATGAATACAGATCAACATTTATATTTTTGACTTTATTAATGATGTCGTATTTTAATTGGTTAGAACAAATGAAATATTACTTCAATTGTTAAGACCTATATGTATACATCATTGTTTTCTTGTATTTGACATGATTTGAAATCAATGCATTTTGCCCTATTTA
>CM022673.1:1328604-1466104 GCA_012295275.1 Chrysomallon squamiferum | reverse complement strand
GTATATTATCTCATGTTTCTAAAAATCAATATAAAAGGTTCCATGATGTCGCATGTTAACAGTAAGCATGCAGCTGCTTTATCCAGTATGACTCACAAAAATTATTATCTGATAAAGTAAATAAATTATTATTGTGGTTCAATGGACTGCTTGAACGATCAAAAATCTATTCAACCTGAGGCATGATTGATACAAATAGTCTACAGCAGCTAGGTTAACATGTGGTTGGATAATAAACTGGTCATGGAATCTTACGTATTTTTTGTCGTTGAAGCATTTGGACAATGGTTAAATAAAAAATAAAAAGAATCATGAATGAGTATTCTTCAATAACAATTTCATCCATTCTCTAAACATTTCATGAAAATATTATGCTGCATCACTGATATCTACATTGTTGTTGCTATTTTTATTATTTTAAATGACAGTTGTTCTTGATGTTGTTATTGATGCTAGTGTTGTTAGTTATTGTCATTTTTATTTTTATTGCTGTTCTTGTTATGATGATGATGTTTAAAGCTCAAAATGTTGTAGCTGAGTACAACCTGGAAACTTATAGTCCAGTCAGTCTATGAAAAACCTCAAAGAAACTGCAACAAAAGTTGTTTTTTTTTAGCTAGAACTTGTTGACTGAACATTATATCCAACTGGCAGTCATACTGAAATTATGCTAATGAACCATTTTATGATCAGACATTGATAAATTTTGGATATAATATTCTAGAGGCTCCAGTCAACAGGTTCCAGCAAAAAAACCTTTTGTTGCAATTTGTTTGAGATTAGGCCATGTTAAAACGAGAACCAAGTTTCAATGCAACATATTTTCACAATTCTGTACACTAATACAGGAATCAATATTTGGATCAATTTTACAAAGAGACAGAGAATTTGTTTGAAAATTTCAATATTATATGTTTTAATATTTTTCATCAGAAAGAAATTTCTGTAAAATAAATATTAAACAGTTCCTGGAAGAAAAGAAAGTGAAATTCATAATAGAAGTTTTAAAGGAAATGTTATTATTATTTATTTTATTTTTTGTATTTTTTACTTTATACATCTATTGCTTTTCAAGGTAATAATGATCATGGCTGCTTTAGATAATTGCTAACAAATGCTTTTCATGACCTCTGACTTTGCCAATTGATGGTCAGAGAAAGGTATGTCCAATCTCTTGTTACACACACACACACACACACACACACACACACACACACACACACACACACACATACATACATACACATATACACACACACACACACACACACACACATACACACACACATACATACATACACACACATACACACACACACACACACACACATACATACACACACATACACACACACACATACACACACACACACACATACATACACACATACACACACACACACACACACACACACACATACACACACACACACACACACACACACACACACACACACACACACACATACACACACACACACACACACACACACACACACACACACACATACATACACACACACACACACACACATACATACACACATACATATATACACACACACATACATACATACACACACACACATACATACATACATACAGACACACATTTGCTGATCTTAGTTTTTTCTTTTTTCCCCTTTTTATGCTTTTTATAAAAAAATTATTTTTTTTTATTTCATTTTATTATTATTATTATTATTATTATTATTATTATTATTATATATATATATATATATATATTTTAAAACAATTGTATAGGTTGATTACGTTATAACAAAAAGTAATGTATTTATATCATAACTTGTAACAAATATTATAAACTGAGAAGGGAAAATGAAGCACTGCAGAAATTATTTAAAAACTAATTTAATGCCAAAGAATTATTTCACATGATATTCCAAAGAAAACACTGCATATTTTACTGGGCCAGACTATAGACTCCTGATTTGTCAGATGCCATGAATAATTCAGATTTGATGGGAACAGAGCCAGATGGATGCTGAATCAGATATCTTTCTGGATAAGAATAATAAATGGCTGTTACTGCAAATGTCATTTTCAAGGAATAAAGTCATTAAATATGGGTGGTTCTGTTCTCTTTATTTAATTGTTTTAATTAGCACATGTTAAAAACTTTTTTCAATTTTGTTTTCAGTTTCTTTTTAACTTTTATCTTTTTTTATTCTTAAGTTGATGAAAAATGTGTTGAAGATAAGATATTTTAATTAACAAAACTTACTAAATCCTTATTTGTATCAGCATCACCAATGGTTTTAATCTATCCTTGTCTATTTATTTATTAACAGTAACAACAGTTACATTAGTAATAGAAGTGTTAGCAGCAGCACTAATAGTAATAGTAGTAGTAGTAGCAGTAGTAGAAGTAACAGTAGCAGAAGCAGCTGTTGTAAATCGATAGTACTAATTGTAATTATCAGTAGCATTAGTAATAGTAATTGTAGTACTAATTATATTAGAAAAGATAACTACAGTAATAGTGGTGGTGTGGTGATAGTGGTATTAGTAGTGGTAATTGTCATTGTTGAAGAAGTAGTTTTCTTTTGATTAAGAAAAATATAATTATCTGGTTTCCTATTTCTAAACCTGCTGTTGATTGTAATCAATTAAAATTCCTAAAAGTATTAACTGATTTTTGCTAAAACAATTTTTTTTTTTTTGGTTATATTTTAGCAGTTTTTTATAAAAAAAGAAACAAAGACTGAACATTGCAAATGGCTGAATTGTGTAGTTCCATATCCCCCCCAACAGTTTCCATGCAAATAATACTCTCCATCTATGATCGTATGTCATATCCGTTCTTTGTCCAAGACTGCTTGGAAATGCATGTTAGTCATAACCACGGCAACTGAGTAATGTTTTTTAGTGCAAGAATGAGCTAACAGATAACACAGACAGGCACGCCAAGCAGATCTGTATTGCTAGAAAATAACATTAAGCTGAACAACCTATTTGTTTATAGCCCACTGTTTGAATAAATCAGTAGCTCATTTTGTTACTATTACTGTATGATGTTTTTCAGTTTAAAGTTTTTAGTTGTTTTTTGTTTTTTTTTAAATTAGAAAAAGGCATAAAAAAAAAAAAAAAAAAAAAAAAAAAAAAAAAAAAATGTTTTGAAATATATCAATTTAAAAATTAATTTGCTACCTTCTCTGAGAATTTACTGTTAGTAAATGTGAAAAATGCACCAAACTACACCTTCACAATTACATATGATTAAATTTTATTTTTGCTTCATTCTCTGAGAAATGTATTATTAGCAAATGTGCGTAATAGTGAAGTAATATATTTTAATTTGAATTATTCAGCTATATTAATGTCAGTAAAAAAATTCCAATCTTTGCGTCCAGTTTCTGCTTTGTCTCCATTTCCTCCATCATTTTGTTCATTTAGCACAGAGCTCCATCAGTTCATCCATCATTTCATCTTACTGTCAGACCATCCTGAACAGTTATTTTTTTCTCTCCATCCACTCATCATCAAGCAATCTGTCTTTCCATCCATCCATATATTATATTCTATTCATTCATCCATTAATCCTTCCATTCATCTACCCATCCATCCATCAGTCAGATTATCCATCCATGGAAATAAATATTCATCAACAAAAATGGCTGATTACAAATCCTATTAAGACTCCTGTCAGTTAGAATTCTTATGTCATGACATACCCTACATTATTCACCAAAATACAGAATGATTCTCTCTTTCTCTTTTTTTTTTTTTTAAAAATTTTCATTTTGCTGCACCTAGTAAAATGCACAGTTATAAAAAGCATGAATGTTAATAAGAATTACCTCAGGCATAATTCATTAAAAAAATAAAAACAAAAATAAAAATAAAAATAAAAAATAAAACAAAAAAACATAATGATTCAGTATATGCTAACAAAATAATTATTTAGTGGCTCAGACATGCTGCCATATTAACCATTCTCTGTATCTGCCTATACGCTTTGGGGCCCCGAACATGGATGTTTAAAAGAAACAAACTCTTGCAGACGGCTTGCAGTCTGTTGCCATGCATGCTTCCACTGTTCCAGTGCAGTGAATATAGTACTTGTTACAGGAAAACTCCACTCTTCGGCCAGTGCAGCTTCATCACAATTAGTGCAGGACACAGAAACAAGGTTTGTAGACATCTTGTGTTTTAGATGCCAAAATAAAAATCAAAAAAATCAAAAAAAAAAAAAAATCTATATCTATCTATATATATATATCTGTAGAGTGCAGAGTTGATTCACTGACGTGTGATTCACAGCTCCGCAGCAACTGATAATGATTTATTGATTACCTCGAGTCTGATTTGCATGTGTGTCTCATTTACTTTCATGTCAAACTCTTATTCACCAAGACTCTTTTCAACAATTTTACTTCACTGATGCCAAAGTGAACATCTTTCTTCCAAAGGTTATTGCTGAGGGGGAAAAAAGAATTTGTTATTTCAAACTACTGATAACTTGTGTTGAGAACTTACTTGATGTTATTTTCACCTTTACCTGTAATTTCCAACTTTCATTCCAGGTCCTGTGTCTTCATAGCAGTTTGTGTCAGGCTGTCTGATTGGTTGATTTGATCAAAGGACAGGTGTGAACAGTTACATACATAGATAATTTTAACTGGAGCACTGGTCAGTGAAGCATTATATAAAAAATAATTTTATTGGCTGGTTCGGTAACAGTATAACTTTGATTGGATGAAATTGCCAAACTAAATCTAAAACAAATTAAGGTAGATAATCATATTTATTATTATAAATAAAATAATTATTTGGTAAAGCATTCTGGGACATCCTGCTTTAACACAAACACAAATAAAAAGAAATAATAAAAATATTTAATAGAAATTAAACAAAAAAATGGCCGAAGAACCTGATTTTTTTGCACCACATCCAAACCCAAAGCCCCGGGTAAAGAACTCTATGTTTTGTGTTGTTCCTGATGCCTTTGAGAGCAAATCCATTGCCCTGACTGGGGAACAGCGGAGAAGAAAAGAGTCGGCTGATCAGACACCGTCAAAGTCAAGTGACAAATCGGAAGAAGCTGAACCGGCGAGTGTAGAAGAGCCCATGGCAAGACAAGACTATGTTGTCATCGAAGCCGAGCCCTGGGACACAGGAATAAAACAGGTAAATAATCACATGTCACTCGTGAACTGCATGTCAGGCTGTGTATGATGTATATATCTATTTGTCAGTTTAAAAACTAAAAACGTATGTCTATATTAATATCTGTCTGTCTGTTTGCCTATGTCTATCTAAAAATTTATCTGTTAACTATTTGTCTCTATATATATGTCTGTCTCTCTGACCATCTGTCTGACCGTCTGTCTGATTGTCTGTCTGACTGTCTGTCCATTTGAATTCCTGTTTATCAGTTTGTGTCTATCCATTTATATCTGTCTGTCTATCTAAATATATTTATCTATGTCTTTTTCTCTCTCTCTCTCTCTCTCTCTCTCTCTCTCTCTCTCTCTCTCTCTCTCTATATATATATAAATAACATACAAATAGATATGCAGACAAATATATATATATATATATATATACACGTTTGTCTGCATATCTATTTGTTTGTATGTCTATAATTCAACTGATCTTTCTTTCTGTCTAATTACCTCTCTGTCTGAGATTTTGTGTGTTATTAATGGAACCTGTATTGAATCTATTATCTGAATATGTGTGTGTGTGTGTGTGTGTGTGTGTGTGTGTGTGTGTGTGTGTGTGTGTGTCTGTATATGTGTGTGTGCTTGTAAGAAGTTAAATAAAGGAAATAATTATAAAAACATAAAATCAGAAGTATGTTACTTATATAAAACCATAAATTCAAAAATATATCATTATAGATGTATATTATGATATAAATGGATTAGCCATGACAGTTCATGTGAATAAGTACAAAAAGGATATGTTTCAATATAGATATGGATTAGGACTGATTTAATTAGGCGACTGATATAAAATTATACGTGAGTAAAATTTTGAATCAAATTTCTAAAATGTGTCTGTGATTTCAGGCAGCACATACCACAGTGTTTTCAGTAATATTAAAACATCTGACTAATAATGATTAACAATGCAGTGTTTTAATGTTATGATAGCAAATATTTCAACATGTTACTTTTTGTTTTGAAAATATAGTGATAGGTATTATGTGCACTTTCTGACCAAGAGAAATGTGTGTCCTGTATTTTGTACAAATTATAAATATGTGTGTGAATACATGCATATGTATATATCACATAAAAAGATAAAATTATATCTACAAAACATATATGTATATATATGTTTGTGTGTGTGTGTGTGTGTGTGTGTATATATAAAATACCCTTACCAAAATACACACACACACACACAAGTACATGGATAAATATATAAGTATAGACATATATGCACAAATAGATATTCAGTTATATAATTAATTATATGTTAATATTAAATGAAACTCATGGTAGGTTTTAAAGACCTTTCCAACATACTATATCATTTAATATATATCAACACCTTCAAGATTATTTTTGTTGATTTTAACACATACACAAAAAAAAAAATGTCTAAAAAGACCACATTTGACAATATTGATATAATAAATAGCATAATTTAAAAAATTTAAAATAAAAAAAAAATTATTTAATATCTGTCTCACTTTAAATTTAACAGAATGCTGAGTTGAAATCAATTTCTGTTTTTTTTTTTCTCTCCAGCTTTCAGTAACAAAATGTCTGTAAATGCAGTGATAGTATATTTCTATTTTTCGTCCCATCTTCTCGCATTCCCAAAAAAACACCTGGTTGGCCACGCCTGGTAAAAACATTACTGGAAAAGAAAACACTGATCTCGGAAAAGTTTTGTACATTTAGACATTTCATGTCATTAACACCCTATATAGCATAAATTTTTTACTTAATCTTTAAAAAAATTAAAACAATAAAAAAAATGTATGCACACACACACACACACACACATAGAGATACACACACTATTTATTTATTTATTATTACACACAGACAAACACACACACACACACATACACACTCACACATATTTACACACACACACACACATGGACACACACAAACACACACACATGTGTGTATGTATATATATATATATATATTTATATATTTTTATTTATTTTGATGTTAAAAGCATAATTTTAAAATTTTAAATTAGAAACAGAGAAAGCTTGTAAACCAAAATTTTTTTTAAATGTGACTGAGCATGACAAAATGAGTTAGAAGTTATTTCTATTAAATACATTAATATGTGCAAATCATCTGTTCATATATTAACAAACCTGAGTAAATTTTCTTAGACACAAAACATCAGTTAGGTTCTTGTATGACTTTTCTCCTTTGCTATTTGCTACAGAAATAGAAAGTGAAGCCTGAAAATTGTCAACTGTTATTAATTTCTATTTTATTAAAAACCAGAGTATCTCATTAAACTGATATAGCAGTGATAAAGAAATAAAGGAATGATTTGTGTATCATTTTAAACCTTTTGATATCATCCAAAATGTCTGTATATACAATCACCATTAGAGGTCACTGTTCCATCATGGGTCATAAATGGTACTGCTTACATAAACTGTTTCTTCCAATTGCAAATGAGTTAAAATCCAGGAAAAAGGAATATTTTTTTTTCTTCATTTTTCTTGTTCTTTCTTTCTTTCTGTTTTTCCTTCTTTTTTTTTTTTTTTTTTTTTTTTTTTTTTTTTTTATTTATTTATTTTATTTTATTATTATTATTATTATTTTTTTGTTTCTACTTTTTATTATTATTATTATTATTTATGGAGTTGTTTCTGTTTTTGTTTTTAGTGGATTTTTTTATTATTAATCTTATTCTGCAACTGATTAATTTTGCTGAAAGAGTATGAGTCACAAATTTCAAGGATGAAAGGTAACAGGTTCAAATCCAGGGCATGGAAGATTTATTATTTTGTTTCAGATAAAATAGTGTATGTTAATGTCTTTAACATCACTTGCTTGTAGAGTGCAGAAAGTTCATGACCAACAAGACAGAACATTCAAAATTGAAGACAAGATTTATTGTTTTGATTTTTTTGTTGTTTTTTTTCTTCCTTTTGCTACTGTTTGAAAACAAAGTTCCAGATTCTTTATAGAGAATTAGTGAATAAACAAAGTAATAAAATAATGAATAAATAACTAAATTGTTGAATTAACAAACAGATAGCTGATTAATGTGTTTACACATTTTCTGTTAGAAGGTATTAATTTGAGTGTTTGTGTTTGTAATGGGTTATTCCTAAAAATTTAGCATTAAAGGCTTGGTTATGTGTGCTTTCCCATAGAGCTCAAATGAGATGTCAGAGTGTTTTCACTTATGGTTGTCATCATGCATAATCATATTTAAAGATCATAAATCATTTTCATATAGGCCTGCACCTTCTCTTAGCCTTTGATAAACCTGTCACAGAGCTTTGATTGGAAAGGGAAATAGCATACGGGTCACACTGAAGAGGAATGATCTTGTGCCACATCACACCTCAAACTCACACTCTAAATGGAGTTATTGTTAATTTGGTTACTGTTAAAAAAAAAAATTCGCTTTATTTCTCTTTTCATTTTATTGTCTGAGATCTTCGAGCATTCTTGTAGATGATGAATCCATGAAATTCAAGATAAAAGTACAAAGGAAAATAGCACAGATGTCTTGTTTTGTAACACGTGTGTTCAACTGCTTCATTACACTTAAAGTATTTGTTATGAGTTCAGTCAACTTCAAGGTTGTCTTATTATTGAGAGAAATGAATTCAATTTAGACAGTAATAATCCCAGATTCATATCTTTTGTTATGTTCATCTTACTTGAGTAACCAAAAGGTCTCTCTTTTTTTTGTTATCACATATTTTATTCTATTGATAAACACCCAGACCCAATGTAATTATACTATTGAACCACGACATACCACACTGAATAATGATTCAGTTGAATTATTCTCATTTTCAGATTCATGGATAGTACCGAAAAAAAAAAAAAAAAAAAAAAAAAAAAAAAAATGGATCATAATAATAAAAATATAATAATACAAAATCAACAACAACACAATAATGCACTTGTGAAATATATATTATAGTTAGTGTTTGCAAACCATTCCCAGGAATATCAAACCACTTCTGCCTTTAGCAAGTCATGATTTGTCATTTATTGCTGTCAACTGTAATTCAAACACCTGGGTTTAATCCTGTTTTTTCCAATGTAATTTTTAAATTGATTGAAGGTAAACACTGAAATGTAATTACAGGTCATGTCAAAGTGTAATCTGTTCTATCTTTTATTTATTTAATTTTTTTGGTTTTTTTTTTTTTTTTTTTTTGTGATTTTTAATACAATACAATCTTTTATTCATTTTTGTTTTTCAATTAAAAAGTTTAAATCATTTCTTTATTTTTTTTTACATATTTTTTTTCAGGTTTTTTCTTTGTTTATTTTTTTTTCTTAGACAAAACTTTTTTCATCCATTTTTTTTAATTTTTATAACACTTTTATTCATTTTTGTTTTTCAATTAAAAAGTTTAAATTATTTTTTTTTTTTTTTTTTTTTATATTTTTTAAATTCAGAAGTTAAATCTTCTCTATATTATTTTTTCTTAGACAAAACTATTAAATTTCATCCATTTTTTTTTTTTTATAACACTAAACAGTAAACAGTAAGTGGTTTCTTGACTTTGGACACTATTGTCTTGTTTAGTGAAATCTTTTTTCTTTATGCTTCATAAAACACTGCTGTATAGACAGAATAAATTTAATTATCTTTCTGAAAAGGAAAAAAAAGTCAATATAATTTTTATTTTTATATATATATAAATGTTTTTAATTCTATGGTAAATCCTGAATACTGGATATCAGACTAGATAGACTATTTTTCTGTGTACATAGTTTACTATTTTGACATCAGGGAAAGAAAGACAAGGAGGATGAGCTTTCAGGTAAGTGATACAGTTCAGTCACCTATATATATATATATATATATATATAGATAGATACAGATATAGAAAAACTTAATTTACAATCAGTTTGTATATTTGTGTTTCACTCTGTGATATAGATACGTGGTGTATGTAATATTTACACTGGTGAGCCAAGTTGTAGTGGAATATCTTTGTTTATTTAGGTTTGTGTTTTATGGAGTGGTATGTGTTGAATAATATTTTGTGTCATATTTTTGTCAGCAATAAATTTCCTAAATGAAAATGCACAACTATTCACAAATATAAACACACACACACACACACACACACACACACACACACACACACACACAAATACAGACACACACACAAAATCTCATATAAACACACATTTGTAACTATGTAACATATATACAGATACAAGGACTACAAATACTTACATATGCAAATCTACAAAAGAATGTTCAAAATGTAGCAACAGTGGTACACACATTCAGAACATTTGTAAGAGGATAAGTAAGGTAAAAATAGAAGTAAGGTAAAAATAAAAGTAAAAAAGTAAAAGTTAAAGTATAAGTAAGGCAAAAGTGAAAGTAAGGTAAAAGTAAAAGTAAAAAAGTAAAAGTTAAAGTATAAGTAAGGCAAAAGTGAAAGTAAGGTAAAAGTAAAAGTAAAAGAGTAAAAGTTAAAGTATAAGTAAGGCAAAAGTGAAAGGAAAAGTAAGGTAGAACTAAAACTAAAACCAAAAATAAAAGTAAAAGTGATAGTATAAGTAAGGTATGATAAACTGAAGTAAAACAAAATAAGGAAAGACAAAATAAAAATTACAAATAAAGTAAAATAAAGTAAAATAAAACACAAATTTCAACATAATAATAGTCTATTTAAACATTAAACTTGGCCATTAATCTTTGATTTCTTACCAACCAGAGACAAGTGAAGTCACCAACAGCTGGGGAAGTTTTGTGGGGGTGTTTTCATAATAGGAAGCACGTGAAAACTATCCAGACCATATGGTTTAGTGTGTTCATGTGTTTCTGTTTTGTAAGACAACTGGTGATAAGTGGCCTGCTGTTGGACTACAAACTCATCCATGTTTATATTTCATCCTGTCATTGTTTTCTGGTTGCGTTCATTCATTTTACCTCCGTTTCCAGGACGATAGAATTGAAAAGCATGTTCAGGGCCACTAACTCCAGTGGTGAACAGATTGGTTGGGTAGTTTAAATGTCACTCTTTAATGCCATAAAATAAATATAAGTAATAAGAATAAAAACAAACAAAATAAAATTAAAATAATATGTAATAATATTAAAATTAAAGAAACTAAAATTAATATAATAAAATAACAACTTCAGGAAATTTAATAATGATAATAATAATAATAATAACAAAAATATAATAATAATAATAATAACAAAATATAATAATAATAATAATAATAATAACAACAACAACGACAACCTAAAAAAAAAACAGCTACAGAAATAAAACGTAAGAAAAAAATAATTAAATTTTAAAACAAAAAGGACCAAAACCAATTAAATTAATAATAAAATAGATTAACGCATTCCCTTTCTAGAAAATATAAACTATAATCTTTTACTAATATATGAAGCTTATAATTGTTAAAATTAACTCACAGTATTATTGCAGTGGTTTTCTCTCACACAAAATCACAACAAAACCATGACTTAATAACCTTTAACACAAACATAATATGTTGATTTATCATTAAACACCATTCATTCCCTTATTCTGATCAATAATAATGATTTCAAATATATATTTTCTATTGACAGATAAAAAGATTTTAAAAAATATAATGAAAAAAATCCTACCTGTAAAATTAATTTCATACACATATTTTATACAGACACTTCTAAAGATTAAAATTTTGGCAATAAAATTTATTTCTCCATCATGTGTTCTTCTGATAATTCTAAAGATATAAAATCTTAAAGGTAAATCTAAAGATAAAAAAAAAAATCCTACCTGTAAAAATAATTTTATATACATACTTTTATACAATTAGTTTTAAAGATGATTATCATAGTAATAAAAATTAATTTTGTATACATATTTTTTAACATAAAATTCTTAGTTGTAAATCTAGAAACAAAAACAAAACAACAACCTTGATAGTAAATTAAATTAATACACATAGTTTCTAGTCATTGCTCTGAAGATAAAAAATCTTAGAAGTAAAATTAATTACATATACACATTTTCACTGGTAGTTCTGAAGATAAACATTTTAGCATAAATTTATTTTGTTGTTTTTTTTTTTTTTTTCTTTAATTAATGAACTGCACGTGTGTTTATGTAGCACTGAAACAGAAACCTGTGTGCTTTTAATTTTAATTAGAGCAAACTCAGCCAGTTTGCAGTTTACATCAAAATGTCTTCTTTAATTCACTCTAAACGTTTTCTAGACTTTCTGTTTAAGCATAAGGGAACTTTAAAATTTAATTACAAACCCTTTAACTAGAGGCTTGCCCATACATCAACATGTCACATTTAATTGGAATGGTTAAAACTGATGTCAAGGTTCTGAGGTTTCAGTTTGTAGAGGCTTCCTGTGTGTGTGTGTGTGTGTGTGTGTGTGTGTGTGTGTGTGTGTGTGTGTGTGTGTGTGTGTGTGTGTGTGTGTGTGTGTGTGTGTGTGTGTGTGTGTGTGTGTGTGTGTGTGTGTGTGTGTGTGTGAGTGTGTAGACACACAGACACACACATATAAAGAATACAAATCATGCTTTGTATTTAAACTGTGTTAATACTGTACACTTGTATCTTTGCTGTGTAACCCAGGCATTTCTGTTCATGCCAATGTGCTGCTGGTTTATCAATGGTCTTAGAATGCGTTTTCCTGTAAATGAGAAGGTTTGTATAAAAGCTTGGTTGCTGCTGAATTTTCAGACAGTTTATTGGCAGATGGTGTTTCTCTTTATTATTATTTTTTTTAAATGTCTGATACCTAATAATAGTTTCTAATAAAATGTGCATTGGTGTAATTAAGCAAATATTTATGTTCATTATTCATTTTCACTCTTTTTACTCATGGGCACCATTGCCAGAGAATTCTATCCAAGACTGAATTAATTTACACCAAAGAATCTTACTTATATTTTATAATCAAAATAGTATTGTTACTGACCTTTTGTCATGTTATCTATGTTTTATTATGTCTGTATTACCATTTAACTACAAGTGTTTTATGCAGATAAATTTTTATCTTTACTGAAGTGTATTTGATATTATAAGATAAAAATCGCCATAAGCTACAAAGACTGTTGAAGAATTTTAAATTCTCCATAATAATTTCTATGCAGTAGATTATTTTTATTTTTATTTCTATTTCTATTTTTATTTTTATTTTTGTTTTTATTTTTATTTTTATTTTTATTTTATTAATTTTTAATTTTTAATTTGTTTGAATATTTTTTACAATGAAGAGTTGGAAAATGTTAATAGTATTACTGTCACAGAAAATGTCATGAATTCCATTTTCCTTTTGCTTCATGTTAGTGGTGATTTTTTGAATGCCAAGGGTTGTAATGAAAATGCTACAATGCCTGTTTTGTGTTCTGTTTAAATCAATTACTGACTCAGTACTGGTGTTTTATGCAACTGTTATCTTATTTTTTTCGGTTGTTAACTTCTCAAGAATCTTTAGTAAATGCTATAAGTGGATAAGATTTTGACTTTTCTATACTGATCATAATACATTTCATTTATAACTGAATCTCCGGTTTACCTTACAGACCAATACACTGTCAGAATATCATCTATTTGTAACATAATTCAGAAACACTTAAACTTTATTAAATATCTTAATGCAGATTTTACAGTAAATTTATCCATTCATCAGTACAGTGCCTATGTATCGTATATTTCTATCATGATCCAGTTTTTGGCAGTTAGGTAATATCCACCTTGACAGAGAAAGCATTAAGCTTTATTTAACATCTTAATACAGGTTTTCACACAGTGTCTGGCTATCACCAATTTGTAACATATCCAACCATTTTCAGTTAGGTAAAACTGTATTCAATATCTTAACATGGATTCTATGATCTGTATTGTTTCAGTATTGTCATTTAATACAAGTAAAGTCATAACTTCAGTGGATCTTTCTTGATCACCTATTTTACTTCATTTCACTTTCTGACTCTTGTTTAATGCTACTAAATGGTTTTTGGTCATTACTGAACTTTGCTGGGATATCGTATTGCAGACATTACATCATCCATTCTGTTATTTCTATTATTATAAAAGCATTTCTTAATGTTATTTTGACACATGTTGAAAATGTTACCTCATCTGTTGATGCTTGGTGTTTATTCTGACACTGGTGCTTAATGCAATTTAGAACTTATCTTTGCTGCAACCCATTTGCAAGCAATTGAATTATTGTGGATGATGAGATCATCAGGTCAGACTGTACTCTGAGTCTGTAATCTGAACTCAGTTCTGTTCTTGTACAAGCTTTGTTCTGTTTGCAACTGCTTCCACTGCACATAAATCATGTCGCGATGTCTGTGATGTTGTTGTTTTTAAACCTGATTAATCCAATTTTACTCTCCCAGGTAAATTGTGGCACAGTCTATTAAATTCTGAAATATTTATCTGAAATTGTTTTGTGATGTGTTTAAACATTGCTTCTTGCCTAATTCAGTATGACACTGCCAGATAAATTGTGGAATAGATTATTAAATTATGTAATTTTTATTTAAATTCATAATATGTTGATTTAATAAAAGGAAATGCAAACAGAATGCTAAAAATGTAATGGCCTTCTGTGTTTTAGTTTAGTTATTTCATGTATGAAATAATTTAATTAATGTTTCAGTAATGTTTATGGCATTATATTTCTCAATGACCACATAGATATCTAGAGAAGAAACCTGATACTCATGGTCTACACCTTTTTACTGAGTCATTCATTCTTTGTTTTGACCATTTATTTATTTATTTTATTTATATGTTATTTAATTTGTTTATTTATTTCCATTCATTAATTTTGTTTGTACATTCAGGCTTTCTCTACTTAATCTTTCTTTTATTACTTTATTCCCTTCTTATCTAATTTATTCACATACTACATTTTCATCTGTCCCAGTCTGTCTACAGCAATCTTACTGGCTTCTGTGAAACAAAACGTCTGTTTTAAAAACACTGAATCCATCCGTAAAGATTTCCTTTGGGGATAATATTATTCTTTCAGCAACCTTTGATTTAAGAATGATGAATATGAAGCTGTAAGTGTCAAAACTTAGATAACATCACTACTGAATTATTGGAGATGATGACATCATCAGGTCAGTCTGTACTCTGTTAGTAATCAGAACTCAGTTCAGTTCTTGTACAAGCTTTGTTCTCTATTTCACAAGGTGTGGTTTAAGTATAACGAAAACTAAAAATACACACACATGCACATGCACATGCATATACAAACATATACATATACATACAGATGCATACATACATATACATTCATATACATACATAAACATACATACATACATTACATACATACATATACATACACAAACATACATACATTACATACATACATATACATACACAAACATACATACATACATACACACACACACACACATACATACATACATACATACATACATACATACATTCACACATACAAATCATTGAAATCAGCTATAAAAAAAAAAAATTAATGTTGGAGATTTTTTTGTTATCTGTTCAGGATGGGTCTGCTGTTTATCTGGAGGTTAATTTGGATGTTTGAAACTGTTCACACTAACCACTGAAACAGAAGGCAAACTAGAAGAACACAGATAACATTCTGTACTGACTTTGAGTGAGTGATACTTTTGTTGTTCAAACACAACCAGTAGTTTACAGCACTGTGATGATTTCTTTCCTTCCCTTTTATTTATTTTTTTATTTATTTATAAAATAATGTAAAAAAAAACAGAGAATTTTTTTTAAAAAAAAAGAAAGAAAGAAAAACAAAAAAAGCAAAAGAAACACAAAACAACAACAACTGACTGGTTAGATTTCTCAGATTCTACAGACCGTTTTATTGTTTAACAATTAATACTAGTTTATATCACATTCACACACACACACACACATATATCCAGCCCTTCATAACATAAAAGCCATACAAAAGCTTGTATTAATAATACTAGTATATATAACATACCTCACTTTGGACATAGCTCAGTGACAGTAAGTTGGTCTCAGTTACTGTTGCTATTATAGGGCCATTTCCCATTCCAATCAGTACATCATTACTAGTTTGTTGAAGCTGGGAGACATGCTTTCCTGTATATGGGAAGATGCAAATAAAAGATGCTCTACTGCTAAATTAAAAACAACAAAAAATAATAATTCATTGACTGGATACAGCTGGTTTCTTATTCATTATAACAGAATGTTAGATTATATGTTAGAAATTAATGAAATATAATTTGTTAAATAAAACATTATTCCCTCAAAAATATTATATACATATTGGTGTGTTCAAGCAACATTAGAATGTTATCACGTAATTTCTGCATAAAAAGACAAAATCTGTAACATGGTGATGCTGCCAACAACCAGAGCCAGTGGGATCAAATCACTGTTCAGGCTCATAAGCACAGTTAATGTGAAAGCTGTTATGTTTAATTCTGCTCCAATGAATGTTAATTGGTTGTAAGCACATGTATATGTTCAGTTTATACAGAATGTGTGTGTGGTCGTCTTTGATTTCAGAGTCTGAATGTTGAACATGCAATACTTACTTTGTTGTGTAATACGAGAGTTATTCTCACAGCAGTGTAATACTGTGTTTCTTCTCTCCAGTATGATAGAAAGGTCAAAAAAAAAAAAAAAAAAGAAAAAAATGGATTGGGAGTTTAGATAACTATGAATGAAAGCCCCCTCCAAAATAATTATATTACATTTAATGAATTACAAATTTGATGATGATGATGATGAAATAACAACAATAATTCTAATTATTATTACATGTATTAAATTATAAAATAACTGAATAAAGGTTTAAGCTAATAAAATATTATGGGTTGATAAAACAACACAACAGCTATTATTATTGTTATTATTATTATTATCATTATCATTATCATTATCATTATCATTATCATTATTATTATTATTATTATTATGTCAACATTATAAAGGCAAGAAAGGACATATTAGAATCATAACACTGAACTGAAAATAAAGCAAAGATAGACCCATAGAAATAAAATAAAATATACAAAAATACATAAGTAAATAAATAAGAATTAATAACAAAACAAAACCTTAACTGAAAAAAAAAAAAAAAAAAAAAAAAAAAAAAAAAAAAAAGAAGAAGAAAAAAAAATGAAGAGAAAAGAAAAGAAAGTTTACTTTTGGCACCTAATTTAAAAGCGATACAAGTAAAATGTTATAACCTTCCCAGGTACAGATAAAAACATGAGTTAACATTTGATATTCTTGACACTCAGTTTATCAAGCTGTGCAGATAGGGAGACTAGTTTTTTATGAGATAATATCAGAATTATTACGTTGTTTGTGTTTTAGCTCGTAAACAAGTCTTTTTTCTACCTTTTAACCATGCAGCTGTTCTGTGCAGGTTACAGTCTGTGTTAATAAACTGATATCATTATTTTTAATAGTCTGCATGCACGCATGAGAAGACATTGCATGCACAAACTGCTCTCTAGCATATTAAATTATCCTAATTTTTTCATGTGTTTATGCAAGTCTTTTCATGCTGGTGAACCATGGACTATGTGTACATGGTATCTGATGTTAACATCACTCTTTGTGTAATGTATGCATTAAGCATTGCACTCAGAAACATCTTTCTCACATCAGTAGAATATAATGTGATGCTAATTATGTGTTCAAGTTTTAAAGCAAACTTTTTAATATTATTTAACCATGCTAATGTATGTATGTCTGTGTGTGTGTGTGTGTGTCTCTCTCTCTCTCTCTCTCTCTCTCTCTCTCTCTCTCTCTCTCTCTCTCTCTCTCTCTCTCTCTCTCTCTCTCTCTCTCTCTCTCTATAGTTTTAATATACTGGTTATCACAAAGTCACACATACACATGTACACATTTACTTCAGAATACTTTTATGTACTGTAATCTGCTAACACATGTATGTGTTCTAAGCAAGTCTTTTTATACATCTTAACCAACTGGTGTACAAACATTTTGTATCTAATGTTAAAAACCTGTCAACACAATGTTATTATTAACATGTGTACACATGAGAACAGAATGCACAGACATTCTCTCTGTTCAGCCTTTTTCCGAGTTGCCAGTTTGCAACAAACACAGCATCTTTTCTTCTTCACACTTTCCTTGTCTCAGTCTCTCCATTTCTCTCTTTCTTTCTCACAGTCCAGCTTTTTCTGTCTCAAAATGTGCACCATCACAATCTAACTTGCTACACAGTCAAATCTGTCTTTATTTCTTTCTTTCATCTTATTTCTTTCTCTCACTATCTTTCTTGTCTTTCTGTATCACCGATATTAATTTGCTATATATAGTTTCTCTCTCTCTCTCCCTCTGTATCTGTCTATGTATCAGTCTTTCTCTTGAACATAACCTTTTTTAAATTCACACATAATTATATCATCACTACAGCTAATTTCACAGGCTTATCTGTTTACTTCTGTTTTCAGCTAATTTGAAGTGTTTGCTTTCATAAATACAAAATCACAAAATTCTTTTCACCAAAGTCTTTAATATATTTAATAAATATTTTGTTGTTGTGGTTTTGGTGTTATCTTGGATGTATTAATGTATTTGCAATATTTATAAGCTTGAGACTAACACAAAGACATGAACACACAAACACACTACAAACTTCTTTTTTACATCAATATTCGAACACACTGAACACACAAACCTCTCTCTCACACCAACATATTATTATAAGATGCCTGTGTGTGCATGTGTTTGACAGATTTCAAACAGATTTTTTTTTTCTGCTACTTAACCACTACTTAAAATTTTGTAATTTTCAATTTTTTTTTTTTTTTTCATATTTTCAAATCTTAATGTAGGAAAAACCAGTGCTTAAACTATAAGTTAAAAGAATAGAGCATATAATACTTATTTATTTATTTATAATACAAGTTAGTTTAGAAAAGCTTATTGTGACAAATACATTTTAAATCTGAGGCAAGTGAAATAATTTGAAAGAAATGGAGACATAAAATTTAAATTCAAAAGAAAAACAATGAAATTAAGATTTATTAAAATATGCAAGTATTAATATTATATACAGGAGATAAAAAAATTAAAAATTATGATTTAAAAGAAAAAGAAAAGAAAATGTGGACTTTAAACAGCCTAAAAGGTGAAATAACTTTTAACAGGCTTTAAAATTCTGAAATTTAAATTCAGGATAAAAACAAAAATATATTTATTTACACATATAATTTGGCACTAAACTGAAATATACTTATACAGTTAGATATGAATCATTTGCTTAATAAAACATTTTTAAAGATCAAAAAAAGGTTTGTATTCATTTTTAGACTCATAAACATTTTAGCATCAGCAGAAAAAATAATTAAAAAATGAAAAAACAAAAATTCAAATTAGCCAAGACTTAAAGTTTACATATCTTTCAAATATTCACACCACAGAATCTAAAAACCTTCAAACAGGAGCCTGACATTTTTACAACAGTTTCCTTGAACCTCTTGGTAGGCTGCCATAACTGACTAAATAATGTTTTAAAACTTTTTTTTTTTTTTTTCTTTCTGTGCTTGCTTTTCCCCTCTGTGTACTGCTTCAAGAAATCTGAGATATTTGATGTAGTTTACAATGGAGTCACACAATTCCAGCACATTCCTGGAAAAGGAATTCCTTTTCCAGTTTGCATGTTTAGTATAGCTTTCATTCTCACTCTCTGCTAGTGCATATAACACTTGTACATGCTGTAGAGGTGTATGTTATTAGTGCTATTAGCACTGGTTGAATTGTTTTCATTACTCATTATACTAGATGTATAACAGACTGTTTGTAACAACAGAAATACATGAAGTTTTGGATTTAAGTTAGTGTTTATCATAGTTTATATATACACGTAAAAACCTAAAAAACATTTATTTTAAAAAAAAAAATAAAAATTTATCTTGAGCCTGCAGTTAGGTTCAGAGTGTATACTAGTTATTTCTCTTGAAAATCAATTTATCATATACATAAAACCATATATATCTAAATGTACACACATGCACATATATACATATTTATATATTATTTTATATGTCCATGTAAATGTAAATATTATGGAATATACTAGATGGTATGGAAATATAAATTTAAAAATGCATGATATTAATCATATAAGGATGGCCAGTTAAATTTAAAATATTTCAAATGATGTGTATGAAACAACAACAACAATAATAATATAATAATAATAATAATAATAATAATAATAATAATAATAAAAATAAAATCTACTTTATTTAATTGTATCATTTAATCACAAGCCCAAATTTTAAATATAAATAAATTAAACAGTTGTATTATATTTTGAAATAAATCAAATAATCTTAGACTGCTTTGTCATTACTACCACAAAGCTGTATTTCATACATCCTTGTAAATAAAAAAAACTGTTACTATTAGAAACATTTTATAAATAAGTTATAAGCAGATTTCTGAAGGGACATAACTCATGTCAGCTTGGACGGATTTATTATGATTATTATTATTATTACTTTAGTAATATTTACTTACTTATTTTTTTTTAGCACTCCTAAAAATAGACAATCATAAAAGAATAATAAAATATTTTAAATTAAAACATAAATAAATAAAATAAAACCTTGAAAAACAGTAAATTAATTTTCTTTGTCACGTGTATAAAATTATGCCGTGAAGAAAATGCATGAAAAATAATGGTTAATATTTTTCTCGTGAAAATAGCATAACTATTACTTTTCTAAGACCACGCCCACCTCCTTTTCTTTTTAAACTACAACTGATATAAGTATTATAAAAAAAAAAAAAAAAAAAAAAAAAAAAAATAAAAAGTTAAAAAAAACAAACAAAAAAAACAATTAAACTTAAATTACATTTTATTTTTTTTTTTATTTTGCACAGACTAAACGTAAATTAAGAAACAGGATTTTGAAAATGGGATACACGTGCAGAACAACCGTTATGAAATTAACTGGTTTCCTGCTGTTCATGCTGCTCGTTTAAATCACCCAAAACGATTAACTATTCTGGCAGTCTTCAGTTTCCATACTTCAGAACAGCTTCTTCCGTTTTGCCAGCAAGCTCATATTTGTCTTGTTGCAGCCGTAAAAACAGTTAACTTCGATCATTTTGTCATCCAAAACCGTTTCCGCAAGCGAGATAATCAGGCGCGAGTTTTTTTGTTCTACAATCCGCGTACCACGTGCATTTATTATCAAAATTTCTAGGCGTCTATTTTTAGCCGTCCCGCAAAGAAATTAACTATACTCGTTCCAGGGCGAAGGATGTGCCACATTGTACGCTGTATAACAAGGGAAGCAATCTGCACGCAGAAGTTGCCGCCAACATTTATCATTCCGTTGCTTTCTTCGTTATTACCCGGGTAGCTTAGCAGTGCCGCCGTGTTCTGTGTGTAGCATTCAAATATTCGGATTTATTCACCACTTTCTACCTCAGCTGCGAATCCCGCACACAAAACGGTATTTGTGCGCTGTGACATTGCTGGATAATATTAGCGACACCGCACTGGAAAATTACTACTGATTATTACCGGTCTTCGCACGCGCAGAAGTGCAGTTGACATAACATAATAACGCACACGCAGACTGTGTTTTTGTTTTGACACACATGAGGATTACATAAATTTGCTTGCTTTGATCTGATTTAACAATGAGTAGCAGAACGCCAGTGAAAAAGGTTCCCATACACTTGCAGGTGAGACCATTTTCATAAATATTTAAAATCAATATGCCACTTGGACGAGTAATGATGCAAAACTAGGCCATCTTTTTTTTTTTTTTTTTTTTTTTAACCAAATTGTTTCCTCAGTTATATAAAGCGTGTATTTTTCTTGGGTGTGGTGATGTCATCATCTAATATTATGCCTCAAGGGAAGGATATAGTTTTCCGTATTAGATGTGGATGATCTCATCGCTGTGGGCTTAATACACTATCGATACGTAGAGTTAACTGGAAACCTGTCAAGTCGTTTTATTGATGTGTATTACGGCGCGTATTGCACTTCGCGCCTGTTACTGTTATACACGTGTACTGCAGGCGTTTCGTGTCGGCGTGTTTCGCCGGTTGTTGAAATAAGAACCAAGTCTTTAACATCCATATTTCGGGGCTGTCATTTTCGGAGAGAACTAACACTGTAGTACATTATAATTTATTATTATTATTACCATGCCAGGCAAAAAGTTAACTTAGTAATACGCTGTATTATGTAGTGGTAGTAGTAATAACAGTACATTGTGTAATATTATAATTAGATTTATTCCCTTGCTGCCACTCCCAGATCAAAGAGCTACTGTATTTTTTATTACTGACACATGATCTGATTTACGCTTCAGTGATTATCCACTCAATCATACGACCCTAAACTTTTTTGAGAGTGTACGACACAAAGCATGCCTGCATGAACAGTTAAATGACCGGTAGTATCCAAAACTAATTATTTATTTTTGTCTGTTATGTTTTTTTTTTTATAGTGGGGAATATCCACATACATGTGTATATTACAACTGTGCATTGCTTTTTATATCTTACTTTATAGGAATACAAAATATAGTTGATTATTTAATTAAAACTTGTAATAAAATCTTGTATGTAATCACTGCCTGTTACTTAATCAGGCAGATCTGAACTCACAGTTAACTGATATATAGTGGAACTCTCTTACAATTTAATTATGATCCAAAATATTTGATTATGTGAAAAAACACAAAATAACAACAACAAAAATCCCATCACTCTCCTGAATAAATATCAATAATAAAAAAATAATAATAAATAAATAAATAAATAAATAAATAATAGGGAAATAAAGAAAAGAAAATAAGAGGGTAAAAACAATTCAACATTATACAGTCTTTCCAGTTGATAAATATGAAACATATAATGTTCTAGTAGATATGTGGTATCAAACTTTATATTATCTTTAACTCTGTTCATAACACATCTGCATATTTCATTAAAAACCTGAATGCCTCATTCTTATTCTGAATACAGCTTTTTCAAATAAAATAAAAAAAATATATATATTATGGCCTAACTACTAATTTATTATGAATTTGTGAATTACTTCATTAATAAATAATTAAAAACAAAACAAAAACAAAACACACACTACATCCGTGTGTATGCATCCATAACTGGAACTGTGAAATATAGATTTTCATCCACTTTGTGAACAGCTAGAAAAATATGATAACTTGCCATGTTACATGGTCACAGATGGCCAGTGGTTTGTTCTTTTGTGTTCAGTGACAATTTAACTGGCTCTGCTGTGAAAACACATCAATAATTTATCTTTGACTGCAGATTCTGAGGCAGTAAATAAGTCTGTTCTAATTTATTATTTACTTTCTTTAAGTTTGTTAAACACTTATGAATATGTGTAGGTGTGTAACAGAGAGAGAGAGAGAGAGAGAGAGAGAGAGAGAGAGAGAGAGAGAGAGAGAGAGAGAGAGAGAGAGAGAGAGTATTTAACAGCATCTTGACACAAAATTAGATTGGCTGTTATTAATACTAACTGTTCTACAATGTATAAATATTTTAAGAGGAAGATAGACTGGAAAAAATGAGTGAAAGACAGAAAATGAAAGAGAAATAGAGGGATAGAGAGAGAAATGTTTATTTAGATTGGCATATATTTCATTAAATGAATAACACACATATGCACACTCATATGCATAAATCCCATGTTACTGAAAAGGTGTTGCTATTATTGTTCTTTATTGAAAGTACAACTGTTGAATTTACTGTACTACACTGTATAAAAATAACATTGTAAGTAACAACAAGGGTAAATTACTTCAGTAACGAGTAATGGAAATATAATTCCTTTTGTGAAACAGATATCTATTTATACATTACAGTGTGTCAGAATTCATGACTTATAAAAAATAGAAATACATTTAATATTTTGTATGTGTTAAAATTGCTAGAACGACATTTGCCTATAAATGATATTTTTTGTATGTGCCATTTAATACATTGGATGAACAAAATAATAAGGTAAATAACACACACACACACACACACACACACACACACATATTCACACATATTCACACATACACAAAAGCCTAAATAATTTTTGAAATCCAGTTTTACTTTTAAGTTCATCCATTCAGTTAATATAAAAAAAAAGCCTTTCTTGAAAACAAGTTCTTTAAAACATTAATTATAATAATAATAATAATTATAATAAAACTAATAACAGTACTAATAATATATCTGGAAAAACAAGCTCAGGGACAAAGCATTCAATATATGTATTGATTTCTTCCGTTACACAACAATCTGTTACTTTTCACATTTTTAATAGGGTGCCTTTCAAATGTAGTATCAATGACTGTGATTAATGCCATCCTGTGGGAATTTCATTTACAGTATCTGATAACTGATAATTAATAAGAACGATGCTAGAAACAAAAATAAATTATGTACAAAAGTAGTAAAAACAATATTTAACCATAACTGGATCAGTAGCCTGACAGCTGCAGTATCAAAGGTTGTGGTATGTGCTTTTCTCAGCTGTGGGGGAATTGCAGTTAAAAGATCTCTTGTAAGAACAATAAACTATAAAATGATGTACATATTTACCCTGATACCCTGTGTGTGTGTGTGTGTGTGATCTAAACATATTTAATTATAATTTACTTTGTACCAATTACATTAATTCTGTACCATTTACAATGGTATTTTTCCTATGAAATACAAAATTATATTTGACATTTAAAAAAACAGAGTAAATATAAAAATGTGTCAGAATACTAAATCAACATTCATTCATGAAAGCCTAATTAGCAGACTTTCTTTCACCATTGCTGCTGAACTGTGATCAGATATTTTCACATATTATATAAATCTGTTTGAAATTCACATCACATTTGCTAGACTAATATTAACACAAGAAAGCACAGCCTGCGCGTTTACACCAGAAATTAATCAATAAACTGATCTGTAATGGACTAATGTGCCTGCTTGTAGCAACGTGTCTCCAATTTTTGGTATTCTGTGTAGATTCGATCTCGATTACATTATGAAAATGATATAACCGTGGAAACAATCAATACTTATGGGCTCAGAGATGACTGCTAAGCACTGACACTTCATGCATAATTTACCATACAGAATATCTGAAACATGTCCACTTCTGAAATACAACAGTCATTGTAATTATTTAAAAAGTCCTCAAGGACATCTGGCTTTCTCCCTGTCTGGGGACCCATTCATAAAATGTCTGCACCCAGAGGGAGGAGGGACAAAGGTTCACACCTCATTAGGCAGTGTAAAGTGAGGGTGAAGATGCTGAAGGCATTTTTATCTTATCAACGTTATGTAAACAGGCCACGCTGGAGATTAGAGTGGTTTGGCTTCTGAAACAGAAAATTAGAAGTGTGAGGATAAGAGAGTAGATTTACACATAAATCAGAATATGCAGTCAAGAACATGCATTCAGAGCAATTAACTATCAAATTTACTGCTTGTTCCGAAGATGCTTAATGTTTCGTGGGGAGGAACAGAAAATATAATTCAGTCTGTGGGTGTGTGTGCTATGCATGTAGCATGTGCTCACCTTTTAGCCATGTTAATTTTGAATATGTGGATGTTGTGAATTTATTTATCTTTCGATTTATTATTATTAAATTCGTTAGTCATTATTATATTTAATAACAGTAATTATATTATTATTAATAGTTTTTTCATGCATTATGATATGATCTTAACACAGAAATGGAAAGATTTAATATAAATGCAATAATACATAACACATATGTAGAAAAAAACACACATGCATACACACAAAAGAGTATTTCACACACAAGAAGCATACATACATATGTATATACATATATATATTTGGCATTAAGTCAAAGCTGAGTAATACATGGCATTTCTTTTCATTTGTTCTGCTGCATGTATACCACTGAGTGTGTGTGTTTTATACCTGTTACACCCATTACCATGGAAACAAGTGGTACAACAGAAGAGACGACATATTACATCCAGGTGTTGTTGTGAGATTTATCACAATACCTGGCTTGTCTATCATCACTGACACTGATGTTTATACATCTTTTTTAACTTCTACCTTTTCCATAAGTCTCTCTCTCTCTCTCTCTCTCTCTCTCTCTCTCTCTCTCTCTCTCTCTCTCTCTTATTCCACACTGTACCATACCATTTTATATAATTTTCTCTTTTTCTTGAATATTGCTTTAGGAAAAACCACTTATGCTATTTATTAGTTTAATATTTATATGTGTGTGTGTGTTTGTGTAAAAGCGTTTATCAGACATTTTTATTAATTTTTATGCGGTTATAATTTCTTTCATTATTATACTCCCAAATTAGTTGATATATGCAGTGGCAAAATGTCAGATCACTTAATAGGAACATTTTTGCTTATCCACTTTTTAATAAGAACATAATTACTTATGTATATCACTGTGGCCAGTTTTGTTACAGTTTGGCTATATCTCAGAAAATGCTGGTACATGCCAAAGAATGTTAGAAACAATGGCATTTAATGGCATTGAAAAATGTGGATATTTACGGATATAAAAAAAAAAAAAAAAAAAAAAAAAAAAAAAAAAATAGTAAATGAATAATAATAATAATAATAATAATAATAATAATAATAATAAAAAAAAAAAAAAATAAATAATTATTAATAAAAAATAAATAAATAAAAATAAAAATAAATAAAATAATTGAAATAGAAATTAACTAATGAAACAAAAAACCCACCAAAGCCTGACCAAAGCCACGATCTGTGGTGGTTAGCAGGTAGTAAAAGGGAGGAGTTGGAAACCATAATTACACCAGAATTTTGTTTATAGTTATCACATAGCAGTAACACTAACATGGTAAATACAAGCATTTACTTTAATGAATGTAGTTAACATGTTCCACATTGAGGAATGTGAGTACAAAGTAGTTATAAGTATTATTTTGTGTACAGAACCTAATTACACTGTATTACGTTGTACTTAAAAGTTATAACTAAGTATTAAACACTGTAATTATAGGGTAATAAAGTGTAGACATAGATATATATATTTATAAAATACATACATGTGCGTGTGTTTTTGTGTGTATGTATGTATGTATAATAACTAATTCACAGATGTAATACATTATATGCAAAAGAATAGAAAGTAATTTTGTTGAGTCAGACACAGAGAGTTAAAGAATGTTAAGGAGAATTAAAAATGATAATAATAAAATAAAATAAGAGTAGAAAATGTAAATAATTTTGATAGGCCTGATAAATGCTGAACAGATGAACATGGAAAAATATGATAAATTATGTAGAAGAAAAAAAAACCCACAACAAAACAAACCAGAAATCCAGAGAGTAAAAATATCCTGTTTTGATAAACAGGTTTCTGTTTTAATAAATTAATTGCCCATCAAGGGCATCTGTAGATCCAGCTGTCATAAAATAAATAACCAGGAACACTTGTGTTATTGATGGATATAAATTACATAGGTGTGTTTCTGTCTTTAGCTTAGGAATGTTCAGGTGGTTTGTTTTGTAACATAAATATACCCCTTCCTTTGCATACAGTCTCTCTCTCTCTCTCTCTCTCTCTCCCCCCCCATTGGTGTTCTGGAAGAAAAGGATTTATTGTTATGTCAGTGGTTGAAGATTAAATTAAGTCTGATCAAAAGTCTGATCAGTTTTGTTAAAACCATTTAAATGGCTTTATCCTCTCCGACTTAGTGGTGTAGAATTGTGTAATATTTCTAGCTGTTCTCAGTATTTAATTGTAATTAAATAAATAAATAAATAAATTTAAAAAAAAAAAAAAGAAAGAAAGGAAAATACTACAGTATTATCTTTAATTCTCTCTGAAATGTGGAAATGTTTGAAATGCCAGTGTATTTGTTTATTAACAGTCAATTAGGTGTCAGACCATAGTTAATTCTCTCTGGAAATGTTTGAAATGTCAGTGTATTTGTTTATTAACAGTCAATTAGGTGTCAGACCATAGATTAATTCTCTCTGGAAATGTTTGAAATGTCAGCGTATTTGTTTATTAACAGTCAATTAGGTGTCAGACCATAGACTAATTCTCTCTGGAATTCACATTCTTAGTATTACTTTTTAGTTTTAAGCTTCTTAGTATTAAATCCTACATCCTGAACACAGCAGTAAGTGTGTAGATTCATTATTATATCCATACTAAGACCATGGTTCCAGTAAATACCTCTATCTTGTGTTATAATGCTTGTACATTTGTTATTTAACCTTACATTTCAGTTTCTGGTACATTTATATAATTACAATATAACATTTGTCACATATTCTTACCAAATGACATTATTCCAGTACATACTAGGATTTTGTATGATAATGTCTGCATATATGAATTATAAACCCTGTTTTTCTATTACAGCTACTTGTATATATAATTCATTACCTATATCCCTGTTGGGATCATAATTTCAAGTATTTAGTATTAGCATCTCATGTTTATTTTTAACTCCTACTTAAAATGCAATTAATAATTCATATACATAAATTATAATACATTTCTTACATTCCTGTTTTGATAATAATTCAAAGTATTTAATATCAGCACCTCGTGTTTATTTTTAAACCCAACTACTGCTGCATTTATGTATATACATAATACATTTCTTTCATCCTTACTGAGGTCATGATTCCAGTAAATACCAGCATCTTGTGTGATAACGCCCGTATGTTATACTTACATACCTGTCCATGGACATGTTTATTATATATCTGGATGTTACTCATCCTGTATCTTAACCTGTGTAATATTAGTGAGTCATCTTTTTCTTGGATTCCACTGCCTGATGTTTTTATCTCAATTTATTAAGTTTATTTTTGTAAATAGCTATTTGTTTTTGTGGGTTTTTTTTGTTGTTTGTTTTAAAAGAAAGAAAGAAGTGCTTCAAATAAAAATAAACTGTTGTATTGTTGGTTTTTTTTTTTTTTTTTTTTTTTTTTTTTTGTTTGGTGATTTTTCTCCTCGGATTTATCCAGAATATACAGAAGTAAAAATAAACACAGATATTAATGTACACAATGAGTAATACATATAGATTTATTTATTTTTAATTTTTAATTTGATAATTTTTTATTTTATTTTTTGTATTATTATTGTTTTTGAAGCATTTTGATTGTCCCAAAATTTGTTTTTAAAAGGAAAAAAAAAGATAAAAAAAACAAAATTGTATATATGTTTATACTATGGAGTAATAGATTTAAATAATGAGTTTTTGCTTGTTGGGGTATGTTTGTGTTATTGCTTGACAAATGAATACCTGTTGAGGTAATGATAAGAACGTGGATGTATACTTGATATGTGTGGTTCTTTTGTAGTGATTTAACAATGACAAATTTAAAATTGCTGCATGGTATGAATCCATTTAGTGGTAAATGAAATTAAAAAAAAAAAAAAAAAACCAAACCAATAATAATAATAATAAATAAAAATAAATAAAATTACATTTGAAAAATCAACACTTGTGTGATTGTGTGTGTGTGTGTGATTAGTGAAATAAAATATTATGTTTTTTCTACTTTTTATTTTTAAAATTTTTTTTTTTTGCTTTATCTGCTGATGCTGCTGCTGCTGGTGATGCTGATGGTGATGCTTATTTGCTGCCACAGAACAACTGCTGACCTCTTAAAATTTCGTTTTAATGTATTTTTTTTTCAGTCCATAATACTTCATTGTATAAATTTTAACTGAATAATTTCAGACAGCTGGCGTTCTGAAAAAGCAGATAAATTTGTTTCTGACATGTGAATTTCTGCATCTTTAATAGCACCGTTAAAATGATTTGCCATCAATGGTACATACAGCAAAAACACATTTAAAACACGTCAAGGAATCGTCCTGTAACTGGGTTATGTAAGCTCGTAATTTCCAGAAAGCAGGAAGTTCACGAGAATGTACAGTTCTGTGAGTCAATGAGGAAATGTACAGTTCTGTGAGTCAATGAGGAAATGTACAGTTCTGTGAGTCAATGAGGAATTGTACAGTTCTGTGAGTCAATGAGGAAATTTCAGTTCTGTGAGTCAATGAGGAAATGTACAGTTCTGTGAGTCAATGAGGAATTGTACAGTTCTGTGAGTCAATGAGGAAATGTACAGTTCTGTGAGTCAATGAGGAATTGTACAGTTCCCCCAAAAATGTACCATTCCATGATACAGTGAGCACTAAGAGAATTCTGTATAAAGTGAGAAAAATGTAGAGTTCTATAAGACAGGAAATTTACTATTCCATAAGACAGTGAGGAAATGTACAATTCTATTTAAATTTTTATTTTTATTTTTTTTCTTGGTATTAGCTAATCTCAGAATATTCAGAAATATCATCCTTTATCATTACACTCGTGTGTTTACCTGTCAATCCACCTTTTTCAGTAGTCACCTGTCCATCCATCATATTCACCTGTTCACTATCTGTCCATCCATAAGTGTATCCACACCTTCACTGTCTGTCCATTCATATTTTTATCCACACATTTTTACTATCTTCAATCCATTCATCCATCCATACATACATCCATGCCTATATTTATTAGTTTTAAGCTATTTACTGCTGTTTCTTTTTCTGTCTAAGCCAACCAAAGCTAAACCATATGTGTAGAAGATACTTAAACTCTCATATTTATTACTATATATTTCTTTTTTTTTCTTTTTTTTTAAACTTAAAAAATAATTTTTTATGTTCATAATTTCCTGTAGGGAGATGAGCACAGTGTTTGCTAGTGTATCTAGGATATACATACTTGTAAGATAATGGGCCATCTGGCACCTCTGACTCAGAAACACACACACATGAATATATACTGTGTGTTCCATATCTCTCTCTCTCTACATAGACTGTGTGTTCCATATCTCTCTCTCTCTACATAGACTGTGTGTTCCATATCTCTCTCTCTCTACATAGACTGTGTGTTTCATATCTCTCTCTCTCTACATAGACTGTGTGTTCCATATCTGTCTGTGTGTACTTTGTTGTAAGCATCAGTTACTGCCCTGCCCAGATTCATCTCCGAGTTTAACACTACAGAGATAGTGACCTGAACCATTTCTCTCAGATATATATATATATATATATATATATATATATTGTGTATGTGTGTGTGTGTGTGTGTGTACTAGGAGAATATACTTTTAAATTTCTGTAATTCAGCTGTATAGTCTAATTAATAATAATAAAACAAAGTATTTCAATAAAAGGAAAAGAAGTAAACAATTTTTTTTTTTTAAATGTTCAGCTTAACATTATTTCCATACTTAACTGACAGTCTGAAATACCTTAAATATAAATGTCTCTAATAAGGAAGGAAGAACCCCCCCTCCTCCTGCATGTCCTGTTTGGTTTTATTTGCACTTTTAAATAAAAATATCTTTTGAACTAAATAAGTCTAACTTCAAAAAGAAAGGGAAGTAGTAAAAAAAAAAAAAAAAAAAAAAAAAAAAGAAAAGAAGTCGAAAAAATGTGAAAAAAGGAAATGAAAGACAAATGGAAGGTGACAGAAGCAAAAGAGTTAACGTGTGTTTTTTAGAATTTCCGTTTCAAATACTGACACGTTCGTCTCAACGAAGACGTTGCTACATTGACCTTTCACCTGAGTTTGGGAGACTTCCGCACTGGTAAACTCTGGCTGTTTGAGCAAACAGGAGGAAGTAACAGGACAAAACATTCCTCACTGCTTTCAGTGATCACAGGCTGCGGCCCTACCCAGTCTAGTCATGTAGTCAGTCAGGCATGTCGTTCTTGTAATCATTATTCCAGGTGACTGGTGCTGTTTTGTTGTGTATGTTCATCAGTAAACTGTTAGTCATGTCTGGAGTTCATAATTACATACCCTCTCTGATGTACAGAATGTGTCTGTGTGTCTGTGAGTGTCTGTCAGTGTCTGTCACAGTAAATATTTTTGTATCAGTATCACTGAGCAACCTGTTTCAGTTTAGTTGTGTTTGTTTTTAATTTCTTCCCCTCTGTCTATGGGAAGGTGCATAGGAAACATTCCTTGTTGACATACAGTAAGATTAGCCAATCAAATTTCAGTGTTAGGTTTCCTTACTTATAATTATGTAAGAAATTTGTATTTCATACCAAAAAGCTTTTTGTATTAAACAGGTTGAAATGTTTTGATTTATTCCTTTATTATTAAAGTAATAACATTGTACAGAAAATACTGTTCTTTTTACTGAAATACAGTACTTTGTACCACCAGATACTGAGTCTTTCGTTACATCTCCAAAAAAGATTCAAGTTTTCAATCTTTCGCTGCTCAGTGTTTTGTGTGGGTGTGACCTTCACCTTGGCACCACTTTCATCTGACTACCTGTTCTGCCCTATTGCCCAAGGCAAATACGTGAATGCTGGTATTTGAGGTTTTGAAAATATCATAACTTGCCCTTTTGGTTGTCATTCCTGGCCAGGGAATTTCCCCCGGAGTGCTTACATTTCTGAGCTGCCTCAAATTATGGGTTGGTTGGGTCTTTAAGGCCAGGCCAGAAATATGTTCAGACAAATGTCAAAGCTGCAGATAAAATGCTGGCTTTCTTTGTGTATGTTTTGTGTTGCTTGTGTTAGTAAATAACAAACTTAAGAAGATATTAAGGAAGGAAATGTTTATGTTATTTGCCATTGTTATTAAGAAACTGGTATCAGATACGTTTCAAAAGGTATCTCCGCCCATTAAATAATAACACTAAACAAATAAACAGAAAAACCTGCTCTTGAAAACCTGCTGTCAGTAATAAAGAAGAAAACAGATTATGATATCTGTGAAAAACACAAAAACAATAACACCCTACCCAAATAAACAAAAACAGACAACAACAACAACAAAAACAATAATGAAAAAAAATGCTTTTGAAAAAATGGAAAACAAATCCCTTATATTGAAATAAAATTACAAAATTATATAAAATTCAAAAATAATTAGTGATCAGTATTAGAAGTTATTTAATAATCTAGATGTATCAATCAAAAATCTACCTGGGAGAAATGTTTTCATATAAAATAGTTTTGCGTAAATATTAAATTGTGTGTTTTAAGATCATTTTCTATGATCGCATATTTTGGCAGTAGTCTTCAGAGAAAACCTGTTACTTTAGCATCAGTGGATCTAATGCATTCACCTTCTCACAAACAGTAAAACACAGATGATGCCTTTTGATGAACTGGACATGAAATACTCACTGAAACATAAAATAACTCAAAATGAGCACTGTGGGGAATTGATCCTGAAAACCATCAGATCTTTACACCAGCACTTTAACCTGCTCTGCAACTCCTGTGATTAATGTGAAATAAAATTAAACATTTGTAAGAGTTTGTTCAGAACTTGCTCCAGAGCTAGACCTTCTGACCTTCATTTGTTAACCAAAGCTAAAGATGTGACCAGTGTTTGATGGGAAAACAAGCAAGCTACTGCCAGTTGTAAAACAAATTTACAAACTCTTTGATGTTTTCTTTGAACCCTTTGCCTCAGGTGTGCAAGTATACAACACAGGTGGAAATAATGGACAAGCTTTTTTGGCTGTCATGTTTTGATTATTTGAACTGACCATCTAAATCTGGTACCATTATATGTGTTATTTTAGTAAAGAGAATATAGGAAACAACACAAACATTCAGCCAGAAGAAACACATAGATGAGTACTCTTACAGATTAGCAGTAAGGAAATTTATTTAATTTTTTAAAGTTTTTTTTATAAATGTGTTTATTTTCCTGAGGACAAAAGTGAACATGCCAGATTTTTGAAAATATTGATTGGTTTACAAATAGTTGTATCAGAACACATTTGGAACTGGAAATAGCTGAAATATCAACAATTCTAAAAACTGTCACAGCTTGAGCCAAATCTCTAACACTGTGGTAACATAGACTGGTCTTTTCGTGGCATGAGAATACGAGTGTAAGAAAGAAAGAAAAAATGAAAATGCATGCCATCTGGTTTAAACATATGTCCTCTACCTGCATGTTAAAACAATATTTTAAAACCATTAGGCTTACAGTTGCCATGGTAACAAATACAGTCATTCGAACAGAGCTCTTTTCAGTATTTACATATTTAATGTACATGTGCTGGGTTGTTACAGGATGTTTTCATTATTCTGAATATTTGTTTTTTCTGCTGTTACTGTTTTTTAAAATATCAAATACACTATTCCAGAAGTATTTCTGAAAGCATAAACCTTGGTCTAAAAAAAAAAAATTAAAAAAAAATTAAAATCTTATAAATAGCTATTTAGCTGTTGATTTCTAGTACCACCTTTAGAATTTTGCTTTTTGAAAATAACATTTTCAAAAATATTTCTTTCAAACAATTAGACCCCTTAAACCCCTGAAGAACTCACAGAGCTAATTAAACAATAAAAGTGAACTATAATGGGATGATTAAAACCATATTCCATCAGTAATTACGTTTTAATTATCAGGAAATGCATCCAAATTAGTTTCACATTTAAATTTACCTTTGTGATGTTTGCTGTGGGTGCAATATAAAATGTCAGGTACTTTTGGGGGCCTGGAAAGATCAGACATAATCAGTTGGCAGATGGTGCCTGTTTAGTAATAGTAGGAAATGGAGAATTAAAAAAAAAATACTGCATCAAATTAAATAATCACTTTATCAGATGTGAGATATGCACATTACTGAATTGGTAAATAAACAAAATTAAAAGATCTTTTAACGATTACGTAAATATTCTAAATAATGGTACATTGAAACCTGCAAGGAAATGGATTTAAAACATTTCTGTGAATTTAAATGTCATCTGATGGATATTAAAATCTTTCTGAAGGGCCATCCTAATAACATGTGTTTACGAATGTACTGTCTTAAACTGGATTTTACTCAAATAAATCTGTACAGCTGTTATTAATTAACATAAAAATAACAAAAACAGCATTAATTTGAGTTTGAATGGTCTTTTGTTTGGTAATTCAGCACTTTAATTTACCTCATGTGGATCACTGCATTAATTTACTGCATTTCATTCTTCAAGCTTTTCTCTTGCCATCCATCACTCAGCATCATTTTGTAACTGAAGTTGCTGATCTTTATTACTAACAAAGTATATGTGCCACTGCTAGTGCAGATGTATCATTTAGCCAGTCGTATTTCTGTGCAGGAAATGGCCTTGATCAACAGCACTGCCAACAGTTCACATCTTGAAAAATGTTTGAATTTACACAACCAGGTAATAAGTAATGGTTAGGATTCCATTTTTGTTTATAAAATTGCACCAGGCATTCAAAAAAAAAAAAAAAAAAAAAAAAAAAAAATCATGAAAAATTTAAAACAAGTCATGGCATTTTCCTGATGAGCTAAAAAAAAAAAAAAAAAAAGGCATCTGCACTGAATAAAGATAAAAAAAACCAAACTCACACACACACACAAAATCACAAAAACATGATGCAAATTTTATATATTTTATTACCTCTAGTTAACCTAAATCTTAAAATAACATTTTTATTTTTATTTGAATTTTTTAAATTATTTTTTTATTATAATTTTTTTATGTCATTACTACAGATATAATATTTTCACATTCTTGGTTAATTAACTGTCACTCAGAGATAATTCTATTTCAGTTATGCTATTTTTAGAGTTACGGCCCTTGGCTGTGTCAGCATCATGTAAGATGGATGCTCCCTTATCATTTTATGGTAAGATTTATTAGCTGGATTCTGTGCAGAAAATGGCCTTGATCAACAGCACTGCCAACAGTTCACACCTTGAAAAATGTGTGAATTTACACAACCAGGTAGCAATGGTTGAAAAATTTAAAACAAAAGTCATGGCATTTTCGTGATGAGCTAAAAATAAAAAGAACATTTAAAAAATATTCATCTGCACTGAAAAAAGATCACACACCCACACATGTGACAGTGACATGAAGGAAGAAATGCATCTTTCCACTGAGAAGAAAGCACATACTGTGATCTTTGATAAATCATTTACAGGAACATGTCTGGAATGGGAAATAGACTAATGGGTACTCTAAGAAGGTCTGATCCTCTGTGTTATCCAGTGTGAAAGTAACACTGCTTTGACATCTGTTTATTAAACTTTCATATCTGACCTGTCATCATCTGCTTTTGTTTACATACTTATCACATTCGTGCAGTTTTTTCTTCTTTCTTTATGTGTCAGAAGAAACCTGAACTGGTTTCCCCTGACATCTGTTATGACCTGGCATTGTTTTCTTTCTTCAGTTCTGTTTGTAACTCACATGCCACTTTTGACATGTGATAGACAAAGTTTGTAAATTGAACTGAAATCGGAACTTTCTTAAAGGTTTACACCCAAATATATTTCAAAAATTGTGATCTGAATCATATTTTTTATATATATATACTGGCCTGTTCAGAAACTTATATTAAATTTTACTCAAAAGCTAAGCTGATCAGAGTTATTTTTACAAGCAGTAAATCATCCAGCTGTGTAATGATCCTGAAACAGTTACAGTTGGTTCTCTTTGTGTCACAAACCAATATAAACTGACTGGCCAAATGTAGTGTAGCAATAAAAAGGCCAGGCAGTATTGCAGACACTTCCTTCCATTTATTTCACACCAATCACAGTTTTACAGATTGAATAAACTGATGTGCAGACCTGTGTTTTAAAAGTTAAAGTCAGAGCTGAACTGTTTGTCATCACATATGTCAGGCTTGAAAGTATTAAAACAGTTCTGAAATCTGCAACAAGGCAAAGATGCCTGTTGATAGCATTACAGTACAAGATATAATGTTAGATATTTATTACTGGAGGTAAAGAATATACTTTTTTTTGATACTACATAGCACTCTGAAATTTACTATTCTCTAACCTTTATTAATTTGTGGTAGTTTATGACATTCTCAACCCATCATAACTTTATTTATGTTCCATGATACGCCACACAGGAATAATATACCAGTTTATCAACAGGAGATTGAAACATAGAATACAAGTATGTATCTCACGGCTGTCAAACAACTCATCTCAACTTGTCCAGCAACCTTTTTTTCTCTCTCTCAAATAAATGTAAGAACATCTCAGTTTCTTATTCATCTTCACAAATGAAGAGTCTAGAATTTCAGGTGCTGACACACAATGTTTTGTTTGATGATCAGTTCAGAATTCTGAGAGCTGGCCACCCATCATTCGTGATCTTTTCTTTTCTGATTTCAGCATGAATGATCACGAAAAGGCAAATGCTGTGTTATATAAAAATGGGTCATCTGAATAGATGGACAGCTACTTTTTATCTCTGTTATGGTAATTCGAGTGGTGATATATTGTGTGTGGTCATGTTGTCCAAGTTTGTTGTTTTCTGTTCAACTTTTATCTTATGTCCTTCATCCAAACTTTTTGTTTATTATAAATGATTTTTCTTCTTTCACTTTTTCATTTTTTTTTTTCCATTTTTCTCTTGGCTTTAATTCTAATTTCTCCTTTATCCAGTTCATTTTTTTTTCTCTCCTTCTTTTCTCACTTACTTCTAATGTTACTGAGACAAAATACACATAACATGATAGACCCACCACAGGAGATCATTTTAGGAAGATATCAGTTACATGCATTCCCTGCATGTAACACAAAATGACACCATTCCTGGAATGGTTCGGTTAGTGTTGTGCAGTGGCATTTGGTAACACTTCAACATTTAATGAACTGCAGTGTTTTATTTGTAAATCACTTAGGATACTGACACAGCAACTGGCTAATCAAAAGTTGTGGTTTGTGCTTTACTGTCTATGAGAAGGTGCATAGCAAATGACATATTGCTGCTAATCAGTAAGAGTAACCCAAGAGATAATCCAGGAGCAGCATTCTTCTCTCATATCATAATTCTAGTTTATACAAGAAACATTCAGCTGATTTGTCTAATAATCCTTAGTATTGAAATGTGCTGATGTAAGATTAGGCAAATATTATAGCATAATAAACTATATCTTTTACAAGCATTGCTAACACACAGCACAAAATGACAATGCTTTTTTTTTTGACAGGGTTGTTTAGTACTATTACGACTTTGGTAAACTTTCAGCACATAATGTATTATAAAGTGTTCCATTTGTAACATCTCTTTGGTTTGCCAATTTCTGCATGTTTCTGATTATTTACTTTTCTATACATAAAACACACATCTAATGGAAGTTGTCAGTTTAAATCATTCCTCCATTAATATATGTAGGTTTTTTTTTCCCCCTGTCATCATTCTCTGGCCTAGCACATAGGAATTGTTCTGTTTAGGCAGGAGATTGCCTCTGAAACCTTTTTGTTGATAAACATCTGTCAACAATAATGAACACATGTTAAGAGTTATCTCCACCTGGCCACCAGATGGCACTGCTGATTTCCTGACATGCTAATTAGATGGCACTTCTTGATGACAAATAGCAGTGAATGGGACTCTTTGAATTTAAATCATTTTGTGACTAATAATTATGACAATATTTTACAGCATGTGTTGTCCTGTTCATAAAGTTGAATAACACAGAACAGTCAAAGCATTCTGGCAGTAGTCAGCTTACACAATGCTTGGTGTTTAATGTGAATAAATATGAAAGGAATAAAATCAGTTAAACTTTTGATATATTCAAATAGTAAATTTTAATAATAATTATTATTAAAAAATGCTTTCAAATTATTTAGTGTAAGTAGGTCATTGAGAATATGTTGTTTTTTTTCTCCAGAATATGTTGTTTTTTAATATAAAAAATAATAATAAAAAAATTAATTAAGATACAGTAATAATTAAAAAAAAACACATACCCTGCATTATGCATTGGTGAATCTGTATGCATGAATTGTCTTTATGCATATGTGAATATTTGTGTCTGCATGAATATTTGCATGCATTCATTAATACAGATTCTGTTCCTTTGTAGTCATGGAAACGTTTTTGACATGATCATTGTTTATTGATTGAGTGTATCATGGGGGTTTTCATTACAGGCTTGAACAGTGGTCCTAGCACAATGATTCCTGTTACTTCTGACTTGTTCAGTGCTACTGAATATACCGTTTCTTAACATACCGTAATATGTAGTAATGAATTACACCAGCTGTCAAGTTTGAACAATTAACCTAATATATTTTTCTGTGACACCAACCATTACTCCATGTCTGATTTATTAAATACTGTAGCATGTTTTGGGAGTGTTATTTTTTTTTTTTTTTTTTTTTTTTTTTTGTTTCTTAAAATGTTCGTAGGTACTTGCATATAAAATATGTTTAACAAACACCTGATAAAAATAGCCTCTAGAATGGTGTTGGCAGTTTTTTTTTTTCTTTTATACATAAACTTTGGATCCTTAGTAAATATTAACACCAATACCTAGCTGGTAAGAATAAATCATGGAATGCTTTCAACATGTTTCTTTTCTGTTGTTATTTTTTTTTTTTTTATACATAACTATGTGATCACTGGTAAGCATTAATACTAAACTTTACTGAAATGCTGATCAGCAGTAACACATTTGTTTTTCCAGTTCTGCCCTGTCAATAAGGAACATGGTGTTTAGTGGACTGCCTTGTCGTGTGTGTCTGGTTTATTTAAATAAAATGGTGATTCGACATTGGTCATTGACCTAACCCACAGTCTTTGTCTGTCCATTATAAATATAATGTCCTACATATTCACACTTTATGTATCTGTTTGGAATATCTAAATGTATTCTGTATCTGCTGACAATTATTATACGTGTTTATCATACACTGACATGTTAATAACTCTGGTAGAAGTTAATGTGTATTGGTTAGCTATAAAATAAACATAAAGTTGTCTTCCTTTGTTGGGTTTTTCAATCTTATATGTGGTAAAGGGTGGTACATAAATTAAAGCTTCAGTCTTTGCAGTTGAGACATTTATTTTTATGTTAATGTTTATTATTTTCATTTTTTTCTTTTTCTTTTTTTTTTTTCTTCTAAATGTCTCAATATAAAAAACAAAGATAATATTATAAAACATTTTTCTGTTTTCTTTTTATTATTCTGAACACATCATAACACAATTTGTATGGTTTCATAATGTATCTGTTTAAACTGTTTGGAAATATAATGAATACTAATTTAAAAAAAAAAAATTTTTTTGCTTCCAAAAATGCTTTATATATGTTTTTGTTTTATGTACTCACAACAAAAATTATAAAACAAAAAATAATAATTTTAACAGTCCCTCTCCTAGAAAACAAAAACCCCACAAACAAAACAAAACAACACACACACACACACACACACACACACACACACACACACACACACACACACAAAAGCCAATGAAACTAAACGTTTGCTGATTTTATTCAGTATGTGTTTGTATTAGAAAAAAGGTTACAGTATATTCATATACTGTTGTCATAATGTGAATAGGCTATAAAAAACAACAACATTGCAACACACCATAGAACCATCTTCATCCAGTTAATGTGTTTATAAAAATGCATGGAACATGCTGTCTTGTGTCTTCTAATAAACAAATGTAACAGCCAGCAGCCAATTTCTCTGTTTCTGTGTTCTTTAACTATATACACATGATGCCATATAACTGTACTGAGTATGTTTTAAATGTGTCTTTAAATAAAATCTATCTATATATACTGCCTTTGATACTTGGAGCACATTCTGTACCATCTTACTTGTACAAAGTGGCATCTTGAAGAATGCAGGCATTTCTCAAAGCTCTGGAGGGTTTTTATTTACCTGAAGGAAATAGTGTGTTAAAAAGAAGCCAGAGTTTTATAGCTTTATCTTAATCAGATCTCAGCAGATGGCTTGGCCGATTGTTAACCTTTGTAGAAGCAGGCGTGGCAGCAGATGTGCATTCTGCAGTAAACTAAACAGGATTAAATCTGAAAAAGATCTGTTGACCTGGGCCATGATCAGATATAGTGATTACCAGCTAACCGGGAGGTGATGGATACGATGGTGTAAATTACAGTTTCAGTATGTCACACGCCCTCATGGTTCATGTACATCTGTATCGCACAGACTCAGCAGGTCCTGCTACCACAGAGTTCATGGTGGAGGACAAACCATTTCAGAAAGAAATTATTAAAAGTTGGATATTGCCTGGTTAACCCGAGACCTGATGGGCTGAAGGATCATCTTGCTTTGATGAGTCAGCAGGGATCACTTCAGTCCACACGAATATCAAAGAGTTTAATATCCTTGGCAGTCTGTGAGGAAGGTGGCATTAAAGATCTCTTATAATTAGATAATTTTGAGGTATTTTTAAATGTGTTTACAAGAGGATCCGGAAGGGAAATTGATACAGTCAGTATTTATATCAAAAAACTAAATTTGAATTTTATTGGATGAAAATAATATTGTCTTGTTATATAGCTACACAGATTTTTGTTAAAATTCATAGTGATACGTTAGCATGAAATCTGTAAATCTAATTGCATTACAAAATAAATAATTTATTGGTATAATTCATCATAACTAAGCATAAACTCATAAACAAACAAATAAATAAATAATATCACCAATAAAAAAACACACAAATAAGTTACACATAGAGACCTCCATCTAGAATGTTTTGAATAAATAATTTGGATGTTATTTTGAAAAGAAAGGAAACCTTTTATTGTTGTTAATCTTGAATTACCTTTCCATTAGGAAAATAAAAATAAAAGGTGATTTATTCTTGCACTGAGATATTTGGACTTGGCAGTCTCTGTTACTGTAAATAAAGAATTGCGATACACTCTGATAATAAGTTTACCTTTTGATCTGAGTTTTACTGGAATAAGCTTTATCTCCAACAGATTATTATTCCAGTAAGAAAACCTCTAGCTACAGCAGTCTCTACTGATTATTATTTCAACAACGGAATGTCCAGAATCTCACTTCTTTATCTGATTCAATTTATTTTAAAAAACCTCTTGACACATGAAATTGGAACACACTCAGTTTGGGCAAAATGTTAACTACTGAAACAGACAATTACATATGACAAAAAAAGTTATAAAATAGGAAAAGCAAGAAAAGCTAGCTTATAAAATACTTTCACCAGCACCCTGTTCTTTACCAGCTGTTGTGTTATCAGTATCGAGTTAAAACAAAAAGAAGACGAATTTTGTCCATCAGAAAAATAAAACTGAAATTGGCCCCCTTCCCTTTCCTAGCCAGCCAGTTTCTGATTAACTTCTAAGGGTCTGTTATCTTTGTTTTGGCTGAGCTTAGCCAGTCCAATCTAAACAGTAGCTTCCTAGTTCACCACATAGGGTTTTGTTTTACAGTAATCATCAGCTATATTAGCTAGGAAGAAAAAAACAAATAATAAACTGAAAGACTTTGGCATCTTGAGAAAATTAAGTAAAACCAGTAAGACATAACCATCACCTAAAGAAGCAAATTAAATAAAAAAAAGATTCTTTTGAGGATGTTTTATTTAACATTCTTCACTTTAAAGTCTTTGATGGATGTCTTAACAACAGGACATTTTTAATTAATTTAATCTTTTTTCTTCTTCTTAGCAGAAATTTGAAGCCTTTACAATACAATTCATTTCATGACCAAAGAAAAAACACAGCTAAGATTTTGATTGAGTATTTTCCAGAAATGTTTCTTACCTCTGAAATTTTACCTTTCATAAATTAATCTTAACCTTTTGATTCGATATCAGTTTCTCAATTTGTTTTGTAGTTATTCTTGTAGTTAAATGCATAGGAATAATTTTGCAGCTAATACACAGTGCCAGATTTTTTGTCACCATCATCATCCTATTATTATTATTATTATTGTGTATGTTTTTGTCCTTCTTCATCTTCTTCTTATTAATGTAAACCAAACATCTTTCCTAGTACAACAGTTACACATCATATACTAAAACAAACGTCTACACATTTTTGCTTTGACTGCATTCCAAGCTAACATATCATCTCAGCCTGGGCTTTCCTGCAGTTTGGTGATGTTGGCACCAGTGTACACACACACACACACACACACACACACATGTTTGTGCACCTCACTGTCTGGAAACTGGAAGCAGGAGGTTAACTAGACCTTGTCTGACAGGTTGTCTACAAGATGTTTAGTAAGGCAGAGTGTGGGAACAGTTAGGAAGTTATTCTCATGTAGAGTGATGTACTGGAACACGGCTATTTGATGGGAAATGGCAGAGTTTATGGTGCAGTACAGTATTATGAGGATATTTATATATAAAATGAATGTGTGTGTGTAAATATGCATGCATATGTAAGTGTGTGTTTGTTGTGTGTGTGTGAAGGACAATGCAGTATTTATAACAAAACAATATTTAAACTTTGAAATAAAACCTGCAGTTTACATTATTAGCTTACAATGTCCAGAAATGACAGAAGCTTAATGAATAAGCAGCAACAGAAAGGAGAGCCTTTTTTTCTGATGCGTTTAAAATGGGCTGCATTGATTTTGTGTTAACACTCGATTTACGCCAGTTTCCCTTTACGTCAGATATACAAGTTTTCTTTGTACAGCACAGCAGCCGTTGCACGCCCTGTTGAACGAACACGCGAATACAACTGTGCAACAAATCGTGACACCTTTTACATCAATGTGGCTGCAGATGGTTACATCATCTACATCGATGTTACTGCAAATGATTACATAATTTATATTGCCACGTCTACAAATGGTTGCATCTTTTACACTGATGTTGCAATAAATAATGTGAAGCTGTGAGAATCACACAATTAACTGACTGTTCTTGCTCAGCAGCACTCTTCAAAGTGTTTGGACTGTAGCTCAGTGGTTAGAGCTGCAGCCTGCTGAATGATGGGTTGCGGGATCAGTTCTCTCTTGCAGCATCTACAGGACTGTTTCCTATTCCAGTGAGTCCTCTGTGACTGGTTTATCAAAAGATATGGTTTACAGTTCATGGGAAGGTGTATAAGAAAAAGATATATTCCTTTTAAGTAAGAGTAACCAGGGAATGGTGACAATGTTTTTTTATCATGCAAAAGCTACCAATTTAATACTTCATATTTGCCAAAGAAAGTGTGTTGGTTTATTATTAAATAAATGTTAGTTGATTGATTAAAAGCTGAAGGCAATATGCATTTGGCTAAAGGATTATAAGAAATGATGAGAAATAAAAATTATTTATTTATCCATTGACAGTGAAGTAAAAATATATATTTAACATTTTATTGTATATGTATGCTTCTCTATTAATTTTATTGTACCATAATTTTGTATTATTCATTTGTTGTTAACTGTAGAGAAACAGGTGTGTTTCCTCTATACTGGATGATCTGAAGAAGGAAAAAAAAAAAAAAAGATAAAAAGCTATATGTTTATGTAAGATGTTTATGTAGGATGTATAAAGATGTATATTTATGTAAGTACGTATGTACCTGTGTGTGTGTGTGTGTAATGTTAAACTGCATGATGTGATGTATGTGTTATAATCACTTGTTTACCAGTAGATGTGTGGTCCTAAATTTATCAGATAATTTTCTAAATAGTCTTGTTCACTAGTTTTGATAGAATGTTATTAAAAAAACTATAATTACTTAGTGTCTTGCACGTTACCATTCAGAGCTGGTAATTTCAACATACATCTGTGTGTACAATACATCATACTGACTGATGTTTTCTGAATTATTATTGATGACTTTAACATATGTGTGTTCTACATGTCATAATATATGATGTCTTATGTATTATAAGCTGTCAGTTCTGACATAGGTGTGTAATATATTTTGTATTGCATGGTGGGTTATACACTACTAGTAGTTTTCCTTTGGCAGTATTAAAAAGGATCATCACAGATCATTAAGCTAATGAACTATGTTATATAATAAAATCATTGCTTATAAGGGTATTTAAACATGGTATATTAATAAACACCCATTACCATTGATGTGTTGATGTTATATACCAAGTATATGACTACCAATAATGTTATACCTGTTCAAAGATTATATTTCTGCAAGAGTGATCAGAGTTAGGGTTTTTCACACTGGTATGTTGATAAGCTCAGATAAACTACATAAGATGTTGTGTTGTTATTCTAAAAGTTGTTAATAAAAATAATTTTAAAAAAAAAGGTTTAATTAGCTATAGAGATAATCAGTGATACAATGAAAATATTCAGAAAAATTAAAAAAACAAATGTTTATTGTATGTTTGTATATTTGTGTGTGTTTGTATGATTGTGTGTGTGTGTGTGGATGGATGGATGTATATAAGCATGCATGCATATTCATGTATGTTTGCTTCTGTGTAAGTATGCATGTATGTATTTGTGTAATGTGTCTGTGTGTGTTTGAGTGTGTAAGTGTATGTATATATGTATGTATGTATGTATGTATATATGTATGTATGTATCTATCCATATTTACAGGTGAAAGTATAGATAAAAATTTTTTATTTATATATCTCTATTCACCCACTGTTTTTAACTGCTATATTTCATTAATTGACATATTTTCTCCAGTATTTCTTATTTGACATTTATCAGGTTCATTCATATTTACTACTGACAGAAACAGGAAATGGCTAATTCAGAAAGATAGATTGAGATAAAAAAATAAAAATAAAAATGTAAGAAAGAAAGAAAAAATTCACAGTTTGCTTTAAGTATCATCTGCCTACTGCAAGAAGTAAGAAATATTTTATTTACAACACTTTCCTGACAATTTTAAACTTATGATTATTTAGTGACATACTTATAATTATTTCAAACAGGTTATGACAGAGAGGAGAACTGTTGCTGACATATTTTAGATCAATCTTTTTCTTTTTTTTTCTTTTTTTTTTTCAGTTAGAAGGAATGAGACATCTTTTATATAATTATAAGAGATTTCATTTGGTTATATTTTTTTATTTTCACTCATATTAGAATTTTCATAGACAAAGAAAGTATCTTTTTAAAAAGTAATAATAATAATATGGTGAGTGTATGTACATTATGTGTGTGTGTGTGTGAGTTAAAAGAAAATATAATAACTAATAGCCCACAGTGTTATAAATTTATTATCAAACATTTCATCATCACAATAAATAATGTATTCCACATCTCATAGCAGTTAATTTACATACATTTATCTGGATATCAATAAATACATATTCATAGAAGGCAGATGTTAATGACAGAAGGCAGAGATATTTATCAAATGAACATGAAAAATGATCTTGGCTAGAGTAAAATAAAATTAATAATATTATTCTACATGTTGTTACTTTCACATTAAGCTGGTAAATGAATGAATTAATGAATGTTAGCTTAATGACTTCTTATATAACAAATACTTTTTAGGATCAGTAGTTATTGGTGTCAGTAATACAGTTTTTCTACAACAAATATATCTGACAGAAGAAAGCAGCTGTCACAAAGTTAAGATTAGCAAAAACAGATATTTTAAAGTACCTTCCCATGGAAGTGGAAAACAAAACACACAGAACAAGCCATGGTATGTTTTTCATTATTCATAGGACACTTGACTAAAAGCAAAATACACTTTATATAAATAGTAATCACCAGTGAGTGAATATCAGCTTGAATAGGAAATATCCCATCAGGCAGTAGGAGAAAAGGGAGGTAACTCACACTGGGCAGACTGAATACGTATTAATAAAAAAAGCAAGAGCTTTATTGGGAAAAAACTAACTGGCCAAACTGAATGTGACTGACATACATCAGTCAAGAAACTGTGGTTGGAATGGTAAAAACCCCAAATAAAACAACTTTGAAGCATGCTGAAATGACTCATCCTAAAGCAGTCAAGCTTTAAGTACAAACGCTCTCCTACTGAGCAACAGCCCACTCTTCAGGCTATGGAGAGGTTACTCGGTATAATGTACAAGTGTTTTCCATTCACTCGTTCAATATTAAACATCTTATTAAAGTTTTTTTTGTTTTGTGCCCTTTCCATGGTAATAGTCATGCTTGAACATCATTCACGCATTTATTATTATTATTGTTATTTTGTACTATGATCATCATAATACTTGGCTTTTCCCTTACCAGTCTTGATTCAAGTCCAATCAATACTGTTGTACGTACCTGAACGCAGTTGTCTGGTAGATGTTAAGAAATCTGTGCGTCCACACATCTGCAGACAACGTTTCGCATTTTGTAGGAAGCCGGGTTAATTAGAATGGTATGTAGCATTGATAATTTTCTGTAGTCCTTGATATATATATATATATATATATATATATGTATATGTATATGTATATGTATATGTATATGTATATGTATATGTATATGTATATGTATATGTATATGTATATGTATATGTATATGTATATGTATATGTATATGTATATATATATGTATATGTATATGTATATGTATATATATGTATATGTATATGTATATGTATATGTATATGTATATGTATATGTATGTGTATGTGTGTATATGTGTATGTGTATGTGTATATGTGTATGTGTGTGTATGTATATATATATATATATATATATATATATATGTATATGTATGTATATGTATGTGTATGTGTATGTGTATGTGTATGTGTATGTGTATGTGTATATGTATATGTATATGTATATGTATATGTATATGTATATGTATATGTATGTGTATATGTATGTGTATATGTATGTGTATATGTATGTGTATGTGTATGTGTATATGTATATGTATATGTATATGTATGTGTATATGTATATGTATATGTATATGTATATGTATATGTATATGTATATGTATGTGTATATGTATGTGTATGTGTATATGTATGTGTATGTGTATATGTATGTGTGTAAGTAAATTTAAAATCTGATGATGATTAAAATTTAGAACATATATTTTAATTGAAATTTATGCCAGCACATGGATAAAATATTGTTTTAAAGGTCAGTATTAAAACTGGATTTTGTGCAGTTTTGGGGACCAGTTTATAGTTATGAAATGAACAGATGGAAAATGTATATTAATCTAGACTTTAATTATTTCTATATTTATGTATATATTAATTCTAAACAGATATATATGAAGAAATGTGTGTATATGTATGTATATAATATAGCTGTGTGTGAATGGGTGTACTTTGTCTGTGTGTCTGAATGTAGACATTGCACAGACAGGCTACGTCCATTCTTGTTTCTAAGTCTGACTGTCTCTAGTCTAAATACGTAATATAACAAATATAATAAAGACTTGAAATTTCCAGGCTGCTGGAATGCTATAAAAAAAAAAAATCATCCAGAATTCTGCTGATTCAGCCAAATTTCCCTCTGTCTCTCTTCAATTTGGCTTCTGTTTTCTGTAGACTCTAACAGTTTGTACAAATAGCTGACAAATCAATGTCTCTCTCCCAATATCTGTGGTGAGGGAAAAATCAATATGGCTTCATCTATTTGTCATGGATTTACAGTGGTACAAAAAATAGCTGAGATGGATCTGATGCAACTTTTCTCTTGCACTCCTTACATTATTTATTTATTTATTTATTATTAATAATGCATATTCCATAGTCTTCCAATAATAATACCAGACAGAATCCTGCCATGCTCAGTTTTTCACTATTTAGTCAACCTGTGTTCTGTGTCTGTCTAGTGACATTACTATCTGCTCTGCAGCACAGGCTGATATTCTCAATGTATTGACTTATTCTGCCCACATCAAACCACATCCCCAGATCTTGAATATTATTATTATTATTATTCATACTCGTATTACAAGAAAAGCCATTATACTTTGTAATAGATTGGTGGTTTTTACCTGTTCCAACCATATCCGAAGCTCTTCAGTATTATTAATACACGTACCTACAAGTTCAGGCTATTATTTTCTGTTTATTGACCATGTTATTTATGCTCCATGTCAAACAGTGTATTGATTATCTGACAGGCTGTACATTATAAACCTTTTCACAGCATTCATAACAGAATGCTGTTCTTGTTAACCCTTCACATATATGTTATATAAAATCTTTTGAGCATGACCTCACCAAGGTGTCTGCACTTCTAAATAAAAAAATTAAAATGATTTTTTATTGTATCTGAGGTCTATTAAAATGTTGTCTGCGTATTATTACTTACTAAAAATATCAGTGATCTATTGATAGCATGCTGAACTGTGTGGCAGTATAAAGCTATAAAAAAAAAACAGTCTGTGATCTAGCATCTGTAGTATATATTCTTGTATTACATCTGTGAGATAAAAATATATTTGTAATAGATTAATACAGTATATTCATGGTCTATCAGTACTGCATGTGTAGTGTATATTCTTGTATTACATATGTACTATGAACATATAGTCATAGTAATTTAATGTTGCATAAGCTCATGATCACCTTTACTTTGAGTACTGTTGTTTTTGAAACATTTATATAATGATTTGATGTGTGCAACAAATGAATCAATGTTTGTTTAATGAAACCTCAGAACATTTTGAATTTAACAGTTTGTAGGTATCATTTAAATGTTTAATAATAATAATAATAATAATAATAATTTAATAATAATAATAATACAATGATGATGATGATAATAACAAAAAATATAGTAATAATAATTATTAACATTACTACTACTGCTACTGCTACTACTACTACTCCTACTACAACTACTATTTTTGTTATCTGCTGTATGAGAGGTGCTTCTTTCAGTCCATTTAAACATTTTTTTTAACAGTAAGGATTTCATACTAACACAGAGCTATCAGTTACCACTCAAGTTAATTTTCTACTTTTATTATTTTTATTTTTATAAAGCCCAACACCATCAAAGCAATAACTTTTATTACTCCTCCCTAGTGTCTGTTTTAATGTCAGCTTTGCTGCTGTCAAAAACACACTTGGTGACTTCAATCATCAAGTTTGATACAACCGTTACAGCAATAATTATGAATGAATTATTACAATTATCAGGCATTATTTCCATACTGGTTACAAGGGGGACACAAAGCCACACAGTGAATCACCCATTAAGCCTTTTAGCCCAGCACTTTCCCAGTTCCCACAGGCAAACAGCAAATTAATATTGACAGCCCATACTGGTTCTGGCACAGATCATTTCGGCATAATAAACCAAATTGTCTTGAAATACTGGACAAACATCTTGTGGTAGCATTCAGTTTATTTAATAATATGGATCTCAAATTTATTTCTATGAAAGGCAGATTATCCAAATACAATAATATTCAAAGAAGATCAAAAAACAACTCCAGCAGATTGTTCATATTTTGTTCATGGGAGTTTTTAATAACCTGCAGATTAAAATTTATTGTTTGTGCACCAAAATTTCATAAACATTTATATTAATAGAGCACTTAACACAGAATACAACTGTATGTAGTAAGTACCTGAATCCATCACACAGGATGTGACTGACATTTGATGTAGTCTCACAAAGGAGATTGTTTTGGAAATGGATGTAGAAAATAAATAAAGCATGTTATGTAACAGTCCTTTCAAATCATTGATTTGTCCCATGAATAATTACAATCTTTTTGGAGCCACACAACTGATAATTTATTAGCAGATTATGCTTTAAATGGAAGGGAATCAATTGTGCATAACTCACTATTAAGACATCAGGAGTTATTCCCCTTATCTAAAAAACCCACCTTGCATGAATGATATAAATTTAAATTTATTTGGATTTTCTCTATAGAACAAATTAAAATGTTTCAGTTTAATGCAAATATTAATAATCATCATTTATTTAAATAAATAACAACAATAAAAACAAAAAACTAGAATAATGTATTAATTAAAAAAACCCACTCAAATTAATTAAAAACCCATTAATTATTTGTGTATTAATTCTAAATTATTAGGAATTTTTGTGTAGGCACAATACATTTTTTTCATATTTTTATTACGACATATATTAATGATTTTCATCTGAAAATATATACACATGGTAAAACCAGTAACTGAACAGAAACATATACTTCCAGGAAAGATTTTACAGTTTTAACTTTTTTTCTTCTTTTTTTTTCCAAAAGAGAATTTTCTTTAATGGATTTTAAGCTGCAGAAGCAGAAATGTAATTGATATTTTAAAGTTGTTATAAACAGAACTGGGTGTGTTAGAAATACAGCAGAATGCGTAATGATAACAATAAGGCCAGCGTTTTGTGTACAAGTTCCTGAATCTTAGTCAAACCTCTTCAAATATCGTGACATACAGAACATCTGCTGCTTGTCTCAAATATGGTACAGTTTGTTATCTTTGCTTTTTATATATTTATCTTGATTTAGTTTTAATTGTGTGTGTGTGTGTGTGTGTGTGTGTGTGTGCATTTGTGTGTGTGTGTGTGTGTGTGCATGTGTGTGTGTGTGTGTGTGTGTGTGTGTGTGTGTGTGTGTGTGTGTGTGTGTGTGTGTGTGTGTGTGTGCAAATATTAATGAATAAATACACATTAATGTAAAATATTTTATTTTGTTCTAAATTTCTCTTCTCTTCTGCTGTATATTATTACTGTTGTTATTATATTTATTACTTTTTTTTAAATTTTATTTCATTTAGATTTGATTATATGATTATATTTTGAACAGGACAAATTACATTTTGAGTGGAAGAGTATTTCTGTGGAATATTTGCATTTAATTGCTATATAATTTGTATATGCATGCATTTTCTTGTATTTATCAATGTGTTGGAGTATGAGTTGATAACATTTTATCTGTTTGTAAATATGTATGTAAGTTAAATAAAATCAAGCATGTGACACATCGCTATGTAATTAATCAAAATGATAACTGCCAAGGAATTGTGTCAAAGTGTTGCATCATTTTAATTTAATTTATTATATTTTTACTAGTAGAAGGTTATCGAAAAGATGCTTGTGCAAGATTAAAAGCAAAAAGTAAATAATAGCTCTCTCTCTCTCTCTCTCTCTCTCTCTCTCTCTCTCTCTCTCTCTCTCTCTCTCTCTCTCTCTCTCTCTTCCAAACATACAAATAATTCTCCACACAAATATCCATTCTGAATACAACTACCCACAATATACACACATGCACACAGTAAAACATTTACACATTCTGTTTCACACAAAAGCACTCAGAAACATTTACACATTCTGTTTCACACAAAAGCACTCAGAAACACATATATCAGCTCCAAGTTTTTCCTTTGTACAACTCAACGAGTTTATGCTTTTACTTTGTCAATCATTTTGTGCACAAATTTCTATCTTTGTAATAAATGCTGTGAAAAAACACCTCACTTTTATAGGTGTTTGAAAACAAAGTCAACAAAACAAACTGGTATAAAAACAAACTCTTACAAAAAAACAATCCTTTCATGTAAAAACCTCATTAAATTCTCACCCAGAGAAAACAAACATGGAGCCAGACCAGAACTGACAATAGACTGGTGACTATATAAACTCACACTACACAATAGACTGGTGACCATGTAAACTCACACTTCACAATAGACTGGTGACCATGTAAACTCACACTACACAATAGACTGGTGACTGTATAAACTCACACTACACAATAGACTGGTGACCATGTAAACTCACACTACACAATAGACTGGTGACCATGTAAACTCACACTACACAATAGACTGGTGACTGTATAAACTCACACTACACAATAGACTGGTGACTGTATAAACTCACACTACACAATAGACTGGAGACCATGTAAACTCACACTACACAATAGACTGGTGACTGTATAAACTGACTGGTGAGCATGTAAACTCACACTACACAATAGACTGGTGACCAAATAAACTCACACTACACAATAGACTGGTGACTGTATAAACTCACACTACACAATAGACTGGAGACCATATAAACTCACACTTCACAATAGACTGGTGACTGTATAAACTCACACTACACAATAGACTGGTGACTGTATAAACTCACACTACACAGTAGACTGGTGACCATGTAAACTCACACTACACAATAGACTGGTGACTGTATAAACTCACACTACACAATAGACTGGTAACCATGTAAACTCACACTTCACAATAGACTGGTGACTGTATAAACTCACACTACACAATAGACTGGTAACCATGTAAACTCACACTTCACAATAGACTGGAGACCATATAAACTCACACTTCACAATAGACTGGTGACTGTATAAACTCACACTACACAATAGACTGGTGACTGTATAAACTCACACTACACAATAGACTGGTGACTATATAAACTCACACTACACAATAGACTGGTGACCATGTAAACTCACACTACACAATAGACTGGTGACTGTATAAACTCACACTACACAATAGACTGGACTAGGGACACTTTCTCCTGCTTCACTTTCGAGATCTGTGTTCAATTTTTTTCCTGAATAATGCCAGAACAATTATTGCAGAAAAACATCTTTTAGATATAAACCAGTTACTGACAGTTTTAATACCATAATATCATTTGAAAAGATAAATAGGTAGATAACAGATACATGCAGATAAGACTGATAGAACAACAGATTAAAAATTAAAGCTGAATAAATTATATGTAGTCTTAAAAGTTAGGTAGAAGTAATTAGAATTTGTACTTTTGTAAATTTACTCTTTAAACATAACCAAAACTTAAGAAATATTTGTAAAAAATGTTTAATGAATATTTTCAAACAATATATTCTTCCTTTAAATGCTTATTTAAAAAAAAGAAAAAAAGAAATTAGTCTTGAAACAATTTTAATTTTTAAGAAATATATTTTTTACTTTAATTAAAATTAAATATATCTTTTCTATTTTTTAAAATTTAGTTTTTGCTTTCAGGTTAATGATACAAAATTGTATTCTTGTATATAAATTGTTTTTCTGTAAATCTTGATCCCCCACCAAATATCCATAGCACACCCTTTTCTACAGAAAAAACAGAAACACAGGTACATAAACAAAGACATGAATACAACAAACAGTGAAATGTTAAAACATTTAATCTATGTAAATAATCCAGCCAGATTGATAAGCCAGTCAAATTATTTGTTTTAATCAGAAGAAGAAGAAGATGAAAAAAAAAAAAAAAAATCACCCTTCTTGACACCTTTATCTCCAAAAACCCTCCTGGACAGAACTGAAAACTACACACACGCATGTTTGCACATGTAATTGTCTTACTTCACATGTCACTCAGGCAGATCATCTAATTACAGGTGTTATGCCACCTGTCTGAAGTGCAATTAGAAGTATGGAGCTTACCTTCTCACCTGTCACATGTGGGTGTCTTTGTTAAATGTGAGTCAGAGTACCCGGTGTGGCCCCCCCAGTACTCACTCACCCACCACACCGTTAAGCAAACAGGGCAAGGTAAGCTGCCTTTAAGCAGGCTTTTCTCAAGCAGGTCATCAGAGCAGTTTTGAACTCCTCGCAAGGACCACTGTTTTATAAAAGTGTTGGGTACCCAGGACACTTGATTTTACTCTTTCAAAAAATAAAAAAAAAAAAAAAAAAGAAAAAGTAGATATACTTTGATTTGGATTTACTGATTTGATAAGACAAGAAGATGGAAGAAGAAGTGCATGGCCAGGTGAGAAATGTTACTGTGTTCAAGTTCATGTTTGTACAGGTATTCTGTAATGTAAAATAAGAAACAGGTGCTTTTGGGTGTGTGTGTATTTGTGTGTGTGTGTGTGTGTGTGTGTGTGTGTGTGTGTGTGTGTGTGTGTGTGTGTGTGAAAGAACAAGAGATTTCTGTATGTGCTATGTTTTTATAAATTATCTATCTGTTCCCTGTCTGCAGTAAATATTTAAAACTATTTTTCTGTTTAAACATTAACATACATTTTAATGTAAGCCACAGTACTGCACATATTCTTTATAATGATCTTTTGATGACAGAAACTTTATATCAACTGTTATTAGAAATGTTATGTCACTCTGTCCTTTCATTTTAAAGTTTTTTTCTGTTTGCCTTTGAATTTCACACTGGTACATACATACACAAATATGTTGTGGAGTTACTGGCCCTGGCAATGAAAAATACACATTTGGTATAAACAGTGACAATTGTTACTGGTAAAACTCTTTACTGTTTACTGTTAATAAATTGTTGGTTTTATAGGGTCATTGGTTTTTAAAGGTTATTCAGGATATTTGTTTATATGTTCAAAATGAAAAAATTTAAAAAATGACTGAAACAGGTGTCTTTGTCAGATTTCAGATAGTTAAGTAAACAAGGGTTACAGCCTATTGACATGTTGTTTTTATTTTTTATTTTTAATATTAATTTTAATGTTTTGTTCTTACATAAAAAAAAGCACTAAAGAATTCGTTTAGTAACACAGTTAAGTATTACTGCTACAGCAGCTTCTACAACAACAACAACAGTTACTACTATCTACACTACTGCAACTACTACTATTACTACTACTACTACCACTACTATTTCTATTACTGCTACTACAACAACCACTACCATCATTAACATTACTACTGTTACTACTACTACTACTACCACGACCATTACTCCTATGGATTCTAATCTACAAAAATAAAAGCTCTGATAAATTATACAAACATTTTTAGAAATTAAATTTTTTTTTTTTCTAATAACTTTACAAAATAGTTTTAAACAAGCATATGTTATACCTACGTATTTTCTGCTAAATGCCAGTTTACAAACAATACCCTACAGAAAGCTGAACCTTTTAAAATTTTCTGAATTTAAGTGTTTAGAATTAAAGGTCATTTTATAAAGGCCACATGTCAGTTTACGTATTGTGCACTACCAATCTGTCCTATGACCTACGACCTTTGTCATGCGCCATTTAAAAGTAAATAGTGTGACAGTTTGAAACGAGGGGAGACATTCAGACAGACGAGCAGCTAAGAAAAGCTGAATGTCACTGTGCCACTGACACACACGTCGTGAGTAATTCGTGTGATCTGGAGTCGGGAGTTTCTACAAATCAATATTTATCTAGACCAGTCTGATCAGATCATTTGTGTGGTTTGGCAGTTGATCTCTGGACATTCAAAATACTGCTTGACAGGCAGCTGTGTCTGTTTTAAGTGTTTTGATATCTGAACATAAGTCAGTGATATAACATCATATATATACATACAAACAGACATATATAGACATATATACATGTTGATATATATATATATTGATATATGTATAAAAATTGCAATCCAGTCAAATAATAATTTTATTAAAGCATAATCCTTTAAGTTAAGTTGTTTAAAATCAAATTTGGCACAACATATTTTCACAGCAACAGTAAAAATAGATGGACATTCTTTCCATACTTTCTTTTTCCCTTCTAAATTCTTTCTCTCTTTTTTTTTTCTTCACATGTACACACAAACAGATAAAAATATAAAACATGTTAACAGCATACTTCTTCCTTCTTCATCTCAACTCAAAGTGTTAACCAGAAATTCCTTACATTTTTCTGTACATCTCAGTACCTGAGAATGGTCTCAGGTAACACTTCGCTTCTTTAATTGATTGGCTTAATTATCTTAATCATCCCATTATCAACCAATCATGTCTCTGATAAAGTGATAATTAGTCACCACAGGAGGTGGGAATGCAGTCTGTATGATGATGTTATTGATAGCCGTAGAATATATGGAAAATCTCTACTTATACAATAACCATCTTTAATGAACAGATGATTCCATTTAGAATAGGGATACTTTACCATCACATGAATGTATGCATGTATGTGTGTGTGTGGGTGCATGTGTGTATATATGTAATTGTGTATATATATATGTGTGTGTGTGTGTTGGTGTATATATATATATATATATATATATATACATATTCAGTTAATATATATATATATGTATATATTAACAGCATATTTGACAGTGATTATTTATTTTTTATAGACAAAACAACAGTTAAAATTACATATATGAGTCTGTGCAAATCATTAAAAATTATCTTTTTCTGTCACTCACATCTTTACATTGCTTTATTAATGTTATTAATCACAGTCACAAATTTGGAATTTTACCTGAATGCAGTAAAATAGAACATCCCAAAATGTGACCGAAAACTGAACCTTGTTAATTACACGCATTAAAATATAAACAAAGTATGTTTACAATAAAGTCTGTCAGTTCTCACATTTATATTTAGTTCATGCAGTTATATAAGGAATTAAATTTTTAATTTTTATGGCGTTGTAAATGAGTGTTTAATATGACCCTCTATGCTCTAATAAAAACTGTGATGGCAATGGAGAAAAAACTGAAGGAAATGAGAGAACAACAAGTAATCCAAGATGCACATGCAAATCTTGTAGGTATAGACTTGTCTTGCTACCTGTTTGGATTTTTATGTATTCTTGGAATTTTTTGGCATCTGTTTCTATCGTAGGTTTATATATGTGAAGATGAAGAACAGGTATAGCTGTAATTTGTATGAAATTGTAAGATGAAAAAAACCTGTCATGTAAAATTTAATGTATTTTTGATTTAATAAAACATAAATTAAAAGTAAAATAATATACCAGTAATTTTGCAGAGCTTTCAGTAGACTCAGGCTGTTTTGGATTTTTGCTTTATTTGACTTTTATTTTACTTTACATTACATTACACTACACTACACTAAACTACACTATATTACATTACATTACATTTTTACTTACTTTATTTTAAATGAATGCATAAATAACTGCAGTTTGTGAATTAATAGCTTATGGTGATAAATCTTTTGATTTATTTTTTGATTAATGTTGGCATCACTAAAACATAATCAGGAAAATGTCAAACAGAAAACTGTTGTATGACTAGAAGTTATCAGCCAGAGTTAATGTAATCAGGTTGTTGTGTAGGTACAGTTTACTTAGACATATGGTTTGTATTGCAAGCTACAAACCAATGAAACTATATACTTATTGCATCAGATTGGGACGCTTTCATTCAAAAATATGTTCATTTATATTGTGGGTATGGGTGTGTGTGGGTCACTGTGTGTGTGTGTGCATACATACATGCTTATGTATATGTATGCATATATCTGTGTGTGTGAGAGAGAGAGAGAGAGAGAGAGAGAGAGAGAGAGAGAGAGAGAGAGAGAGAGAGAGGAAATTGTTACATGTAATAGTTTGTTTTTGTATGCTTAAAGCAGAACACATAAAATGGTATTAACTGAATATGTATATACTGAATAGACAAGCATGTGCATGTGAACACGCAGTTGAAAATGTATTTATGTGATCATCTTTGTGAGTGCCACTGAAATAAAAAATAGTGCAAGCTCTTTTAAAATAAAATAATTGCACAAGAATTTCTACAACTCATAACAAATGATTCACTCTATTTATATTTTAATTTCTTATCAATATAAATGAATTCTTTTTTAAACACGGATAGGTTTTTTTTTTTTTCTTTCTTTCTTCTGAATAAAAGATAGGCTCCATACTGCTCAGTGTGACACTGTAACATTTACTCTGCCTGGCAGCACTGATAATGTTCTAAATCTACGAAGTAAACGCTTGCCTCAGATGTAGATTTGGCAGAGCAAAAGGTCTGATTAACATCGAAATAGCAAATTCTCCGTGACTAGATACTTGGAGTGTTGAAACCTGTAAGTGTGAGTTGTTGTTGGACAAAACTACCTGTTTGAAATGCAAGCCGCTATGGGACATAAGGTAATTTTGTTTCATGATTATTTTGTGCTGGTGTAAGTAGGAGACATGTTTGTTTGTACAAAGTGTGTTACTTGTCAGATGTATTCTTGTGACATATTCTGCACAGTGGCAAGTCTGCTTCTCTCTTCGATTATTTTTATGGAATGAACAGAACTGTTATTTGTTTTTACATGAAATAGATTTTTCATTTATTTTGTGTATTTTTTTTTTTTTTTTTTTTATAGTTTCTTTTTTTAATTTTTTTTTATTGTCACCAGATGTGTAAAGATTATTATCAGCATTCATTGTTTTAATGTGCTTTTTAATGGTTTATTTCTTACATTTTACATTTACCTTCACCGTCTGAGACATATTTATAATACAAACAGAACACAGTTCATTTTCAGTGCCTTTAATTAAAACCATAAGTATTATTATTACTCAGGATTTCCTTGAAATACATAAATTTCCTCTTTTTTTGCCATAATTGGTGTGCAAGGTCAAGGTCACCTGACACAGACAGCTTATTCCTGTGACACATTTCTGACAAATTCTGCAGCAGTGATCAAGAAAACTGTGGTGTGAGACCTCCGACATATTCTCTGTCTATAAGCAGCGGTCGAAATATTTGTGTGTGCTGCTATGCATTCTCACTTTATTTAGATAATTACTTTAAACCATGACTTTACATGCTTAAGCTTATTGCTCGTAGAGTTGGGCATAACTTAGCATTTCATGAATATGTTAATGACACATTTGTCATGTTGATTGTTACGTAATTCTAAGCAACCACGAGCCACTGAAAGAAAATGTGGACACAGTGACAGATTTGAAACATTCAGTTATTATAAATGCAGTTATTGTGTGGTCCTTTTGAAATTTAATCTTTGATTTCTTATCTGACTTGTGTTATGTTTCCTTTATGCCTTTTTATGCACACCTGTGATTTCTGTGTGTTTGTGTGTATGTATGTATACATGTGAATGATTGAGTAATGTATGCATCTATTGTATTCATCTGTATATTCAGACAGTAGATACACATAATGTAGTGTGTGTGTATGTATATGTATGCTATACAACTGTGTGTGTGTGTGTATATATATATATATATATATTTAATAAATATTTTTTTATATTATTATTTTTCTTATCACACCATATTGTGCCTGCTGTCAACATGTTTACTTCAGTTTGGATGTGTTCCACATGGAAATGTAGCTAAAACAATGTCTTTGTAGAAACACTTAGTGAACCTCTTAGTACCAGTCTACTTTATCCACTGCATCTGGTTGTATTCTCAACACTTCCGATTTAAACTCGCAGTTGAATCACTTCATCTGAACCTGAAGTGAAGCAGAAGAAGAAAGTGTGCCCTGGGTCGGTTACAGACAATTTACTATCACTCTGTTCTTGACAGTGAGGCTTTAATTTAAAGAGAATTAGGTTTTGAAGGAATCGATTTTAATTATTTGTTTAAAATTAAAAAAAAAAAATCTATCTCTCTTGTGTTAAAGTGATTCTAAACTTTGGAGTTTAATTTATATTTAGGTGTTATTTGTTTAAAAAAAAAAAAAAAAATTAAGTTATAACTGAAATCAATAAATAAATATATAAATATATTGTATTATGCAGTAATAATTGGAAAATAACAAATATTTATTGTTTAATGAATGTGTTTATTCAGACAAAATAAATATTATTTCTTGTTAAAATAAATTAAGCTTTTCCAAAAAAATATATATATTTTTAAAAATAACATTAATACAGTTAATAAAATTATTCCATTTTACATTAAAAACAGACAATTAAATATTTATGGATTGTGGAAAAAAAAAAAGAGAAAAATAAAGAGTAATTTTAATTAGAATAAAAAATAATGTGTTATTACACTTTAATGGCAGACGTAATTTTCACAAGTGACGTCTGCTCTGGATGCAGGCAGATGAGAACCGATGCACCGAGTCTGCTGCACACCAATATTCATGGACTGCTGATCACATTTTCTCCACAGCCTCCAATTTATTTTCTCCACCAGATGGCCATGGATTTTTTATGACATCATTTCAATTACATCTCTCATTAAATCTACTCTTTTTCTCATCTCACATGGGATTCTGGATGTTTCTTCATCTTTCAGGCAGATTATAAAGACAAGAGAGGGGGGGGGAAGGAAAAAAGTTCCTTGCTGTTCATTGTGTGATTGGGGGAGGTTTTTGTCAGTCAAGGATGTGCAGTGTTTGTTGTCGGATGTTTTGTGTCTTCGCTGACTAGCACAGTGTGCTGTTTGAAGATGAATTTCAGTTCAGTGGGAAGACTTTAATCTGTCTCAGATCTTTTCTGTTTGTTCTTGGATTTAAATTAAGTTTTTTTTTTTTTATAGTTTTTTTTTTTGTTTTAAAAAATTTTTGATCTTCAAGGATATAGATGATCTGATGATTTCTTTCTTTAAGTTTTACAGTGTTTGATGACCTGAACATGCATACACAGAGATATTGAGACAGGTAGTAAATATTGTTTCAGTTATACTAGACAGGTACACTGATAATTAGATATAACACAGGTAAAAGAAAATGCATCAGTTCTAACTAGATAAATGCAGAATTGTTCTGATGTCACTTACAATATGTAACAATAAGGCAGGTAAATTGTTCATATATAAAACATCTTCAAGTCATTTCTAAATTTATAATAAAATATTTTTATGCTGTACAATTTTCATGCAGATTTGTAAGATTTTTTTTCCTCTCTCTCAATAGCTCTAACCCTGGTAAATTTAGAAAATTTAACTCTATCATCTTCACTGTGGCTGTCAAACCTAACAGACTGTTGACAGATCCATGTAGTTTCTGGAGCTCGTTTGTGACTGACAATGTGTCCTTGAACAAAATGTTTAATTTTAAAACTAATTTCTCATAAGCAGTGGTTGAAACGACTTATTCTGCATTTGACTGATGGAACGAGTAAAAACTAACAAAACAAGAAAAACAACAATGAATGACTTAGAAATTTGTATTAATTTCTTTTAAATAATATTACGATTCTGAAAAAAAATTAATAATTATCAACATACAAATAGTATAATGAATTGTTCTTTTGACTCTCCATAAATAAGTACAACTTATTAGCAAACAGGTAGATGAAAATATTCCATTTCAATGTTGTGCTTCTCAAATGACATGTATACAGAGGGACACTGTTAATTTTAAATTTAAAAACAAAAAAATGTATTCATAAATATTTATACTAAAATAACGGTTTTACATAACTGATGGATTTTCTTCTTTCACACACAAACACACTCACCACCTGTTCTAGCACAGAATAATGACTTTCAATGATTTTTTCACATGTGACACAAATGCATTGTTATTCTGAACACATTTCTGACAGTGGTTACACATTCTATGTAACACAGTGATGACTGTTTTCCGAAGGAATCCTGTGTGTATTTTATGGTTGAAGAAATGGATTCTAAAGATATTGGAATGATCATGGTTTCAGAATAGTTTGTCTGTTAGATGTTTCTGTATACATATGTACTCTAGATAGTATTTTGTTGTACAAGCATGCAATGGAATTCATATTTATTTCGAAAGAAGATTGTAGATTCTTTACACATGCATTCAGTGGATTTTGTCTTACGTAATGATTATGATTTTTGTATATAGTGTATATAATAAAATTTAGTGTATAGTAGAGGTTGGAGGTTTGGATTTTGACTGTTTAATGATTTTAGTAGTTTTGTATAATATATACAATACATATTTTCTATAAAAGATGATAGTTTGTATACATATAGGTATATAATGGATTTTATCAATATTTAATGATTATGATTGTTATATAACATGTATTTTTGATTTTGTATGCAGTAGATGATGGTGTTGTACACATACACAAAAAGGTTGTGCTATTTGATGAGTTTGACTATCTGAGAAGATATAATGTATATAACTTTGTGAAAATACAGTCTTACATACACGTACACAGATACATACATAGATACATTCATACATACAGATGCTCATATACACATACACAGACATAGAAACACACACATCGTCTTGTTTTCTGCTTTCAGTGGATTTGCAAGTGAAGCATTCTGTTTATGTCAGTTTCAGAAGTATTCCTTTTAGATTCTATTGATCTGTTATTTCAGAAAATGATTTTACTTTATCTCTATCATTGTGAAGATCAAATGGATCGCTAACATCAGCTAGATTATCAGGTCTGTGTACCATTCTGATCATATCAATTAGATTCTATGTTTACTGGAAAATGATTATGGTTTCTGTATGACATTGTGAAGATAGCAATTGATGGATTCTGCGGAAACAAGCTCACCCAAAATGAAGAACTGTCCAAAACATTTAGATCGGTTTTCATGTCTTTGTAATGAACACAGTGTAAGCAAAATTTTATTTTAAATTTGAATTTTTGTCGTTGCTGATGTGTGCTTGTGTTGATAAGGTAGACTTTACTGTTTTTAATTCTTACATCTTTTTTTAAAGATGTTTAAGTATGATGAAATCTTGTTTGGAAATTTGACATTAATTTCTCCAGAAATTTAAAAGAAGAAAAAACAAAGTTTTTTAGAAATGAAACTGATCCTGAAATTTTATTTGGAATTGTTTACATTAGTTTATTAATTTTTAACATAAAAAATTTCAGAATATTAAAATGTTTTGTTAGAAAGAAATGAAATTATGATTAGAATTTTATTAATTTTTTATTTCTATTTTCATGCTGCATTTTTGTTTTAATGCATATTAATTAAAAAATTTAGAGTTTATCATCATATTTTATAAAACAATGAAATGCTGAATTTTAAGTACGAATTCTGCTGTTAGATGCAAACACAGAACTTTATACTTTTCACCTCCTATCTTCCATTAACAACACAGTCTTTATTTATGTCTGTAAAACGCAGCCTGGCAAATGATAATTCTTTAATAAATTGATGCAAACCTGCTTTCCATTCCTTCCGATTGTATCTAAAATAATCACATTAAATGTGGCTGGAAATTTAGAAAGCATTTCGATATCGACCAGCCAGTAACCTAACATGTGTCTGTATGGGAAATCACTAAGGTCAAACTGACTTTGTGTCTGTCTGTGTGTGTGTGTCTGTGCAAGATGTTCATAGTTGATTTTCTGCAAACACCACACAGGGGAATTTCCTATAGATCAATACTGAAAAACTGACAGAATGTTATTTACCTGTAACCTCAATACTGAAGTTAAAATATTAACACTAAAGTAGTATTAAAGTGTTAAAATATTAATACGAAGAAAGTATTAAAATGTTAAAATCCTACTATTAGTGTTAAAATATTAATGTTTAGAACATAATCAAGAGTTGTTATGTTACAGTGATAAAAGTGTTTATATGCATAACACATTATTACATATTTTTTCTGTTGCAAGTGTGTTTATTTTTTGTAATGTAAATGTGGTTTTGTGTTTGTATAAACATAACAGATTTTTCTTTAGCTTAAATTAATTAAAAAAATGATCATGACATGTATACATGTACAAAATTATGCACACGCATGCATGCACACACACACACACACACACACACACACACACACACACACACTAGAAAACAGTAAGGGAAAAATAATTCCAATGTTTTACATGACTTTATTATTATAGGTCAAACATTTGTTACATCAGATCAATAATTTAAGAAATACCATGCTCCAAAATTAGTGTGTGTGTGTGTGTGTGTGTGTGAGAAATGGATTGATAGAGAGAGAAAGAGGAGAAAGAGAGAGAGAGAAAGAGAGAGATAGAGAAAGAAAGAAAGAGAGAGAGAGAGAGAGAGAGAGAGAGAGAGAGAGAGAGAGAGAGAGAGATTTAAAAAGGGCTATAGATCCTTCTTTTGTTTTTCAGTAACCAGTTGATCAGATTATTATTGAATGGGAAACTGGTTAAGAACCTGTCATCAGTTTTGATATTATTTTACAAGAACTGCTTATTTATTTAATTTATTTATTTATTTATTTATTTATTTATTTATTTATTTATTTATTCCAGAGTGCTCAATCTCGGTTGTTCATTAAGGGAGGTAAAATAGTGAATGATGACCAGTCTATTGATGCAGATGTCTACATAGAGGATGGAATTATCAAGTAAGTGAATCTTTTAATACTTGTTGTCTCTTTAAGTATCATCCATTTATTAGGTTTTGTATAAATTATGTATGTGTCTTGTTTGGTCTAAAACATGATTATATTTCGGAGAGTTTACCTTAAGTATTTTATTTTTTCATATTATATTAAGTACTGTTTAAAATTGAAGATTTTTGTTTCTTTTAGGATGTTACGAGAATTATTATAATTTTCTAAACAGACACACAGACACATACACACTATGGATGTAAAATAAAGTAAAATTATTAATATTTAATGTTCTTTTCTCATGTAATTTAAAACCATTCATGATCAAGATATTTATTAAATTTAAAACATATATACATGTGCAGTTAAAATACTTGAAAGGACCTGAAAGGAAGTTTTGTAAAAGTGTCTGATGTGTGTTTCTGATTTCAGACAAATTGGAAACAATCTGGTTATCCCAGGAGGAGCCAGGACGATTGATGCTCGAGGAAAACTGGTCATTCCAGGTGAGTTCTTCTTGTTCTTTCTTACCTGTTGTGTTTTTAATGCTGTTGTTTTCTCATTCCTTTTTTGTTTGTTTTGTTAATTTTTGAAAATGTATGATAAATATATTGGCTCTGGAGGTTATTAAGAATGATGTGAAGCAGAAATTCAGAAATAAAGATCATATCATGTTGATACAAACAGTATAAAAATCTATTTATTTAATTACTCATATCTTTCCATTATCCTTCTCTTTTATTCTATGCTGCAGCCTAAAATTAATAAATCAAATTATTTTCTTTTTTCTTTTTCTATCTCATTCCATTATTTATTTAACAAACGTCTTTCTTCAAGAGATTAAATTTAAAGTCCTGACGTCTGTCTGTCTGTTTTAGGTGGCATTGATGCACATACACACATGCAGCTGCCATTTTTTGGCACCTGCGCCATTGATGACTTCTACAGTGGCACAAAAGCAGCACTGGCTGGTGGAACCACCATGATCAGTAAGCATTATTAGTTGTGTGGAAAACAGCGTAAAGAGAAATTAAACATACACACATTTGTGATACAGAATGGTGTTTAGTCTAGTGGACCTGTTGAGTATTTTTTTGTTAGTTTCTCAATCCCATCAGTTGTTTAATGTTGGATAATTATGCTTATATTATTATTTCAGTTTGCTTTAGTATCGTTTCATGAAAAACCTATAAAAAATTAAATATGTTTAATGAATTTAAAATTTAAAAAAAGTATTCCATGTATTGGCTGTTACAGATCAGGTGTTAGTTAGCCTAAACAGCTTGTTGAGTGTTTTGTTACTTTCTAAATCATCTCAGTTATTTAATACTCAGTAATTTCACTAATGACTTGATGCTAGTATAATTATTATTATTATCTCAAACGGATAAATAAAATCTGTTCAATAAATACACTGATTACCATGGATTGGTTCATACAAAAAAGAAAGGAATACTGGACCAGTAGTAATCAGAAGAAGATATCAAGTTTCAGAAAACAGTGTGTAATCATCAGTATAAATTAAAAAAATATATATATCTTTAAACAAAATGTAGAAGCATGAATGTTTCCTCCATGGATCTATAAATGTTATATATTAAAAGTGACATTATTCAGATCTTATTAATAATATAATTTGACTGTAATAAATAACAAAACCCAACAAAAACAAAACAACTAATAAATAATAATAATAATAATAAAAAGAATTAAAAAATAAAAAGTAAATTATAATCTGAACTCCACTGAAATCCATTGATAAAAATAATGTTTTAATAAACTTGTGTCTGTACTGATGTTCTGTATGTGTGTTTTAGTAGACTTGTGTCTGTACTGATGTTCTGTACGTGTGTTTTAGTAGACTTGTGTCTGTACTGACGTTCTGTACGTGTGTTTTAGTAGACTTGTGTCTGTACTGATGTTCTGCACGTGTTTTAGTAGACTTGTGTCTGTTGACGTTCTGTAGCAGTAGACTTGTGTCTGTACTGATGTTCTGCACTTGTGTTTTAGTAGACTTGTGTCTGTACTGATGTTCTGCACGTGTGTTTTAGTAGACTTGTGTCTGTACTGATGTTCTGCACGTGTTTTAGTAGACTTGTGTCTGTACTGATGTTCTGCACGTGTGTTTTAGTAGACTTGTGTCTGTACTGATGTTCTGTACGTGTGTCTGTACTGATGTTCTGTGCGTTTTTTAGTAGACTTGTGTCTGTACTGATGTTCTGTACGAGTAGACTTGTCTGTACTGACGTTCTGTGTGTTTTTTAGACTTGTGTCTGTACTGATGTTCTGCACGTGTGTTTTAGTAGACTTGTGTCTGTACTGATGTTCTGTACGTGTGTTTTAGTAGACTTGTGTCTGTACTGACGTTCTGCACGTGTGTTTTAGTAGACTTGTGTCTGTACTGACGTTCTGTACGTGTGTTTTAGTAGACTTGTGTCTGTACTGATGTTCTGCACGTGTTTTAGTAGACTTGTGTCTGTACTGATGTTCTGCACGTGTGTTTTAACAGACTTGTGTCTGTACTGATGTTCTGCATGTGTGTTTTAGTAGACTTGTGTCTGTATTGATGTTCTGTACGTGTGTTTTAGCAGACCTGTGTCTGTACTGACGTTCTGTACGTGTGTTTTAGCAGACTTGTGTCTGTACTGATGTTCTGCACGTGTGTTTTAACAGACTTGTGTCTGTACTGACATTCTGTACGTGTGTTTTAGTAGACCTGTGTCTGTACTGACGTTCTGTACGTATGTTTTAGTAGACTTGTGTCTGTACTGACATTCTGTACGTGTGTTTTAGTAGACCTGTGTCTGTACTGACGTTCTGCATGTGTGTTTTTCTAGTTGACTTTGTGCTGGATGCGAAGGAGGTTCCGCTGCTGGAGGCCTATGAGAAGTGGCGGGGGTGGGCAGACGGGAAGGTCTGCTGCGACTACGGGCTGCACGTGGGCGTCACCTGGTGGAGTGACAGCGTTGCTAAGGAGATGGAAGTTCTCTGCAATGAGAAAGGTAATAAATAAATAAATAAATAATAATAATAATTACAAAATTATCTGAAGAAGCAAATTCTTATTTATAATAACTAAAATGATTAAATGTAGATATGTTTATATTATTCATTTTAGTTATGACTTTGTTTTGAGGGATGACAAATTTGAAAAGAAAGCAAACTAAAGTTACTTGAAAATGAAAAACTCAGTTAGTATGAGTTACAGTCAGTGAGTAATGTGTGATCACACAAAATGGCTGCCATGCTTCAACTAAATCTAGCCTCATTTTAATAATTTGTTATATATTTATTTTTTTACTGGTTACCATATAACATTTAGTGTTTTTATATATATGTGTGAGTTTGTCTGTGTATGTATGTATGTATGTATGTATGTATGTATATATATATATATATAATATATATATATATATATATATTATTTTATTTCAATTTCAGGTGTAAATTCCTTCAAGATGTTCCTAGCATATAAAGATGTTTTCATGTTAGAAGATAATCAACTTTATGAAGCTTTTAAAACTTGCAAGTCTCTAGGAGCTCTTCCCATGGTGCATGCAGAAAATGGAAAGCTTATAGATATTGTAAATACATTTAACAACATTTTATTAAAGTCTTTCACACTTTCTGTGCCTGTGACTCTTTCTCATTCTCGCTCTCTCTCTGTTACTCAACTCACACATACACACTCTCTTTCTTATTCTCTATCTTACAATCACCCACAGTCTGTCTGTCTGTCTGTCTCTCCATCACACACACAAACACATATTTTATTTTTATCTTTGTTATAAATTCTTTAAATACAAAATAAGTAAGAAAATGTATTTTGTTTTTCAGAAAGCTAAGGAGATGGTTGCTATGGGTATCACAGGCCCGGAAGGTCACATGCTGTGCAGACCTGAAGAGGTGTGTACAATGTTTGTTTTACTGCACAGATTCTTAACTTACATTTTTAAATTCTTAGTAAAATAGTGCATCACAATGGATCACTTGTTTAAAGGATAAATCAAGAAAGGCTTCATATAAAGACTAATTTTTACTTTATAAATTAGACTCTGATGTGTGTTAATTAGTAACTGAACCATCTGTCCATCTGTCAGTCTATCCATCAATCCAACCAATCATCCAACCATCCATCCTTCCATCCTTCCTTTTCTGTCTTCCTTCTTCTTTCCTATTGTCATTTCCATAAGAAATATCATTAACACAGAATTTCTGTATTTTATTTTGGTGTCTTCATTAAGGTGTATAATTAACACAGACTCTAAACAATGCTTTTCACTGTTTTACCTGTGTTTCAGGTGGAGGCAGAGGCCACTCAGAGAGCTATCACAATAGCTGACCAGGTGAACGCTCCTCTCTACGTTGTCCATGTGATGAGCAAGTCGTCTGCAGACGTCATATCAAAAGCAAGGCGAGAAGGTAAATTTAACATGTAGTGGACTACAGCACTGTGAATATCACAGACTGCAGCACTGTGAACATCACAGACTGCAGCACTGAACATCACAGACTGCAGCACTGTGAATATCACAGACTGCAGCACTGTGAACATCACAGACTGCAGCACTGTGAACATCACAGACTGCAGCACTGTGAACATCACAGACTGCAGCACTGTGAACATCACAGACTCCAGCACTGTGAACATCACAGACTCCAACACTGTGAATATTAAAGAGAACAACAGTACAATAACCATACAGACTAGAACATTATGAATATCACAGACCACATCATTATTAATATTACAGACAGGAAAACTGATCATTAGAAACTGTATTGAGATGGAAGCTTTATTTTCCTGTCCCATCCTCATTTTTCTGTCAGTATTGGTTTGAAGGATTATAGGATCATTTTGGTTGTTCCTGTGACTATATTGTTATTGTTTACTATTATTGTTATTATTATTATTATTATTATTATTATTATTATTATTATTATTATTATTATCATTTAACCTAATAAATTGGGGTCTTAGATAATAATAAATGAATTTCAACATTACTGTGTTTTTTGGGGGCCTTTTTAAAAAACAGTTTTATGGGAAAACTATAAAAAAAAATTTTTTTTTTAAAATGTCAAAATTCAGAATCCATTACATGTCTTGTTAATGAAAGTAATTTCACATGGAACAAGACTGCAGTAATGAAAGTGGTTTAACTTCCATCCAGTTGTTATTATCCATGTGGCTCTGAGACTGAAGGCAATTATTTTTCCAATACTCTTGATTGGTTAGTTGAAGCAGTGTGGTCAGAGCTGATTGGACGACATGCTGAGATGACAGTGTTAACCAGACAACTGATATTATGTTTGCAGCATGTGTTTGTCATAAATCTTTATAACTGTCTTCTTGTTAAAAATAGATTCAGAATCATTAAATTAATCATTAAAGTAAAAGGTTCTCTACATGTATGTAAATAGCGTTTATCATTATAATTATTATGGTGTTATTATTTTTTTTAAATATTCATTATGATATGACTGTTTTTTCATAATATTTCCAATTTAAATCTTTGTTATAAGTTGCAGACTGAAATTTCCCTTTGAAAATGTGTTCTTAAAAGATTTGTAATCTAAAACAATGCTTCAGGTAGCTTCCTTTTTTATACATTGTTTTCCAAATGGCTAATTATTATTTATTATTACTGTTATTATTTAATCTCTTAAAGTGGAGTCTAAGGTAATAGTTAACAATATTTTTTGTTTTACTATTTTTCTTTTTCTTTCAAACTGGCCATCTTTTATTTTCACCTTTTCAAATTACCTGTTCTCACCTGTTCTCTCTGTCTGTACAGGTAAGGTAGTTTTTGGCGAGCCCATTGCTGCGAGTCTGGGAACTGACGGCACCCACTACTACAACAAGTGTTGGCGTCACGCTGCCGGCCACGTGATGGGCCCCCCACTGCGACCCGACACGTCCACACCCGGATACCTTATGGATCTCTTAGCTAAGTACGTGGAAACAAAACTCTTTGTTACTTTTGTACAGATAATGATCTGCACGAAATCTCTGTGTGTGTGTGTGTGTGTGTGTGTCTGTGAGATATATCTGTGTGTGTGTGTGTGTGTATGTGTGTTTATGATAGATACATAGCTTTTATTACATACTGTAGTATTATTTCTCTGCGTCTCTCTGTCTCTCTTACGTGTGACTGTTTTTCTCACACACTGACTTTGCCTTGATTGCACATGTACGTCCACAGAGTCACATTTACAGGATTCTGTCCATAACAGATTTAACAGTAGTTGGATGTGACTTTGAAATGGTAAAAGTTTACACAGAATTCCAGATTCTGACGTGTTTTCATACAAGTCATAGACGTGTTTTCATACAAGTTCATCTGTAACAGATGAAAAAATGTGTTATTTTTATTACTGTTCTTATTGTTTCTGCTGTTACTACTGTTAATAATAGTTATTGGGTTTTTTAGTGTTTTTATTACTGTAGTTAATAATAAATATTATGTTGTTACTGTTGTTATTACTATGGTTAATAATAAATATGGTTATTATTAGGGTTGCTATATATAATAATAAATAATGTTACTGTTACTACTGCTGTTAATAATAAATAATGTTAATGTTATTACTACTGTTAATAATAAACAGTGTTATTGTTATTGTTATTGTTGTTATTTTAGCAATGATCTTCAGCTGACTGGCACTGATCACTGCACATTCAATGCAGATCAGAAAGCTCTTGGCAAAGACGACTTCAGAAATATTCCAAATGGTGTAAATGGTGTAGAAGATAGAATGTCTGTAATCTGGGAGAAAGGTGTGGTAAGTACTGCTCTGCATTTTATTTCTGTCAAATGCATTATAATTATGAGATATATTTCTAAAATTCTATTTCTTTAAAAATAAAAGATTCTGTTCTCGTGAAAAGAGTTAGAAAGTAATGATCTAATAATTAATATATTAAGATTTTCAAAGAGTATCTTCAAGATATTAGCATTTATGATGGTAATATCAGCAATTGCAAACTACAAAATGATATTTCGTTATTATTATCATGACTGCTCTGTTTTTCAGCATTCAGGAAAAATGGATCCATGTAGATTTGTTGCAGTAACTAGCACAACTGCTGCAAAGGTGTTCAATATATATCCTAAAAAGGTAAAACATTCTCAGTTCTTATTCTCATTTCATCATACTTACATTTTAGTTACCAGAGAATGAATGAATTTTAACTGTAGTAGAAAGATTATACTTCCCTGCCCAAGAGCAAAAAACACTCAGATAATTATATATAGAGTTTCCACTACCTAGGCTAACTGCATGCACTGAACTGAGCCCAGTTTTCATTTCTGGGGAGAAGGGTTTCCATAATTTGTTATTTATTCTGTCATTAAAGATACATTACAGTTAATAGTTAAAGCTTATTAAACTGTATTTTTTTTTGTTATTAATAATGTTATTGTTATTGTTATTATTCATAGAAGATATTTTTTTGGCGGAAACAGCAATCTTAAAATAAAATAGAGTCAAATAATAAAATAAAATAATTACATGCTGTTATTGTTTGATCTTGGAGTCAGAACAATTTTCAGGCAGTTTAGTGAAATGGCACCCATATTTATTATTGTTGAAGATGTTATTTTATTTGATTTAGAACTGAATATTCTAAAAAAGATTAACATGTTATTGTACTTAATTACAGTTTTCTACTACTGTGTAACATTAACAAGCTGTATTTTTGTTCCTCAGGGTAGAATAGCAGTAGGTTCTGATGCTGACATTGTCATCTGGGATCCTAACCAGACTAGAACTATATCTGCCAAGACTCACCACCAAGCCTGCGACTTCAACATCTTCGAGGGTCTTGTCTGTCATGGCGTTCCTCTCTACGTCATGATGAACGGCCATGTTGTTGTGGATGAAGGTCAGCTCAAGGTCACACAAGGTCTTGGTCAGTTTGTCCCAATGAACTGCAATTCAGAGATGGTCTTTGGACGAATCAAGGAAAGAGAAAGAGTAAGCATAAAGAAAGAAAGAAAGAAAATAGATTTATGCTAGAAATAAACTGGGATTATACTTTTAAGTGCTGAATTGAATAATGATCCGTATATGTAAGTTCAAAACAAACAAACCATGGTTATGCATGTCTGTATCTCCTTTAATATTTAATAACATATGGATATTTACAATACATATTATGGTATTGTGTTACAGTTTTACAAAATAAACAGCCTGCTTGGATATGTGTTACTTTTCATTCAATTTTATTGAGAATCTCAAAGTTTCTGTTGCTGCATTACTGTGTAACATTAGAAAATGCAGCCTCATAATGAGTACTAGGAGTAGTTGTTTGTGTTCTGCAGCCATGTTATTCACAATTTCAGAACAAGCAACCCGTGAAAGTGGACAGAGAGCCGTACGGTGGACCTGTGGTGGAGGTCATGATGGAGGCAATGACCCAGAAACAACAGGAGTCGAACCCGATCATCCACGACCAACAAAGCTTCACAGGTCGGTCACGTGGTGCAACGTCAAGTGGTGGACGCCACATGCAAGATTCAAGCTTTAGCTTAAGTGGTATGCATGCTATTATCTTTGACTTTTGGCCCATGAACATGTCAGCCATTTTGAAAAGCGTTACAACTCATGTTCAGATGTTTATATGGTCTTAAGTCAGATTTCACTAAATTACTGTCTTTTTGCTTACAGTTTTTTTTTTTAAATTTATTTACTTCTTTTTTTCTTTTTTTTTCAAAAAAGGAAAGATTTTAATAAACTTTGTAGGGTATAAAAATAATTTAAGAAAAAGGAAAAACAAAACACACAAGACACACACAAAAAAAAATTAATTTAAAAAAAGAAAAACAAACTGAATATGTACAAACTTTATGAACTAACAATAATACAGTATGAACCTTTTTTATATTTCATGGGTCAAAAATGCTTTTAAATTATTTTGTTTACCTTTGAAAAAAAAATATGAAAAAAAGATAAAATTATTTATTTTGCAGTGTAACCAAATAATCTTTGATTTTTGGCTGCTTACTAACCTTACCTTTTACGAAAACCTCAAAACATTCTAATCAAAATAAAAACTTGCTGCAAAAGCTTAAAAACATAAACATTACAACTTAAAATGTTTAATTTTGTACGACTATAAGTATTAAGTAAAAACACAACCAGTATATACACTGGTATGTTTTGTGTTTTTTAGTACCAGGTGTATTATGATTTCTGATTATTCAGATGTTAGAGCATTGTATTTAAAAAATAAAGTTAAATGACAGATCCATTTCTTTTTCTTATTATTTCCCTCTCTCTTGTCTCTGCCTTTCTGTATTTTTTCACTCTTTCTCTCTATCTCTGTCTGTTGTGTCATTCTCTGAATCTCTCCACCTGTCTGTCAGTCTGTTTTTCTCTGTCTCTATTTCTGTCTTCTGTTCAGTTTACGCACACACACACACACTCTTCATCATTCTTCATATCATTTCATCAGTATATCAAACCCTTGAGAGTTCATACTGTCCTGAATGATTCCTACATTGCTATTCCAAATAATTACTGTGTTTTATACGCTTACCACATGTTATACTTGCATGCATTAATAACTACAGGTATTTTATGTGTGACATTGATAGTCTAACAGTTATCAGTTATTTGTGTGTTTTCTAGTTGTAGGATGCATTTGATTATTTTACAGCGATAATTTTAAGATTTGTGTCATAGAGTTGATAGACATACTTGTGTTTGTTCCAATGTATTTTGAAATGTACAGTCAAATACCATAAATATAAAAGACTGTTCCAGCATTAGTTGGTTGAATCCTGGAAAAAATGTTGCCATGATCTTTTTTTTAAATACTATATGGCAAAATGGAATCTAAATATTTCCCAAATGTATATTATATGTTGCACTGGTATTCATCATTTTATTGTGTATGACAAGGTGATTATTTTTTCATAGTACTGATTCATTTTGAGGAATATATATATATATATATATATTTTTTTTTTGTTTTTTTTAAACTTCACATTCATCTTCAGCATTTTCCATTTATTATGATGATTTAAAAAAAAACTTTCCATCCATTTTATTACATTATTTTTAAAAATAAAAAAATGTCCTTTCATTTTTTTTTGGGACCCAGACATGATAGGTCTTTTTAAATTGCTATCTCATTTTGAATATTTTCTACAAATCAGTCATGGTCACCTAATATATATTTTGATCATTTCATCATTTTGAAGACATTTCATGATGTTTATTGAAACATTAGATAAAATAGTATTTATTCTACATACAATGTGTAAAATAATGTTAAATGTTATTTATAGAATATCATCCCCAAAATCTGTTCCTCTATCAGAGATTCAGTTTATTATAGAGTTATCTTTCTTTCTTTTACCAGGTGAGCAGTTTGATGACAAGAAACCAAAGCGACCTCAGATTCGTGTTGGAAATCCACCAGGAGGTGCCTCGCATGGGCTTTGGTAGAAATTATTTAAAAAACCAGGAAAATCTTAACATCAGTTATATTACCACCATCTTGAAAAACTACTGTTACATCATCATACTTTTAAACAGAAAATGTTGCTGCTACAGCTTTTACTGTGCATCTTGATCTAATAAAAAAAAAAAAAAAAATTGTGCAAAATAACAAAAGATTATTTATTGTTATCTTTAGCTTTGTTGCTACATTTGTTAAGTATAGCAGTTGAGTGAATGTTATTATAAATTTCTTTATAAACATAAAATTTTAAAGTGCTTCATTAATCCTGGAAATAATTGATAATAATTATCACAATGATTAAATTATTGAATAGGAGCTGGTGCACTAATGTTGTATGCAAACTTTTCATAATAATTTTAGTAATTAATAAAAAAAAAAAAAAAATATTTAAAATTGTCTACTAGAAAACTGTCCTGTGTTTTAGTATATAAATTACCGTCATTTCTCTTTGTCATTCATTTTCAAAAATGTCTTGAATCATGAATTTGTGCTTAAAATCTAAAATTAGCTTTCTGCAGAAAAAATATATTGACTTCCTTGCCTGTTAGATGAGAGACTGTTTTTGAAAAAACGATAGTTTGTTTTTGATCAATATTATGCATAATGTATTTGCAGATTCAGGCAACATCAAAATTAAGGGGAATGAACTCTTGGTTAAACTCAATAGTGTTGCTTTCTTTGTTTTTTGAAGTTGCTCCATCAACAACTGTTGATATTAGAAATGTGTTGAAAGTGTCATTAAAGCGAAGATCCATTCATTCATTCTTTTATTAACAGGTTACAATTAAACCACAGAGATTAGAAATGTATACAAATGTAAATAATGAAATGAATAGTTCAGAAAGGTTTTGGGAAAGTTAACATCATCAACTATCATACAAGAGTAAGGACTGGTCATTCAGCCATCTTCCCATAATTCATTTTTGTATAGACTGTTGCTGCTATCATTTTTTTTTTTTTTTTTTTTTTAGAAAAGGGTCTTACCTCAAGTTTTAGTTTTATCAAACTTAATTTATAAATAATTTATTTGTCACTTTGCTACTGAACAATAAATATTTTTAAAACACATTATTTTATCATTCCTCTTTTGATATTTGTTTATAAACACAGCTGGGTATTTTGTTTTAAAATTTAGATCACACAAAAATAATTCTATAAAGAACTGATTAAAATTACAATATTAACATCAGTTGTATTATTTATCAAATCACACACAAGCCCATTTGTTCATGGATTCCATCATTATGTAAAATTACTTCAAGTATCTGATAGTTATACAGTCACAAGATAAACTTTTTTTTATCTGTGTTATTAAAATCTGGCTGCACTTGTTTTATGAAGTAAATATGCCCATAAATGATTATTTTTATGACACTCCCATTTGATATTGATTTACACTGATAATGAGGTCAAAAACATCAGTGAATGTATTTTGAGTGGGTGATTAAAGATATTTTTTCTATCAATACTTTCAACCAGTTAAATAACATAATTTAACATAGCAATGTTTTTGTAAAAAAAAAGAAAACCAAAAAAAGAAGAACAAAAGAAAAAAGTAATATAAGATAAAGAAAGAAATTTTCAAATACGTAATTATGACTACATTTGCATAATGAATTTTTTGTTTCCAACATTTTCTTTCATCATTATTATTTAAAAATTTAATAATCTGTTTTGTATATATGCTTAATTTTTTTTTTATTATTCTTGTTTTTGATCGGTTTTTGGATCATCAAATAAATAGTTTTTTAAATGATACTTAAGATTATATATGATGTCATAGTATACAAGAAGAAATAAACTAAACTGAATGTTGTTTTATTTTACACAGACAAGGCCATTGCATGGATTACTTTATAATAATCATACACCATTATGTCATATATTTAGATGTCTTTTGTAACAGAATAAAAGAATCATTTAACCTAGATACATTAATGTGGGAAATACAACAGATATACCAGTAGTTCAGTGTATGTGTATATCCAGTTACCATTTATTATTAAATAACATTAAAAACATTAATCTATATCAGTTGTAAGTTTTATAATTTAAATAAATATATATTCTAAATTAATGTATACTATCTTATAATTATATAATTAAAAATAAATTTCCAAAATGATCCTAACCTAATGAAATTTAAGGAAAACCGGATTTTGAAATTATTATTATTAATATTTATTTATCTATTACTTTATTTTATTTTTAGCATAATAAGATCACAGATGATCATTTCAAACTAGCTGTGTATGTAAAACAATGAATTTTTAGTTGCCTTTAAAAAAAAAAAGCAAATGTTTTTGAAACCAGTTTCCTTCTAGATGGACATTTCATATTCTGAGAAATATTATAGTATTACTGACTGTATTGATGTTGTTTGTACTCATGTTTTTAATGCAATTTATCAGGTATTTCACCCAGTTATGAAAATTAACTCTCTCGCCTAAGTGCATTTTGTATGTCTCAGCAGATTTTCTGCAGTTTTTCTGTTGTACATTGTATTACTATGTGTTTTGAAAATCCTTTGTTGTTTTACCTGTCTTAATCAGTGGATGTGGGTTTCTTTTAATCTTTTCAAAATTCTCATAACAATCTGCTGGCATTGTGAGATGCTTTTAAAACCAAATTTTTATCGTATTAATAAGAATTTAAACTTGACAAATGTTTATCATTTTACTGGGTGCAGCTTTTTAAATTGTGACTGCTTTGTGAGCTAATAATACTGGGTATAAAATAATAAATATTGTCTTTGAAAACATATTTCAATAGTTAATATTTTATTAATTTCTTTCTTTACAAATTATTGTGACAATTGATGGTTCAGTGTTGTGTTGGATTCAGGGTTAAGAACACTGGATGGTGGATTAGTGTTGTAAAAAATACTTAAATGTGTACAAACTGTACAAAAAAAGAAGAAAAATAAAACTGCAGCCAGCATATTCTCGTAAATTGATTTTATTTATTAGACTTCATTACACTGTATGTGGGGTTGATGACTATACTCAACCCCATTTGCTAGTGTTTTGACTTTTTTCTTTAATGTAGGATCTTCATTCAGTATGCTTATATATAAATAAACAATTATTTCAACATTCTTGTGTTTGTTTTTTTGAATAAATGGCCATTTTTGATCATGTACCTTACCACCAACTGAAGCTTGAATAACCTATTTTCAGAAAAATTTAAGAAACTGTTGATCTAATGTAAATGTCTTGGATACATTTGACTTGTATTTAAAGTCACTGCATTTTTCAATTGCACGCCCTGGAGGACAAACTTGATAAACTCTCTTTTATATACAAAGCTTAACTCCTTCATGCCAATCCAGGCATAAACAGTTCATGGACTGGTCCTTTATCAAACTGTTCAAATGGACTGGTCCTTTATCAAATGAATAAAAATTGTGGAGGGGGATTTTTCAGTTACAAATTGAACTGTATAAAAACATGGGGTATTCTCATTATATTATTTTCATGTTTTCATGGGGTATTCTCATTATATTATTTTTCAGTTACAAATTGAACTGTATAAACACGGGGTATTCTCATTATATTATTTTTCAGTTACAAATTGAACTGTACTGATGATAAACATGGGGTATTCTCATTATATTATTTTTCAGTTACAAATTGAACTGTACTGATGATAAACATGGGGTATTCTCATTATATTATTTTTCAGTTACAAATTGAACTTTTTCAGTTTTCAGTTACAAATTGAACCTGTACTGTTATGATAAAAACATGGGGTATTCTCATTATATTATTTTTCAGTTACAAATTGAACTGTACTGATGATAAACATGGGGTATTCTCATTATATTATTTTTCAGTTACAAATTGAACTGTACTGATGATAAACATGGGGTATTCTCATTATATTATTTTTCAGTTACAAATTGAACTGTACTGATGATAAACATGGGGTATTCTCATTATATTATTTTTCAGTTACAAATTGAACTGTACTGATGATAAACATGGGGTATTCTCATTATATTATTTTTCAGTTACAAATTGAACTGTACTGATGATAAACATGGGGTATTCTCATTATATTAACTTTTTACTGTGTAAATCTCATGTGCTGCAGCCTATGAAGGTAACAAAGTTCAGATCAAATTTTTTTCTTTTTATTACTAGAAATGGAAAATAAAATCAAAAATATAATTATCAAAAGCAACAATTTTGATTTGTAAATACCCACTTTATACAGATGTACACATTATTTTGACATACATTTACAGATATTTACTATTAAGTACACCAAAGCTAAAATAAGCATGCATGCATGATTATTTTTCTTTATAACTGTGCTGTACATACAATGACCTAAAACATAAACAAATCTCATAAATTATTCTGAGAACAAAATACCTTAAAACAAAATATATCACCACACAAGAAAAAACAGATCAACAACAATGAACCTGCAACATAACAGAAATAAATATTCACTAAGAAATAAACACACACTCCCACACACACAACTTTTAAAATGAAAGAAATGAAAAAAAATTTAAAAAACAATTTTATTTTTGTTTAAAAAAAAATGTTCACTATAATTAATTTTCTATCAATGAAATTTGAGTACTAATGTTCAAATATAAATAAAATCAATTTAACATTACAAAAAGCTGCAGCAATTTTCCTTTTTGACAACAGCATTTTGTTTTCATTTCTTATCATCAGCAATTTCCATCACATAAACAGCACATAACCCAGTCACCTACAAGTCACGAGACACTGGTTAGATTGAGAAAAAACTGACTGAAAGGCTTTGATCATATTTCTAGACTCACAGTGCATATAGAGTTAAATATTTATAGATAAGGTATCAAAAAGTATTAAATGTGGAACACGACTGAAAATTAAAAATAATTATTAATATCTTGAAAATATATATTTTTTTTACTAATGTATTGTGGTTATAAGTTCCAGATCACTTCTTCTTATTTTTTAAAAATTATTATAATTATTTTATATTTCAATCTGTCTGCCTTAACATATAAACTAGTTTTACTTTTTGAGAAAAAGACAACATGGATTTATTGAAATAAACTAATTTTTTTTTTATATGCTTCTTACAAATACTTATTAAAAAAAACATAACAATGATTCCAATAGTATATTTACAGATCAGATGTTTTCATTAAATATTACCTTTTTCTTCTTCTTCTTCTTTGTTTCATATAAACATAAATTCAACATATTCAGTGTTGCTATATAACCAAATAAAATGAGAAGGAATAGAATCAACATATATATATATATATATATATTTTTTTTTTTTTTTGTTAATAACTAGATTTAAAAATAAACATTTCATTTGTGAAATCAAATGCAACAATCTCTAAATTAACCATGTCAAACAAAAAAGAACAAAATACATTAAGTAAACAAATAATTTTTTTTTTTTTTTTTAAAGTTAACTAAATAAATATAAAAAAAAATACTGAAATAACCAAAAACATACATAATTCAACCAACTGAAATAACTTAAATTCTTTACATTTCATGCTACATATCTACTTTCATGCACATAAAAGTACAAATATATGTATGTGATATATGATTACATGTAATATCATTCATTATACTGCAATGATTAACATCTTTCTCTGTCCACTGACTCATCAATATCATAAAATAAAAAAAATAAAAAATAAAATTATAAAAATCCCATAATGATAAAATTTAAGGTTTTGTTTTTGTTTACGACTGTTAATTTGACTTTTTATAAAAAGTTATATTTTGACCACTGACATTAAGATATCATTAAAAAAATAAAAAATAAAAAATTAAAAAATCCACCAAACCAAACCAAACAACAAAAAACCCAACAACCATCAAATAAATTATGTCTGTACAAGTGGAAATGTACATTACTTTTACTAATAATATTTATCTTTGGCAAATACTAATCATTTTACAATATATTATTATTTTTTTTATTATTGTAATATAATTCATTCCTCTGAAAATTATGTTAATAATTTCAGTCACTAAAAAACCCCTTTAAAAATCTCTTCCTTCCACACAAACTTGTTCCTTGTGTTGTTCTTCCAAATAAACTATTGTACTGCATGCTTATCACACATTAAATCTGGTAATTTTACTTACTAGCACTGTTTTCAGTGTCACAGCCTTTGGAAAACACTGACATAGAATTACAAAAAACATTTTAGATTAATGGAAGAATAATAAAACAAATATACTGCTGTCTTAAAATTTTCTCTTAGTCTAGTACTGGTTTTATTAACAGCACTAAACAGGATTTTGAGTTTATGATAGTACCATTGAGTGTTGTTATGTCCTGGAAATGAAAAACAAAAAGGCATGAAAAGTGAATGAAGAGGAAAGAAAGAAAGGGAAGAAAAAGGAATATTAATGGAACAGAAGGCAAAGGAAAAAGAAAAAGGAAAAAAAGTTAATGGAAAACAAAGGGAAGGGAAGAGAATTTTGTTTTTTTTTTTGTGTAACCAGAACAGCCAGACTGAACAAGCTGTTATGCACACCTGTGTGTGACAGTGTTTATACATTACCCTGCAACTCTTGTATTTAAGTATCAATACAGCATATTTATAACCACAAAGAAACACAGTCTGAGAATTTAATGATAATACAGTAAAATAAAAAAAAAAAAAAAAAAAAAAAAAAATAACACAAATCACATTAGTAATGTTTTTTTTTTTTTTTTGTATTTTTAAATGATCACTCACACTCAACATACTGCTGTATATGATTTATGTGTTTTTCTTTCATTTCTGTTATTCCAGTGTTCAGAATTATAAATGGCAATGCAAATTTAAGAACTATATTTCTTTTAAAAGAATGCATTATCTGTGAATTATTTTTTTATCCAATTTCAATATTTCAAAAAAACAAATTCTATATTTTATATTTTATATATATATATATATATATATTTACATTTTATTTTTAAGCAAAGCTGTAACTCTAAATATTAGTGTCTTTCACTGAGGTGATGTTATAAGATTATTTGTACTGTTAAGTCTGAAAACATTGCATTTAGATAAAAATATATTATAAACATTTACAGGGTAATTCTAAACTTAATCTCAAAATAAAAATATAACAGTATATACCTCAGCATATCTTGTGAAAATATAATGAACAATCTTTTGTTTCAAAACAGGGTATATTGATGTATAGCTTCCAGTCATGATTATTTGTTCCAAAATATGTTGCAAATAAAAATTATAAAACTTTTTTTTTCTTCTAAAAAGTTTACTATCATAGTAACAATAGCATTTCAGTCAAAATATAATGGTAAATAATTTAATTTTTGGACTAAAATATACTCTGTGAACAAATGAATTACAAAATGTAGTATTTATTTTAAGAGTGCACACTGCATTTTACTCAAGCTTTGTTTTGTGAACACGAAATGGATTTAAATTCCATAAGTGTTTCATGATTTTGAATTTATTTCCAAATATTTTGCAGAGATACTTTGTGTTCCAGGCTCATAATTTACTGTGTATGCAAGAAATGTATAATTTTATATTTATTTTAAATAAATATTGCCTATCTGTTTCAAAGAAATATTGTGTGTTAATTTTACAGACATCCCTGATTTCAAAGAAATAATTACTTTGTATTTGACAGAACACTTTTATTGTATTAATATGAAATATTTCTGAATTCCAAAAAGAACAGGTGTTCTGCATTTATGTCAAAATATATTGTGCACATGTTCGGCCTCCGTCATCAGAGTTTGTTTAAGTTCATCACTGCTGTCATCTTTGGACAGTCTGATAAATCGCAGACCACACAACAGACTGAGAAAGAGCAGCACAACACAGATAACAAAGATCATTCTGTTTCCATGCTGAAACACATCTTCATGCAGCAGCATGAGGACGATGCAGGTGATGATGTTGATGGGAACTCTGAACCAGTTCATTATGCTGTATCGATGCACATCAGGAATGACGTGTGATCTCAAACAGCCCATGGCTGGGAAATAAATACCTACAGCAAACTCGAAAAACAGCAGAGCTACGTACGATGCCGTCATGTTCCTGTTGCCAGGGTGATTTGAGAAAACACAGACGAGATTGGACGACATGGCAATAATTGTTGATGACATCAGTAACGTGATTACTGAGACACTGTGAGCTGTCAGAATGTGATATGTGGCTTGACCAATCAGAATGCACACCATGAAACTTGAAAACACTATTCCCAGAGATGGTTTTCCTGGGTCTAAAATTGGTGTCCATAAAAAGATTATCACATAAATGACACTCTCGAACAAAGCTTCTATTGCTCCGATCATGAAGATCTTCTCACTCTGAACAATATTTTTCAGTCCTTCAAAACACTCTTTTCTAAAACGTACTTTCTGCCCACTGTAGTTTTCGTTCCAGTGGGTTGAAATAACAATCCCGACAAATATTAAAAAGGGTATGGCAAGCATGTATGGTGCTACTGGACCCAGTCCAAACCACTCGGACACAACATTGGTGGTCAATCCTGCCATCACAGCAAGAAATCCATTCCAGGTTGATGCCTTTGTGAAGGTGACTGAAATCCATTCTTTAGGAAAATCATGTGTCTCAATATGCTCGTGAATGTACCAAGCCTCAAAAGCTGAGAAAAGAACTGACGTTGCTACTCCTCCTAAAAGCCTTCCTATGATAAGTATGCCGTAACTTCTTGACAGTTTAAACAGACAGGATACAGAATAGGTCATGGTAAATACAAGACATAACTTTTTCCTTCCAAACTGGTCTGCTGCAATTGGTGTCCATGTTCCCAGTAAAACAGTGGATGCAAATCCTAGAACATACAGAACAGCAATCTGCTCCTCTTGGAAACCATAGTAACTGTAGAGCTTATATAAGTAAGGGCCTTGCAGCCAGTCTGCAAACATGGCCACCAAATAAACAGCAAAATATCCTCGCTGAAATTTAATAAACTGTGGATTGTTACCCACAGACTCATCTCTCCTGACTCTGTGAGCCCAGTACTGGAGGATCAGACACAGGCCAGCCAGGGCTAAAAACAAGATGTACGTTATAACCATCATTGTTACGGGATTATCAAATACTTTGTTTCATATTCGAATTAACTGATGAACTGTGACAACATTCTGAAAAATATAAAAACCATAAATAATAAAATGAAATTGTATATGATCAATATATTTAACAATTTTTGTATTGAGCAATAACAAGTTTATTATGAATGTTAGGCATAATAGTTGTTAACACAGAGATTGTGGAAGCATATGCACTGTGGCTTGATGGTTATAATACAAGCCAGTATTCAGTAACTGGATTATAAAACTTCAGAGGCTATATATATCTGTGTGTTCTTTCCTTTCTATGGGCTTCCCCAGTATGTGAAGATGATTCCTTATGGCAGCAATATGTTTCCTATTTCATATCATTATATAACAATAAGAAGAACAAATTTTAAAAATCAGTTTAAAAAATCTGTAGCCATTATAAATATTAAATATATGTATTTGTGTGTATTACTGTCATAATTAAGGTGTTTATCAAGATCATGATGATCTACCCTATGGTAAAAGGAATGATTATTGGGAACATTTCTGGGATTTTTAAGTATTAATAATAATCATTAATTTGTTTCAGAGAAACTGGATACAAGTCAAATAGTCAGTGGAACTGAACAGCACGTATATCCAGATTTCAAAGCTAATGGATATTTTAATTCTTAAATACATTTAACACTGCTCCTTAACACGTTTGTTGTACACGTAAACATCAAAACAACTTTTGTGATCGAAACTATATTATGAAAATAATCGAACGAAATGCAAAACATAAAGTAAACAAACGTTATTAAAATATAATGATGCTTCATTTCAATTGCAAATTAGCTATTTGATATATGCAAGTAGTCAACAGATTAATTCAGCAATATTTATGCAAGATATAATTTAAATTAATTACTTACAAATCGCCACTTGTCAAAAATTCCCATGGAGGCTGCCATGTCAGCTGTAATCTACAACGAAACTCTGTTGATGTCATTTCTACAAATATATAGCGGTTTTTTTTTAAATAACAAATATAATAATTAAACCACATTAGAATAATACCAATATTTCATGTAACTATTAATATAAAAATGGCAAAAATTAAAATAATATTCTGTTAACCATTTGGTTCATTTATACCCGGAAATGATATCTACACGTGTAGTTGTAGGAAGAAGAAAATAAAACAATCGAAATGGCTAGCAGCTCGATTAACTTGCCTCAGAAGAAATATTATAGACAGCGTGCACATTCGAATCCTATATCAGATCACAGTCTTGACTAGTAATTATTCACTACTGCTATATGCATCGTATAAAAAAAAATCATATTAACATCTTGTTTTAAATGAATTTTTATTATTTTTAATTTTATAAAAATCGACTTTTGCGCATCATATATATTATATATAATCAGGATATCGTTTATTGAAAAATATTTACATTTTTGGTGTCTGAAAAATAGCATGGGACGAGCTGAATTACTGCTTAATAATTTAAAAAAGAAAAAATACTAAACAACTGAAAATGATTAAAAGCTATATATATATATTATATATCTATATATGTGTAACTATATATGTCTGTGTGTACGTGTGTAAATAAAACATTTGTTACGTTTTGTTTTTCATCAATTACTGACAAGGACTAGTCGCTACATTTGTGCCTTTTTGTAAATTCTTTTCTTTCTTTCTTTCTTTGTTATGACAGTCCAACAAAACCACAAGATATGAGATGGGAAAATTACTATCCTCTTCTGAAAGAACAACCAGACGGACCCAGTTGTCATGGTGATCAGTGTAAACAAGTGGAGTTTGCAGACATTGGGTGTGGCTATGGAGGATTACTAGGTGTTGATTTTTATTCATATTTGACAAATTATTTATTTTTAAAAATAAACGAGAGATTAATTCCATCGTATGTTATTTATTTAAATGTGAATTCTGCTTTGTTAAAAAAAAAAAAAAAAATGATCATCTTATTTATTTTAATTATAATATTGAGGGTAGTGATGAAAATAACACTCCTTTTTTTATTTCTGTTTTTATCAAATTTTTTTAATTTTTTTATTTCAGTACAGTTATCTCCTCTCTTTCCTGATACTCTCATGCTTGGGATGGAAATTCGAGTCAAAGTTTCCGATTATGTCATTGACAGAATTAAAGGTCTGAGAGCTCAGAATCCTGGCTATTACAACAATATTGCATGCATCAGATCTAACGCAATGAAACACCTGCCAAATTTCTTTAACAAAGCACAGGTAAGTTTTAGTCCTTGCTTTGATAAATTTAAAAACAATTATAGAATATTGACTGTGGTCTTTGTTTTTGAACATTCAGTTAAATAACATGCTTATGTTTGCTTTTCTGTTTAACATTTACATATAGTTGACCACTCGGAAACACAGATAAAATATCAGACAATTACATTTTTTTCAGAAGAAATTAAATAAATTTCATTAATTTAAACTATTAATAATTTTTCATTTCAGTTTTCATGTAGAAAAATGAACTTTTAGAATGTTAATTTCATGTTTGTTTTGTCTTGTTCTTGGTTCTGTATCAGCAGTTCATCCCTGTAATATAGTTAAATTTAAAATGTAGTTGTTTTTGAATATAAGGGTCATTCCATGTCAAATCACATCCCACAAAAAAATTATTAAACCTGACTGTCTCTGATTTTTCTGATGTTGATTGGGATCCCACTGCACCAAATTTGAAATTTTAGGCCAAAAACAAGACTAAAAAATCTGAGAAGATCAGGTTTATCCCATTGGGTGATTTGACATGGAATGACCCATAACTATACTAAAAGAGTTTGACATGCAAACACTTGTTCATATCCATAGTTGTCATATTTGCATGTAACAACAACAACAACAACAACAGCAACAAAACCCCAGTAAACAAATGGTTATCATCTGTTTGGATATTCTCATATTAAATCCCATTATGATTATTAACAGATTATTACATACTAACATTTTTATTTTACAGCTCAGTAAAATGTTTTTCTTGTTCCCTGATCCACATTTCAAGAAGACAAAGCACAAATGGAGAATCATCAGCTCAACTCTGCTTGCTGAGTACGCTTATGTTCTTAGAGTTGATGTGAGTATTTTTCTTATATTTAACTCATTTTTATTTTTGTTTTTATTTTTAAAATTTTTTTGTACAAATGATGATTCCAGGGAAGAAAAAATAAATAAATAAAATGGTGTATATATATATATGAACTGATACTGGTTTAGCAAATTTAAATGAATTCTAGTAATAAAATTATCCCTTTTGTTGACATTTGTCTGAAGCAAAGTAATTTTACATACTAACGTGTTATTATCACAGCTCAATGCTGTACATTATTATAATGAACAAGAACATGGTTATTTTATGATTGCAAAAACTTTTAAAAGAATTCTCTGTTTAGTAATTGAGTATGTGGCAACACATTTAGTTCAGTTAGGTCTGATACTTGTGCCCTTCTTTAAGACTAAATACAAACACAGTGGAAGGCAGTAATTAATTGAAAGTCAACATTAGAAATTTTATTATGAATGTATCGTAAATGTCACATTTTTTTTTTGTATTAAATGTTGGTACTCAGTAAAGCTTCTGATGCCATTTTATAAGAGAATCAGAATAGCAGAGGAATCTCTTTATATATACATCATCCAGTGGACATATCATAGTCTTTGATAAACAATTTGTCTGGTTCATACAGAGTTGGAATCTATCTTGTCTCACGTATATATCTAAACTACCCTGCTAAAATCTGTTCTCTTAATGTTTAAAATAATGCTTTGATATATATATATATACATTTCATTTTGATTCTGTAGCTTGCTGTCATATGGTTTGTTTTATGGTTTTCTGTTTTGGTTACTTCTTTATCACATTTTGTTTTCCACGGCATTTCAGGGCCTTCTGTACACACTGACAGATGTCAAAGATCTTCATGACTGGATGGTTGCACACTTGTCAGATTTCCCTCTCTTTGAAAGGGTTTCAGAAAATGAACTGGTAATATACATATATGTGTGTGTGTATTAATTAATAGTATGAATGTAACCTCATCTCAGTCAAAAATGCATGATTCAGCTAAATACTGCTGTTTTTTTTCTGATTGTCACAGAAAAATACTTGAAAGTCATTACTCATTCTGTTTGATGCTTTTAGCTGTGATAAATGTTGTCATTGTTTCAGTGACAGCTGCTTTTTTTTGTCTTTTTTTTTTGTATTTGATTACCTGGGTGAGTTTCTTTTAAAGAAAATCAATGAAAAAGAAAGTTTTATGTGTCTGCTGACACAAAATTAAAATAAAATCTTTAAGTAATAAAACCCTAACTTCTGTCACTGGAATCAATCATATCAGACAGCTGTTGATCTGTCTTGTTCCAATTACTGAAATAACTCAAGGAATAAAGCTGAGATAACCGACAGTAAAAGTCTTGAAAGTTTAAATCTGAATTCTGAACTGAATGAACTATGACAGTTCAAAACACTAAGATACATCAAAAGTTGTTAAGGCTGTATAATTTTTAAAGTTATGTTTTAAATTTCAGAAAGATGACCTTGTTGTGGACAAGCTTTACAACAGTACGGAAGAGGGCCAGAAAGTATCAAGAAATAAAGGGGAGAAATTTTTAGCTGTTTTCAGAAGAGTTGATGATCCAGCTGTGACTAAAGTAAACAGCTGTACAGCAGACAGCTGATACTTGTATGTTACTGTAAATAAATAAGTTATAAATGCTTTTATATTTTTTATGTTATTTCATTTAAAATAAACAAACATTTTTTTTTTTTTTTTTTTTTAAATTCCACTCTTCAAATAGCTGATTTTACTGTAAATAAATGTCATATTTTGTTAATTTGAATAAAAAAATTAATTTTTCTTTTTATATTTCATTTCTTTTTTTCTTTTTTTTCACAAACATCTGTTTCTGTAAACATTTCTAATGAGAAACACATTGTTGGCATTATATTCATTGTCATCGTATGACATAATCAATAAAACTTTCAACAGAGATATGTCAGTATGACAGTGAATGTAGTTGTATCACTATAGTACAACAAAATCTTTAACTTCTTTCACTTCTTTGATTGCTAAATGGAAACTGGATAATTATAGTAATCACGTTGTCAGGGACAGTATAAAAATGAAAGTGTAATGTGTGAATTTTGAGGAGATAATCAAATGAAAAGAAAAAGAGAATAAATATATAAAAAAACACCAGTTTATACATGTTTAAACTGAAAATAATGAAAACTAAATATTCATACTGTTTTGCCGATATGTGGGTGTGTGTGTGTGTGGTTCTAAATGTCTGTTTTCTTTGTTGGCTGCATCATCAAAATGGGATCTTTTGAAAAAGAATTTAATAATAATAATAATAATAATAATAATAATAAAAAAAAAAAAAAAAAAAAAAAAATAAACAAAAGTGGTATTAGTAGAAGTGTGAATAATAATAATAATAATAATAATAATAATAATAATAATAATAATAATAAAACAGCCTATTTAATCTTTGAAAAATTTACGATTCTCAATATAAAAAAAAAAAAAGAAAAGATTATAATAAAATACATAATATAATAAAAAAGAGACATGAATAGATAACTGCAGCAAATTATCATTAAACAAATGATTAGCCATAAATCTGAATAAAAGAAGTGGCGACGTAACAAATAGAAATCGTATAGTCTAGATCCGGGTGCGCAAACTGCTACCGTACTGTCTCGTGCTGTCGTAGGAAAGATGTCGCCTCAGCACATTCAACGTCTCATTTTAACACAACGAGGCTGTGGTCAGTATAACCACTCATACTCCATGAATTTCCTATGACTGTCAGATGCCGTACACAAGACATGCAGTATTCATTTTTTGATCGGACAGTTTTAAAGTTGTTAATAAAAAGCAATAATAATATTAATAACTGGTTTTATTTTGAGTTTAATCATTAATGTGAATCATAAAGGGATGAAGTAAGTTATCGTGGAAACATGTACACGCACCCATTACCTGTATGTAGCACAGGGGTTCACTGCTAGAAAAGACTGGAAAATCACGTGTTAATCTTTCAGATTTTACGTAAAATTTGTGCTGCCGTAGTAGTGCCAGTGAAGTTAAAGCGCTGCGACCGATAAGATGAGAAAGTTTGGTCTAGATGAACATTGTCACTGTGCTTCAAGCTTTCCCTTTAGCACAAACAATTCTGATTAATTGCTGATGAAATCAGTCTCCATCTACGTGTGGGGCGTATTACTAAAAAAAATAAAAAGTATGTTAAGATTGCTAATTTTTTGACTCAGGTTTTATTACTGTATCAGTCAATCAAACGTAACGATGGTCTGTTACGAACATCCATTTCACTTCAAGTTATACCACAGTAAAACGTCCATTTTTATGTTCAGTTAATGACACTTCCGTTGTCTGAACAAATGCCTCGACTTGCGTGGTAATAGTGTGCGTGTGTGTGTGTGTGTGTTTCTGTTTCTCTGCTAATGGTTTCGGGCTTGGTCAAATCTCTCCCCAGACGCTTGGCGTTATGTTTTGTTTTAGCTTTTTATTTTTATTTTCCATTTTTGATTATTTTCTGATGTTCGTGTTTTTTTAGATCAATGCTATCCTGTCCCATTAATTAACTAAATTAGTGATAAAAATGATACTGTCTTAAGATTTATTTAGATTCTTATATATTAACAGTTTCTGTTGCACGCAAACTGAACTAAATCACGATCAATTTCTGAACGCACTGTGAAGTCGGTTTTGATTATTCCCGAGAGAAAAGAGTTCAGTGTTTGACAGTAATTTTAAAACTATTTAGACAAATGAGAGAGTTATTTATAATTTTTTCTGTAGTAGACTGTTTTACGTAAATGTACTTAATGTAATTGTCATGGCTACTCTGAAATGTTAATGATGTTCTAGACATTCAGAAGTCAAGAAGATCTTGTTTAAAAGTTATTTCAGGCAAATACGTATGTGTTAGCAGAATTTAATGCCAAATTTTATAACTCACATTCGTATGAATAATAATATACAGATCTCATAGGTGAGATTATTCATAATCGACTGGACGCCAACCTTTAAGCCGTACATAACCGAGAGCGAGACTTGAAAAGAGAAGATAGCAATTCGTCATCACAGGCGTTTGCTGGGTACATTCTGGTGGCTTCAGTTTTTAGAAACAGGTAAGATTATATTAATATTATATATAGAATAAAATATTTACATTTAACAGTAATACTTCAAAACTTAGAATTTAGATCATCAAAAATAAATTTTTTACGTTTATATTTATAAAATTTGATATCTTAGAATTTAGATATCTGGAACAATTGAATTTACGTTTATATTAGCTATGATATTTCGTGTTTTCAAATTAATTTTAGATATATATAAAAAAAAAATAATAACTTTACGTTCTGCATAAATCTTTTATATCTTAATATCTGGTCATCTAATATAAACTTTCTGTTTCATATATATATATATATTTTAAATTTACTGCATTGTACGACAAATATCTCTTTCTACGCCTTTTGTCGGCTTGAAATTTTATTTCGAAATTAAAAACCATGATAATTTAGTATGAATGTTTTTGTGTGTGTGTATTTCTACGTACTGAAATGTTTTTTGTTTTTTTTGGTGTTTTTTTTTTTGTATGTATGTATGTATGTATGTATGTATGTCTTTCTGTACTGCTGTGTGTGCGTATATTTTATATATCTATTCATATATGTATATGTATGCATGTCTGTCCATATGTTCTATTTAGATTTGCAACCAAATATGAAAAGCAAATATTTCTGTATGTGTAGCTTAACTGACATAATTCTTGATTATAATCAGTTAAGAATTTAAACAAAATTATGAATTCAGTTGATTGATGATTTATAAAATCCATGACAATTATTGTAGATGAAAATCTCTCTCTCTCTCTCTCTCTCTCTCTCTCTCTCTCTCTCTCTCTCTCTCTCTCTCTCTCTCTCTCTCTCTCTCTCTCTCTCTCTCTCTCTCTAATAAGTCAGTCATAGCTTTTTTTTTTGTATAACATTTAAAAGAAAGAAGAAACTGCATCTACATAGCTCTCATTATTGCTTTATATTATAAGATGTTTTTCATCTAATCCTTTTCAAAGACAGGAATAACTATTCCACAGTCTTTGATAAACCTCTGATAAACCAGCATTGGCTAAAGCAACTGATGTTGCAACCTGTTCTCTCTCAATATAATCAAGCTTATTTAGTTGTTTTTAACCAGTTTAAGTAATAAGCCCCAAAACCCCGCACTTATCTTTAACGCATCTTATCTAAAAAAAACAAAAAAAACAAAAAAAACGTATTCTGAAACTTTCTAATCATTGACATGATTAAACATACAGATACTGATTTGGCCAACATTTCAAATTACCACCGCGTTGTACTAAAAGTAGTGAGACTGGGAGGGGAGAAAAAAATGATTTCAGCCATTTTAGTCTTGGCTTTCATCACATCGTATCCAACATGCTACTCTGCAGTTCGGATAAGGATTCAACTATTTAACTTGTTTAACATGTTGAACTGAAAAAGTTGGCGCTGTGCAAATACTACAAAGGAATTTCCCGGAAAGATATATTTGACTTTTTCTATAAATTATTTCCCACGAAAAAAGAACAACTAAATTGTGCTTATTCTTATACGCGGGCTCACATTATTTTTTCGCCTCTGATATTATTTTCTTATAATGAAATTCATTTAATCTTGGAAGTTATATTCCATAATTCTAACTTAGCAGTGTAATATTTTCAGAGACTTTTTTACTAACCAGGTTTTAAAAAGACGAATTACATTCATGCCATCATAAACCGTCTTTTCAACTGGTTTCGTCATGGGATATGTTAACACTTATGTGTAATATAGAGCTTTATTTCTGATATAGTTATTCATTTTGTCATATCATTTGTTTGTTTATCTATTTATTTTTGTAATTTTTTTTTTTTTTTTTTTTTTACAGAAACAAGTGATCTGAAATCAGACCAGAGGAAAATTACTTGATTATGGTATATAATGCTATCATCACCCCATCCACAACAAATACGACGACTACAACACTTATAAATTACAGGACGCCGACGTTGCTGCTGCTTCTGTATGTCGTTGCAATTATCGAAAACATTGTCACGTGCGTTTTTCTGATGAAAAGAAGCAAGACCAACGTGGTCTACCTGATCATGGCCAGTCTGGCTTTCAGCAACGTCTGTATAGCAGTGGACGGCTCTGTCATTGTGTCCATATTTTTCTACATGTCGTTGGTGTCAGCACAGGCTGTCCCCACCGTACTGTGCACTCTGGTTTACACCTGCTGGCTGTTGGCCACGCAGATTTCAACCACGTTGCTGACGCTGATAAGCATCGTGAGGATTGTCTCAGTTAAGAACCTGCTTGCAGTGTCTCACTCAAAGCGAATATTCACCAGGACAAGAGTCACTCGTCTAGTTGTGGGTATCTGGATTATCTCTGCTTTTCTCACCAGGAAACCGCCGCCGTTTTGTAATTTTAGAATGTCGCTTAGGTTCATGCACATAACCACGAGGTACTTTTTGGTCGCTTACATCGTCAACTATTTGATATACGTAATTCTGTACACGGCTTCGATCTGCGTGCTTCTTCGAGTGCACACACACAGAAGAAAAGTGTCCCCTGCAGCCGTAACAACTCAGAACCAGCCACTGCCATCGGAAGTGTCGGAAAATGCATCTACTGAGTTTACTGTTAGGAACATTTCTAAAGTGGTTTCCACCAGTAAAGAAGAACAGAGGAAGGCTGAGAAAAGCTTAGAAAACGACACGGAATTCGCTGTGCGGAATAATCTTAAACGAATCGACGTTAGAGCAAAAACTGCAGGTTCCTCTGAAACCGGGACAACTTCCAGCGTCCCTGAGAAAACGCTGGCCAGTGTTTACAGACAGACAGCGCGCAGACAGTCGCGAGAACTGACGGCCACGGTCATCGTCGGCTTGCTGCTTGTCATGCACTCGTTCTGCATCATCCCGTGGATTGTCAATCTGGTCTTCCTCATGCAAGACACTCAGTCAGGCACGTGGTCGCTGCTCGTCGTCTTGTTTGGGATAGTCAACGTCGTCGTAGATCCCGTGATCTACACCGTCTCGCTGCCGCTAGCCAGAAAGAAAATAACGACGTGGTTGAAATGCCAGTGTAACAAATAAAACAGAAACGATTGCAAGTGCCAAGTGGTTCTGACATAAAAGCAGATCTAGCGTTAAAGAAGGTTCGGTTCACGTAACGAAATTATTTCAGACATGGACTTCATTATATACAATGTGTTTGTAAGTTTAGACATAATATATGAATAAGCTATCAATACACACACACACACACACACACACACACACACACACAAAGTGCAAGTACACTATTTGTCTTGCTCTTTCTCTCTCTGCCTATACAGGCACAAACACCCACATACATACACAAACACATAAATACACATACACATCTTCATACATGTATACATACATGGATATGGGGACATCTAGCTACATTAAAGTTTTTTGACTGTATGAGTGTTTGTGTGTTTAACTGATTACTATATATAAATGGTTATATGTATAGCATAAATTGTTGCATAATTCTAAAATAAAAGAGAAAAATTACTATCATCTCTCTATGGCAGTGGTTCTCAACCTTTTTTGCCAACGCCACACCTTGGAACACATGAAAAAATAGCGGCACTCCTGGCTAAATATATATGAAAAATATTTGAATTTTACAAAATAAAAACATAGACAGCATAGAACTGTAACTCAAGTTTAATGTTGGAAGAATGATTTATGAAAGGATCTCTAATCCAGTCATACTTTTCTGTCTTTAATAACGGAAAGTAATTGTTGATGCTTTCGTCCAGGGCTGTCAGATGAGTAAACACAATAGGGATCATTTCTCTAATGCAGGTAGAACGCAATAAAGGGAACGTATCAAGATTGCCAGTGATTGCTCTTTTTTTCTAAATCACAATTTTCTTTGTGAGGGCAACTAACTCGTCTGTTGAAGTGAGAATATTTTGTTTTTACCTTGCATACAGTTGTTTGTTTTATTTAGTTCACTAAATATTTCTGTTAGGTATTCCATTTTAGACATTCAAAATTCGCAACTAAGGTATTCACAGAACTACTCCTGCTTTTCTTGAAGAAAAAATGGTAGTAATTCCTCGTGCAGTTCGTGAACACGATTTAGTACTTTGCTTTTCGTCAGCCAGCAAGGTGTGCATTAATAACTTAACATGCTGAGAGTCCATCTCTTTGCACAGTTGTTCAAATAATCGTGACTTAATGGCCTTCTTTTTATATAATTGGTAATTCCAATAACTTGATGTAACACAACCTTTAAATCTTCCTGCGATATTTTTGAAGCAAGAACTTCTCTATGTAGAAAGCAATGAGTACGAATGAGATTTGGATTTTCTTTTTCTACCAAATTTTGCGGCACACTTAGGAAGATCACGGCACACTGGTTGAGAATCACTGCTCTGTGCGTTTACTCTCTTCAGTTAGTAGCGAGGACTCTTTCATATATCCAGGAAAATACGTGTCAGTGTATGTTTGTGTATACTGTTTTGTGTGTCTGAATGTGTCTTTGTTGTATATATGTATGCGTGTATATGTTGTGAGTATGTACGTGTTTTTATATATATATTTATGTATATGCGTATCGTGTGTGGTTCTCTATTTAATTGTCTGTATGTCTGTGTGTATGAGTGTGTATGTGTTACACGTGTTTTTCTTCTTCATTGCATATGACAAACCTGGAATCTAACGCTGTTTCTAAAGAAACACACACAAAAAAAATCCACAACTCCCCCCCCCAAAATAACAACAACATTACATTTTGTTATTAAAAGTCTTATACATAATTTTTAGCCCAAACTGGTCCTTAGTAATTACGAGTTGATATTAAAGTAACATTATGTTTCCTAAGAAATACTTAACTAATAGAAAATTAAAAAATTGAAAGAATTTGTTAACGTTTAGCCAGAAAGAGCTTCCGGAGGGAAAAAAATAAAAATTAAAAAGATAAATCGTATATATAATTCTATAATTATATTTAATGATTTATTAACATTATTATTATTATTATTATTATTATTATTATTATTATTATTATTATTATTATTATTATTATTATTATTATTATTTTATGTCCTTTAAGATGACAACAGAAACAATGCATTAAGAAATAAAATAATAACGAGAAAAACAAGTTCCGGAGACGTGAAGACATTTGAGTTGATTGTACTCAGAGTATTAGTATCACCAGCGTTGTCAGATACTGAAAAAATGTCATTTGAATAACAGATAAATGACAGGACATCCGATCTGAGAGACTGTCTGATCTTAAAGAGGAGAAATGAGCAAATCAGATAACTGTAAAGTCATTGACTGAAAAAACATGATACCATCTGGTGCAAAAGAACAAGCAATATAATAGCATCTGATTTAAAATAACAAGTAATATGATACCATTTGGTTTAAAAAAACAGCTAGTATTACGCTATTTGAAGTTGTAGAAAAATAGGTTCTATACAGTCTGATTTACACGATCAAACAATATCGAACAGTTTAAGGACAGTTTTATATAACTTATAAGACAAACGATTTAGAAGAACACAAAATATAGAAATATAGAAGTATGATCTGAAAGAACAAGAAATACAGACGTATGATTTACAAGAACAAAGTATATGTTACGGTATCGATAAAGAAGAACAAAAAGACAAAAAAAAAAAAAACGACACAGACATGTGATCTAAAATAACATGAAATATAAAAACCAGAAATGCAAACGTACGATTTACAACAAAATGTTTAAACGATTAATCTAGAATCAGAGGAACATATAGAAATAGAGACGTCTCAGTCAAAAGAAAAAGAAATATTGCTGTGTTTCTTAGATCAAAAAACATAGACGTTTGACCTATAACACGAAGTAAATTAAACTGATGATATGAAAATACATCAGAATTAACAAAGATAAAAATACACCAACTAACAACCAACAAAAACCTCTTTTTTTTTTTCTGTTTTTATTTTTTATTTTTTATTTTTTTTTATTTAGATCTCTTATTCTAATTCATAAGTTTCTTTTCCTCACATTTTCTTTATTTTTATTTTATCTTGCTTTAATTTTTCTTTATTTGATTCGCTTTCTTCATATTGGAAAAAATATTTCCAATCGTTAGTTAGCCTTGAATTCGTGTTTTTCTGTAACTCAGATATCGACATTTCGTGAATATGCCGTCATGTTACAGAAATAGCAAAATTTCGGTAATATAACTCAGTTGTCAATAATTAAAGCGCAACATATTAACACGTACATATATACCTATAAGCGTTCATTACGTACATACATTGCCCCACAAAAACTAATACATACAAACACAAATACAAACGTGTGTGTGTTTTTTTTTTGTGTGTGTGTGTGTGTGTGTGTGTGAAATCAATTTGTAGTTTAATTTATTTTATATACAGGATTTCCATTTGAAATTTTACGCTAGTTTTTTAATAGTATAAGCCAACTCAAGGCGATTGCAGAATTTCAGAAACGAGAATGGTGGTTTTAACTGACTGTTATTCTAAATAATTGAATCATTGTACTCGTTAATACATTACAATGAAAACAATGCATTATAATTCAAAATTCAAAATTTTTAACTACAGGACGTTATTCTTAAATTTGTTGCAAATACTACTACAAATAAAACAAAAACAAAACAAAACAGAAACAGTAACAACAACAAAAATGCAAACAAAACAAACAGCACTAATAATAAAAACAAAACATAAACAAATATACGTATAAACAAACACTTAACAAAAACCGAAACCAATAAATAAATAAATAAATATAAAAAAAAAAAAAAAAAAAAAAAAAAAAAAAAAAATAAAAACATGAACTAAAAAACAAAAAAAAAAAAAAAAAAAAAAAAAAAAACATGGCAAAATTAAGCTTCCAAAACATTCTCTTCAATAACAATTGCAAAAAAAATCTAAAATAATAATAAAAATATATAATTATAAAATCTATATTTATATCTTTTGTTTGTTGACATTACAATGATGTGAATGTCCGATATAAGTGCATATGACCTTAATAATCGATTTTTTTTTCCGGTTATAATTATTATTATTATTATTTTTTTTTTTTTTGGAATATGAATGTCAATAATAAGCAAATGTATAGCAAAACAGAGTATAAATAATATGGAACATTTTCTTTTCTTTTTAAATTTGAAAATATTGTTTTTTTTTTCGTAATTTTTATATTTGTGAGCAATAATTGAACAATAATTTATTATTTTCCCTTTGTTGGGTTTATTATTATTATTATTATTATTATTATTATTATTTTTTTTTTTTTTTTTTTCGTATTTAAAAGACTTATTCTTTCATGCAGGTACACGCACAAAAAAAAAATTAGGAAACGATTATTACTTAAGAAGATGGACAACAAGGGGGATAATAATAATGATAAAATAAAAATAGCAAGAAATAGGTTAAATGGAGAGATAGAGTGAAAAAGAGAACAAAAATGATAGAAAGACGGCGAATGATAGAGAGAGTGTGTGTTGTGTGTGTGAGAAAGAGATGGATGAATATATATATAAAAAAAATAGAATAAAGGTATTCTTGTTTGTGTGATATTTTCTCTATTATTATTATTTTTATTTATTTAATTATTTATTGATTTATCTATTTATATGTCTAACTATTTTTCTATTTATTTATTTAGTTATTTATTTAATAAATAAAAAGTAATAATAAAATATTAATAATAACAAAATAAACACACACACACACACACACACACACAATAATAATATAAAATAAAACATTATAAATTTAAAAATCAAACAAGTAAAAATCTCTGAGTAAAAACGTAGGTATTGAACATTTTTAAAAAGTTTTGAAAAATTTCAATAAATGATTTAATTTATTTGAGAAACATTTGAACTGCGTGGTGAAAAGTGCTCGTTCAGATGATTAGTTGTCGCAATATTGCAGACGACCGACAAATGATCGATCTAGCCATGTGACATGTAATATTAAAATATTTTTAATCAGTCATTCAAGAAATATAAAAAGCTAATCCGTTAATGACCAGTGACAACAATAGCTATAAAATGGAAAATAACGCTGTATGTTTTATGTAACCATCCATATATTATACTTTATTGTTAACAAAGATTGGACGCTATTTCCTAAATAAATACCTTGGATATGTATGTATGTATGTATGTATGTATGTATGTGTGTATATATATATATTTATGCCATTTTTCTTGCCAAATTAAAACAAGTGCTTCAGTAACTAAGCAATATAATGACAACAACCGAACAGTATTACTTTATTATTAAGCATCGCACGAAACTAAAGAAAACTACACAATTAGAGGCACTAAAGTCTGTAAAGAGTTATCTTTCCTGAGACGTGTTGAAAAGTAACAATGTATAAAATGAATGTAAATAAGAAACGGAAAATGAATGTAAATAAGAAATGAAAGGAAAATGCCTATCTTAAAATTAGACAAAATTCACTGAAAACACACAGGAACCAAAGAACTGAAGGAGTAAACGACAGAGTAGAATATTGTTTTAATTCATGTCAGGATGGATATAGCTGCATAATGGCACAGTCTGTGTAGGTCATTATTTACAAACAAATTCATTTTATAATCAATGATTTGTATTACAAGAGATATTTAAATAAACTGTTATTTAAAATGTACAGGTTTAACTAACTGCTACGACAATATAATAAGAGTGCTTAATTCTTCTTGACTATATATAAACAGCGTAATACTTACATTTAACTAAATACAAATAATAAGTAAGTATAATTGACCTAAATTCATTTTGACTATATTGAAGTGGCCTGTTATTTCATTTTAACTAAATTAATTTACGACAAAGTAATTATGATAAATTAATGACTATTTTATTTTTCAGTCTTGTGTCCTTTGAAACGAAACAGGCTGAAACATTTATTTATTTACAAACTTTTATTTATTTTTATTTTTTTTGAACTACTCTTTTCGATTAGCACAAAACGATTTTTGTTTAAACCTTCCCATAAAATAAAAAGCCAACACATCATGTTCAGTGATACGTCAGTCGTTGAGAAATGTTATAAACTGTAAATAGCCCAAGAAAGAATGATTTCAAAATCTTCCACAGAGTAAAGCTTTCTAACATTAACATTATTGACCTTTTATTTTTATCAGGCAGAAACAGATCAGTTGAAATGACCTTGAGAATAATCCCGTGACTGCTTTTCATCTGTACATATCATTTTTTTTCAGTGGTCCCGTATGTTAATCAGCTTTTCTATTTGTTATTCCTCCATTTTTAGAATATTAAAATGATGTCACAACACTGTGCGCATACGTGAAGTGTACTTTTACACCAAAATACTGCATCAGTCGTTTTATTTTTTAAATTTTTTTTAAATTTTTTTTTTTAAATTATTATATATATATATATGTATATTTCAATAAATAACAGTGATGCTCGTGGTGTTTTTATTATTTGTTATCACTATTTTTAATGTTTAATTTTTTTTTTTTTTTAAATTTATTTTAAAAATTTGCAACCAGCTGTGACAATACAGAGACGGCTGGCTCCGCGAACTTGATCAGCTATCTAGGTAAACAGTTACACGCGCAGGTTACTGCAGTTGTAAAACTAATAGTAACTCGAACATCGACGCGGACACACAAGTCCTTCCTCGGAATGTTACCGCTAATGACGACAAAACACTCGCAGTCTGCACGTCGATGAATGGTCTGTGCAGGAATCAAAGCGCTGCAATAATTTGAATTTCACGTCTAGGTGAGCATGTTCCGAAACAAGAACCTTTTTTTTTTTTTTTTGTTGTTGTATTAATTGATGTTTAAACGTAATCTGTGTTTAGTAACATTACTAGAAGAAAAATGCAGATGCTTATATATGACTGTGATAGGCATGCATGATTAAAATTATATTCATTACAGGAAGAAGCTAGTAACTGAATCATTTCCATGATCACATTTTATATCACACAGAATTACATGCTACAAACATACTTACACACATATTTATACAGATACGTAAATGCATGTGTGCATATATTCAGACACAAACAGATACATGCAGATATTAATTACATATAGACAAGATGATGGTATATAATATTTAAGACGTTACTATTGTATTGCATACAAAACATTTTTAAAAAAGGTCAAATTAATGTCGCAGTATTTGCAAATACTACATGGTAAAAAAAATATTCTTAGGCAAAGGTCGAATTTTAAATTGCTTTCAAAAAAAAAAAAAAATGCATATGTCAAAAATCTTCTTTCAATGATCTTCATTTGAAATTCTGATCTCAGTCCATTTAATCGGATTTAATTTAAAATGAAAATAATCATCTTCTTCGCCATTTCCCATATGATGATAATGATGATGATGATGAGGAGGAGGAGGATGATGTGAGGGATAGTGTTACAAGGACACCCAACGATTAACATTGCTGGTTTTGAAAATGATTATAAAAATAACAGTTGAAGAGCGCATTCACACGCCTTCACTGCTGTACGAATAGGTAAAAAAACATTATAATATATACATACATATACACAGAGATGTGCAAATATACAAACATATAATATACACACAACCATATGTGTGCAATACATACCTACATACAAATATACATTAGCATATATATATATATGCAGACACGTACTTATATGCCTACATACATATATATTGCTATTCACATAAGCAGACATACACACACATAAATAGATATATACGTCATATACATGCGTTTCATACATAAACAACATACATGCATACATACACATACATTCACACATAACATATACATACATACATATATACATACATCCATGCACATACACATACATCTGCACAAAAACCCAAACCTCTGACACAATATTAAATATTTATTTTCCAGTTTTATATACTAAAAACCTGTTTAAAAATCCTTTTATTTATTACATTTGTACATGCACTATATGAGTAATTGTACGGCTAAATTTACATGTTATTATGCAGTTTTAGAGAATGTATGTATGTAAAATAAAATGCACTTGTTTATCAAAAATCCCTTGTACTTTCGTAGCATATAAAATATATCAGTTTATGTACCTATATTTATCTATATGTATGTTCCATCTCATAGAATTTGAGTAAATATATTCTGATTTCGAGGGTGTGTCGGGGAGACAGAATACATTCTTATATGTCGAGTGATGTATTATTGGCAAAAGTATTTATATATTTGCGTTTCATACATACGTATATGCTAAAAGATGCTACTAAATCAGATATACGTTGTTGTTGTTTTTTGTTGTTATATTTTAACTATAATTATTGTTATTAAATGGTAATTAGATATAAGAGTTATCCAAAATCTATTGAAATTCTATTTGGCAAAATTCTGCTGGATGACCTTGAAAAGAGGTTTGTGTTGGATATAGGCTAACTAGTCAAAGAGGTTAGATCACAGCGAGGGGAAAAAAATAGATGTTCTTCTAGAAAATGAATGAATAAATGAATAAAAAGTAAGTAAATAATAAAAAAAAATGAATAAACAACAACAGCAACAATAAAAAATAAATAAAGAAGCAGTTGAATCTTCAGTCCACTAATCAAGGATTTACGATGTTATTTTCATACAGTTTTCTGTTATGTAGAGATGAAAACAGCTGTCAGGCTAAACTGTGTTGACATAAAATACCTTTAACTATTTGTTTTGTAATAATAAAAAATAACATAAATAATAATAATACCAATAACATCACAACATTTTTTGACAACTAAAAATCAAGAAATAAAACACTCTAAAAATTCATTAGAAACCAAAATCCTTCAACAAAACATTGTTTGCAAAAAGCCATCTATGTCAATTTCAGAAAAAAAAAAGAGAAAGCAAAATAGCGCGACATAAACATGTGTTAAATGTTTTATGGTGTTAAATGCGTAATTCCGAATAATTTGCATAAAGCTAGATTCACGATTTGCATAAAGCTCGCAGACTAATTTGCATGGTGCCCAGTCGGTTAGGAAAATATGCAAATTGTTACGTCGGAGTATTTTATATGAAATATAGAACAAAATCGACCTACTATTTGTTTTGTTTACTATAGACGTAACAGATACGAAACTTCGATAGATAGATATATCACGTTTTCACGAGTACAATCTTATAGATTTTAATACACGTGAATAACAAAAGCACAAAACTATGAATGTTACTACGTACATAAGCACACAAACGCACTTATATCACACACACATTCACACACAGATACGCACACATAGAGGCAGAGACAAACACATACACGCATACATACACAGTCCCTATTTCAGAAACCTAAACATCTTTAAAACCTTTTCGAAACCTTAACATTTTTAAAACCTTTTTTTTTCATTTATTTTTGCGTTTCACACACACACACACACTCACCCCCCCCACCCCCCCACACACACATATACACACACACACACACTGAGAGACACGCATATAGATATAAAAAATAAACTTATTTATACACGATCATTTATTCAAGGGAGATCATCAATCTTTTTACGTTTTCATAATCTGGCGTAAATGCAGTTCTCTCCCATTATTTTCATATTTTCCAGTATCAGGAAAAACATGATGCTCTGATTATGAACATCGTAGAGACGAATGTCTGAATTGTATTGAATTAAACAACAATTGTTTAACAAACCTTAGAATATTTTATTCAGACAGTAGTACGAGGAAGAAAAACTCTGTGGTTATCTAAATCATTGCTTTTTATAAACTAGTTGTGGAGCACTGGTTGTAACGAGTAAAACTCAGCACGGGGCACCGAGGAGAATTGAACCTGACATTTTCTTCCTTTATAGTCATGCTCAAATCATTGATTCTGAATTCGCTTAATGACTATATGAGGCACTTAACAAAGAGGAGAATTTTTTCTAAAATATCTTGAATTTTCTGCTTCTGCGGCAGTTTTTGATTAAAACTGTGACTCTGACTTTTCAGTGCTTATCAAGAACATTGACATCAGTTCAAATTCAGATGCACACAGAGACGAAGGTTATAGTTCGAGAAAATCGATTATGTCTAGAAAAGATACAATTCAGTACTAGAAGAATGCAACGAAATAAGAAATTGAAGCAAATGAGAGACTGCTATAGTAATTATAACAGCTTAGTCTTGCTTGTTTTAATATACTGAAGTTATAATATTTTGAAGAGAAGTAGAAGACTGATAAATTTACTTTTGTTGTTGTTGTTGTTGCTGTTCTTATTATTATAAGAAGTAGCAGTAGTTGAATAATAATAATAAGTAGTAGTAGTACTAACTGGATTAATGGTAGTAGAAGTTGTGATAAGTGTAATAGTATTATTATTAGTCAATTAGTAACACTTTCAGGGCTGTTGGTAACGCTGATGATGCTGCAAGCAGTAGTAGTAGTAGTAGTGGTGGTAGTAGTAATAGCAGTAGAAGTAGCAGAAGAAGTAAATGTAGTAGTTGTAGGAGTTGCAACTGTAGAGGCAACGTTAAGAGAGCTTTAGCAGTGTAACTGTTGATGATGATGTTTATGATAATGATGATGACGCTTTCTTCCTTCGATTCTTCCTTTATTTTTGGTTTCTGTCTCTTATTTCGTATTATAAATTTGTATGTGTATTTACTTATAATTATATGATTGTGTATGTGTACGTATGTGTGTGTGTGTGTATGCATGTATGTATAGTATAGTATGTATGTGTATATATGAATATATGTATGCCTCTATGTATATGTATATCTGCCTGTCTGTATGTGTATATTTATGTATAATTTTGTATTAAATTTATCGTCGATAAACTTAAATAAATAAATCAATCAATAACAACAAAAAAAAAACAAATAAAAAAAAACAAAAAAACCCAGAAAAACAAGCAAACACACAAACCAGCAAATAAACAAAGAAGCAAAGAAATAAATCAAAATCAAAAACATATATGTACTTTACCAAAACTACACATTAATATCGACACTAATTCAGTTGGTGCTGTGCAACCCAGGTCACAGTGACACTGAGTGAGGTTGTTATACGTTAATAAATTCAACCGAGTATAGACGGTCACAATTTCCATCACGATAATAGCAGACGTACTCTACTGCATTATGATAGAAAATTCTACAACTTTCTAATTGAGAGTTAGAGCGAGCTTTGTTTTAGTGTACCCTCAGGAATTTGTCGTATGAATTATACGTTAAATTACCGCAGGCAAAAACTAGTACTGGATGGATTAACGTTATGCATTTCTAATCTGAATGTTTTTTTCTCTAAAATTTGTTTTGTTAACTGATGTCAGTTAGTAGAGATTTTTTTATATATATATATTTTTTTTTATTTCCTATCTTTAGTAGATTTCTAAATTTATTTATTAACCTTCTAAATTTATTTATTTATGTAATAAACTATACCGAACTAAGTGTTTAACGATTTTTAAAATATTATTTTAAATTTAACGATTATTACGTATTCTTTATTTATCCATAAATTCAAGGGTACTCTTGTCAGTTAGGAGTAAGGATTTATTTTTAAAAGACACCTCTACAAACAATTGTTAATCTACCGTGTTAAATGCTATACCATTCGTGGCGCAGTGGTTGGAACGGGTTAAACTGTTATCGGTTATTATCATCACTGTGCAGCAGCAGTGAAACTTTCAGCATGGTGTTTCCACGTTGTCCTGTTTCCGCAATTTTGTGTCAGACGATTTCTTTCCAGTACTCTTCCAGTTCAGTTCTTCGTGGTTTTAATAATTATTAACAGTTTTTCATGTTAGATGAAAATTCTCGAAAATATTGATATTTACTAGAAGGACAGTTTGTTAAAATATCACATTATTTTAAGCTAAAGATCGTCTGAATAAGAACTGCTTGTTTAAATTATGTGTAAGAAGTCATCGATCGGGGTGGGTATCTGTTGTGAAATGGGAGACAAAAATCTTTATTTTCAAGCAAAAATGCATGTTTAGCATGAATATATAAAAATACGATTTTTTGTATGTTAAATTTCAGTGTTTATTTATAGCTATTATAAATAAGATTTTCATACATTCTGTTCTTTATATATACATAGCCATACATATAGTCAGACAGACAGACAAATAGAGAAACAGAGAGACACACAAATACACATACAAACATAGATACATAGATAGATAGATAAACAGACAGATAGATAGATAAAGAGACAGACAGACAGACATATAGGAAGAGAGACAATGTTGATAGCTGTACTATGAATGTTATATTCAACATAAATAATCAAACGTTTGTTAAAATCCAGTTGTTAATGAAAAATGTTGATAACTGTACTATGCATGTTATATTCAAAAAATCGATTTGTGGTTTTATTCGATATGTGGTTTTATTCGTAAAAAAAAAAAAAAAAAAATGTTTTAATTATGCTGAGCTTCGCTTCTTAGATTTATTTTTTCTTCACTCATTAATTTTTATCATTTAGAATTGTTCATGAAATTCTCTCGCTCTGACTCTTTGTCTTCTTGCTTTTTCTTTTTCTCCCATCATATCTCTATCCTCATCTCTCTCTCTCTCTCTCTCTCTCTCTCTCTCTCTCTCTCTCTCTCTCTCTCTCTCTCTCTCTCTCTCTCTCTCTCTCTCTCCTCATCCCTTCTCTCTCTCTCTCTGTCTGTCTCTCTCTCTCTCTCTCTCCATCACTCGTTCCTCACCTAACTCTCCCCTCATTTTTTTCTCATTTCTTTCCACTGATCTCTGTCGTCTTGTCTCTCTCACCAACTCCTTCTTTACCTTTTTCTACCTCTCTTTATTCTCATCTCTTTCTAGTCTGATCTTTCTCTCTCCATCGCTATGACTCGATCTCTGATTCTGTCTTATTTAATTTCCGTTTTTTTCAGTCTCATTCTGTGTCTGACTCTCATTTCTCCCTCTGTTGCTTTTATTTACTCTCTTATTGTGTGCCTTTAGTTTTCTCTCAGTTTCTCTGTTTCTTACATTCGACACCAACCTCTATTATATATTTCTTATTTCCCTCTCTTTTTCTGTTTGTCTTCATCTGTTTCTATCTTAAAATCTTTATATATCATTTTATCTGAATCTTTCTTTTTCTTTTTCTCGCTTACAGACTTTTTATCTCTCGTTCTGTTTCTATCTGTTTGTTTCATTCTACTATTTTTTCTTACCTATTTTTACTTTTTAAAATTGTTTTTCCTTACCGATGATGATAACAAATAATAATTTCTCTCGTCATCACATATCAATCATCGTCTTGTTTGTACTGTCATTATCATCATGGTCGTCGCCGTCTTATTCTTTTTGACGTCGCATTCGACATCATTATCATAATCATCATCACCACTAACATCATGTTGTTCTTCATTTTTTTTTTATCGCTTTCAATATCATCACTATTATCATCATCACAATTACGCCACTATTCATTGTTCAGCACATCACGTTCGTTCTGTGAATCTTAGTTTCATTCCGTTTCTTTGTCTGCGATCCCCGACGTTTTAGATTGTAACCACTTTAATCTGTTTCCTTTATCTGCAGTATTAAATATTTAATCGGCTTCTAGCAGAATTACTAATTATTAATAGCTAAGTCAGTTTCAATGCACTCGCCTGAAATCTCGCCTACAAGCAGAATCGACATTCTCGCCGGATTTAAAACTATGTGTATTGTTTTTAGCAGACGACTATAGGTCAATAAATGAGATATGTAAAGCATGAATATTTTTATTTTTTTTATTTTTTTTATTATTATTTAATCCTCAAAACAAAATCGATCGTGCATTCACGAGTAGGAAATATTTTATTTAACGATACTTAATATACTTTTATATTACGGTTTTATGGTGGCATATATAATGTTGTAAAAATCCTAACATATTAATGAGGAAATCAGCTTTTGTCGTTTATAATTGTAAACGAATATGTGGCAAGTCTTTTTTAATCATTTATTTTTTCTTCTGAAATTCCACCTTATCCCAGTGAAAACTTCATACAGTAATTGAAGTAGAAAGTGGATTAAGACACCTATTCAACTGGGAGGTAAATACAGTCAGTCATTCGATAAATAATTGAAATGTAACTTAATTACAGATTACAGAAAACGTCAGCATTAAACGCTGCAACTTTACTGTTGTATCTTTTATACAGGACACATGCGGTGCCTCATAGTACGTATACAACAATGTGTGTGTGTGTGTGTGTGTGTGTGTGTGTGTGTGTGTGTCTGTACAGAACTGCACATTAAAGAATATAGTAAGAATTGTCAAAACCAGGAGAATATGTAGAATTCAGAAAATCGCGACCACAATCATCTTTCTGGTGAAATTTGAAGATAAAACCAATTTCAACAACAACAACAACAACAACAACAATAAAATATATATATATATATATATGGTCGCATTCCGCCCCAATGGAACCCATATTTTGGAAGGCTTATTGTATTCGTGAATGAAAATGCTAAAACAAATTTTCTCAATTAACTTTAATTAGGAAAATATTTCAAAAGTCTTTAGTCAAAACTGAAAAGTTTAATGAATTTATGGCTTTAACCGCTTCTTTAATAATAATAAATAGTTTGGGGAAAAAATGTATCTTTGCTAGCTCTGTGAATCATAAAACATATCCTGATTTTTAATTAACTTGAATGAAATGAAATTAAATATATTTAAGATACGTTAGAAGTAAAACGCAGATTTCATGAAGAATAATAATTTCACAGATGAATTTCACATTTCGAGATCGTATTGCTGTAGATTTTCACAGAATGAAATCAGTTATCTCCTGAAATTTTAAATTATGAAATAATTTTGTTGCTGACTGTCATACGTCGATATCACTGACGTGTCGAATTTCACATAATGAAACAATTTAGCTTCTTAGTTTCATATAACGAAATAATTTAGATTCCTAGATTTGTATAACGAAACAATTTAGCTTTTTAGTTTCGCATATCGAAGTAATTTAGCTTTTTAGTTTCGTATAACGAAGTAATTTAGCTTTTTAGTTCCGTAGATTCGTATAACGAAATAATTTAGCTTTTTAGTTCCGTATAACGAAATAATTTAACTTTTTAGTTCCGTATAACGAAATAATTTAGCATTTTATGTCCGTATATCGAAATCATATATCTTTTTAGATTCGTATAACGAAATAATTTAGCTTCCTAGATTCGTATATGGGAAATAATTTAGCTTTTTAGTTCCATATAACGAAATCATATATCTTTTTAGTTTCATAACGAAATAATTTAGCATTTTAGGACCGTATAACGAAATCATATATCTTTTTAGTTTCGTATAACGAAATAATTCAAGAGTTTATTTTTAGTGTTTTAAGAGACGTGTATGTCTTGTATTTCATATAATGAAATAGTTTCGGTGCTGAACTTGATACTGTTGCAGAATTTCACAGAAATAATTTATCTAATGCTGAATGTAATTAACTTAATACTGAAAATTAAGCAGTCTTTAACGGAGTGAAATTCGTAGCTTTGTTATGGTCCGTTAACTCGAATCTGATGCAATTATTAAATATTTTAATAAACACAGAAAAAGAAATCACACGTCGATAACAGAAGATTCGTATTTACTGAGTCACGTGTCTTGAAACCGTCACAGCTGAATTTCGTGTAAGAAAATAGTTTTGTTACTGATTTTCGTATTACGAAATCATTTAAGTATTTAATATTTATATGTGTATAATCTATATATTTGTGTATGTATGAAATTCATGATAATATACATATATGTATGTGTATGTATGCATGTATGTATTTATGTATGTGAATATGTACGCATGTATGTATGTACGTATGTATGTCTGTGTGTATGTATGACAGTATATATAAATGTATGCCTGTAGGTAGGTAGATAGGTATGTATATCTATCTATCTGTCTGTCTATCTATCTGATTTTCGTGTCTGTCTGTCTGTCTGTGGATCTACACACATATATAAAGAGCTCACGTCTTTCAGGGTTACCTGTCTTAAAACTAACTGAATTTCATACATAAGAATTATTTGGCTGCTGCTGCTGTGTTGAAAAGTAGCAGTGTGTAGAAATGTCAGAATGAACCGTGTACGAACTGTTTTATGCTTTCTGTTAGCGATAAAACATCGAGTAAGTTCTTACTGCACCGAGGGATTGAGAAGACATATGATGTTCACATATTAGAACTGGCAAAACTATCTCAGTAACAAGCTCTACACAGCATTTTCATTCGCTTTTTAAACTTATTTTTTGTTCATATGTTTTTGCGAGAGCACGGTAATTAATTCAAGATGTATTTGATAAAACAAACAGAGAGAAAATTTAATAATAGATGCACAAGATAAATAGCAGCCAGAGATTAAAGGTAAAATAATAAAATAAAAAAATAAGACTCGCAAATTGAAATAACAGCCTCCATCCATTCCTTATTAAAATAACAATAATAATAATAATAAAATGATAAAACATACAAAGCTTTATCATTAAAAAACAAAAACAAAAACAAGACAGAAACGAACAACCGCAAAAAATACAGACACAGGCACAGACACACATACATATACAATATCAATAAAAAAAACACGTACAATAACAAGAACAAAAAATAACACAGAACTTTTCAAAATAAAATAAATAAAAGGATAGTTAACGATATTAGCATACAAAAAAAAAGAAGAAGAAATAAACAAATAATAAAAAAAAGGTGGAGACATCAAAAATAGCAAAGCTATCATAAAGATATATATATATAGGGAATCACTGTTAAGTATATTAAGAGATTAACAGATCAGTGAATGTCGATTTGCAAGGAATCTCTACTCAGCTGCATTCGCCATTCCACTGTTTTAAGGTTCATCGTGTGTTTCTCGTGTAAAGTGGATATTTTAAATGACAAGATAGGATATAGCTTGGACGTTTTATATACCTTTGTTGATGCATAGATTGCACAGGTAAATATTGTTTGCACAGTGGTTTATCTTGTTTGTAGGAAAAAGAGAAAAAGGAAAGTTACTCTATATACACACCTCATTAGAAAAGCAATTAGCAATTAGAAATTTGCGCAAGAGAACAATAACAAACACATAATACAAATAAGTCTAGCAGTTCTGAAAACCAATAACACTAACAACGTTCTTATCTTTCACAGAAATCATTATACAAACAAGTCTTAGTTAGAGATTTTCGTTAGAGATTTTTCACAAGAGAACAGCAGGTAATACAAATAGTTCTAATGCATTCAGAAGTATACAACAGCAGAAAGAACCAAAAAAAAACAACAACAACAAACGAACGAACGAACAAGAAAAAGCGTCTGATTAGAAAGAAAGAGATCGATGGGCAAAGTACACCTGTACTGTATTTATCTATCTGCAATGTGTAACGCACGATAAAACAGAAACGAGTCGTTGTTTCCAATAACACACACACACAGACACAGACACAGACACAGACACAGACACAGACACACTGCAATCAAACAGCATCAAACCAAAACGGGATACGATCCGAATTTAAATCCAATGTGTTCCTTTCGCAGATCACGGAAGAACAGCGATAACGGGATCGTAAAAAGCCAGTGGAAGACTCACCACACCTTCGAACTCTCCTTCACTCGACGTCTCTAATTAGATGGGATAGAAAGTGTGTGTGTTTTTTTCTGTGGGAGAATAAATGTTGCGGCGGCACTGCTGTTTGAGAGTCGCCTGGCTCTGCCAAGCAGTGGTGCCGTGCTGAAAAGAAATGAATATTGACAAAAATGCTCGCCAGTGTCGGAGATTAAGGCCGTCAGTGGATAATATGAACGTTCTCCAGTACGAAAGGAACTCGTCACGAAAGTTCTACTGGTGTTATGTGATAATAATGGGAACCGTCGCCCTCTTTGCCATCATCCTCAGCGGTAAGTGAAAACTAGTTTCAGTTTCGGGTGTTGCTTAGCGTTTCCGTGGTAGAAGTCGCGAGGTTAAAGGAATACTTCGGGAATATCTTGGGGAATATTTTGATCTGAGATGTAATTTTAGAGAACTAACAATTCAGGAAATGTTTTTGACAGCTTAGGGAATATTTGATGTTATTTTTATAAATTTTTAAAATTTTAAAAAAAGTTTTACATTTAAGAATATTCGTAAAAATTTGGGGAATATTTGGTCTCATGCATAATTTTTGAAATGAGTTGACAGTTTAAGGAATATTTCCTGTCATATAAAAAGTTTAGGATGATAGATGGTGTTAACATTTTATGTAATTATGAGTTTATTTATCTCGAAGGAATATTCTTATAATTCGGGGAATATTTGATATCATACATAGTTTTAGACAGATGACAGTTTAGGAATTTTTAACCTGAGTTAACAGTTTAGGGAAATTTTAGGATCAAAGATGGTGTTAATAGTTTGTGAAGTTTTTTAAGTGAAATTATAAATTTAGGGAATATCTGATATTGTATATAATTTTAGGGAATATATGATATTGTATATAATTTTAGGGAATATCTGATATTGTATATAATTTTAGGGAATATATGATATTGTATATAATTTTAGGGAATATCTGATATTGTATATAGTTTTAGGGAATATTTGATATTGTATATAATTTTAAAGGGAAAACGATTTATGGAACTTTTATTGGAAATTAACAATTTAGGGAATATTTTAAATCATATATAATCTTAAGGAATACAGATTTTTTAATCTGAATGAACACCTTTGGAAATATTTGACTTCCTGTAAAGTATTCTTATATTTTATAAAATTTCAAATATTCCTTAAATGTTATATTTTATAAGAAGACAAATATTCCCTAAATTTTATATTTTTAATAAAAGTTCGGTTATTCCTTAAATATTCTATATATTTATATATATTTTTTGTTTGTTTGTTATGAGTTCAGTTATTCAATAAACATTACATTTTATAAGGAATCAAATATTCCCTCAACAATATATTTTACAGATTGTCAAATATTCCTTAAATATATATATATATATATTTGACATTCTGTAAATTATTCCCTGTATTATAAACTCACATTAACATTTGTCTAAAATGGAAATATTTGACATGTGAAATTTATAAAATCTTGGGGAGTTTTTATTTCACACATACATTTTACACAATTTATTTGATCCATGGTAACAACTTAAATCCCATAAATCTTTAGCCGAGAAATCACTGACAAAAACATTAACACAAGAATGTCACTTCGGCATTTCATTGTCCGAATAATATAAAAGAAAAGCAACATTTCTGAAACAAATGTTTGGAAATATATAAGTTTTTCGACTGGAATTCTTGGATCATAGATAACACTGACTTCAGTTAGACTGGCCGTGGCTTTTAAGCAAACAAATGTAATAAAGGGATGAAGTAAAATATAATAGGATTTTTGAGTATATAAATCGATATAGGAAATAATGCCGATGTATAACATTTGCGAAACGCTATACCATAAAGGTTTAAGAGCTGCAGAATTTCAGATAAAATATGTTACAAATTATATAATAAAATAAAGAATTTGAAATTGAAGATTGTTAGATCACATTTTAGTGTTTACAGTCAGAAACTGAAACAAGAAATAGATCAATAAATAATATAAAATAAAGTAATATATATATATATATATATATATATATATATAGAGAGAGAGAGAGAGAGAGAGAGAGAGAGAGAGAGAGAGACAAATACAAAGATGAATGAACAAGAAAACAAAATGAAACAAAACAAAACATAATAAATGATGAACATAACAATAAAAATGTGAAAAGAAACTAAGTTCTAAAAATGTTAGCTTGTTAGTAAAGTGAATGAATTAATAAGTAAATGCTAAAACAAACTACAGAGAAAGATAATGTAATTATATATTTGTTAACACTAAAGTAAAATAAACAAGAAAAAGGTAATTAATTAAGTATTAGAAGAGTTTACGTGCGCGACTTCAAGAATGAAACTCTGCAGGATCGATCCGCACTAACGAGAACATTGAACTATTTTTCTTTCCCAGTTTTTGTCCTTCACCTACAATTTTTTTTTTTTTTTTAAATTTTAATATTTATTATTATTTTAATATCTTAGAAAGTGTTTCCATGTCAAGGCATATAAGTGATTCCTTGCTGTTAATCAACGACCCTGAATGTTTGTTACATCAGCAGGTTTTCTTTGTCATGTTATGATCACAAATGAAAAGCATGACAGAAACTTAATAAAAGTTAATCCGTGTGTTTAACGTTCATTATGTAAATCAGTGAGTGAAAGTTAATTAAATTTATAGCAAACTAATTCCGTGGGCTAATTATATATCTATGTATATATATACAACCCATTATGGGTAGATCATACACACATACACATACAAAGAGAGAGATATATACAGATAAATAGAGTAATAGATAGTTGGATTGATAGATAGATAAAGAGAGAGAGAGAGAGAGAGAGAGAGAGAGAGAGAGAGAGAGAGAGAGAGAGAGAGAGAGAGAGAGAGAGAGAGAGAGAGAGAGAGAGAAATGAGAAAACTATAAAATGTACCATATTCGCAGTCAATTAATTAAGCGTCTAAGTAAGTAAAAGAGTAAATAAAGAAGAAAAATGCTTTTAGGATGGTTACATGTTCGAGTTCTTGAGTTAACAAGTGGTATCAGCACAAACGCTAGGAATGTTTATTATTAGTAAAAGCAACTGTGAAATTACCATTTGTTATCGACAATGCGATACAGCTAAAGCAAGTACGTTGTTTAGCACAAATAAAGCAGGCGAAATAAGCTGACGGTATTAATATATTGTAATATTTCCATCCTTTCCATCTATCTGTTTGTCTGTCTATCTATCTATCTATCTATCTATCTATCTATCTATCTATCTATCTATCTATCTATCTATCTAACTGTTTGTTTATCTATCTCTGTCTGCCCGTCCTTCCGTCTATCTATCTATCCATCCATCCCTCCCTCTATGTATATATGTATGTAACTTTTTGTCTGTTTCTCGTCCAGTCAATATGTTTCTCTCTCTCTCTCTATATATTTCTCTCTCTCTCTCTCTCTCTCTCTCTCTCTCTCTCTCTCTCTCCCTCCCTCTCTCTCTTTCTGTCTGTCTGTCTCTCTCTCTCTGTGTGTATGTCTGTCTGCCTGTCTCGGTCTGTCTGTCTGTCTGTCTGTCTCTCTCTATCTCTGTGTGTGTGTGTGTTGTTATTGTGTATACTTGTAACTATTAAATATTATTTCTGTGTACATTTAACTGATGTTAATGCGTTTTAATGTCACAGCTATTTACACAAATTTACAGGATTCAAAAGAGAAATTGATTTTGTACAGTGCTCATTACCAACCAAATACAAAACCCATCAATTTCTGATTTAGCATTATGCATAAAACTCACTGCCTTTAAGTACTGGGGCTCATATGTGTAAGTGCAGTAAAAAAAACCACATATACAAAATGAAAAAAAAAAAAAAAAAAAAACTAACCTCTCTAGATAGAGTTATTCACCTTGTTGATGCTGGAATGCAGTCAAAGAACGAAAGAGAGTGATACTCTTTGTAAGACGGAGTTATGAGAATCTGTATAGTCAGAAATACAACTTGTTTTTCCTGTTTTGTTTTCGTTGTCGGAAGTATCTGTGTTATTTACACACACACACACGTGCGCATATATACACATATATATATTCTTTACGTTTTTTCAGTTATTATTTGTTTTTCTATATGTGAGGTCTATTTTTGTTGTTGTTGTTGTTGTTATTGTTGTGCACCTGTCTATTTAACTACACTTCTTTTGTACAAAACAGACAGAGGGACAGGGACAGAAGACAGAAGACGGACGGACGATAGGATTTAGGGGAATATCTCTCAGTCTGTCTTTATATATACACGTATACACATACATACACACCCACATTCATACAGGCAGACTATTGATAGATAAATCAATCCATTTTTTTCATGTTAGGTACAGTGGCCAATGGAAAAGATTGATCTTGTTGCTATTGTTTCATCAGAGAGATTTTTTTTTAATAGTCCTCGGGTAGTTTTATATATATATATATACTTTTGTAATATATATATTTTTTTTTTATCAATAAAAAGGTATGCAACACTTTAAATCGATAGAAGTTATTTCCGTTACTGTTTTGTTTACTAAGTTATTCAGCAGTTTTCTACTTGGCAAAACTTTACGACAGAACGTGTATTAACATCACATATATTAAATGCACTACTTGCAGACTGACACTGAGCTGATGGTGCGCAGTTTGATCTGTGTTATTTGTTAGCTTGGAGCTGTGGTAATAGGTTAGTTGTGTGAACAGATTTATACTCATATTTTCATAAGCTGTCTTTCTCACTGAATGAGTGATTTCTTATTTTTAGAAAGAGAGAGAGAGAGAGAGAGAGAGAGAGAGAGAGAGAGAGAGAGAGAGAGAGAGATACTGAGGGAGGGTAGAAGAAAGATTAAGATCTACAGAGAAGAATGAAAGATTAATATACAGAGAGACGAATTTAAAAAGAGGAATAAATAAAAGAGAGACAGAAAAAAATGGTAGAAAAGAGATAGAGAAAAAGAGAAGAATAGTAAATAGGAGGAATTGTGTGTCCAATTATTTCCACTTTTTATCCGTAACGGGGTTAACAGGTTAGTATGTTAACAGGTTAGTATGTTAACAGGTTAGCAGCTGTGTACGGTTTTACGCCTTCCGATTTAAGCCATGCTTTCAGCTGACAGACATTAAGTGTTACTTTCAGTGACAACGTCTGAAATGTCGTGATTGTTCTTCGTCGTAAAACGTTGACGGCACCACGTAGTATACTAATTGCGTTTCCAGTGGCATTTTAGAAGAAAAATAAACAAAAAACAAAAAAAACATTCGAGTATAACACACTGCCAATATAACTATTTAATGTTTTTCCGTAGACATATTCAAACGATATGGACAATCTATGAAGTGATGTATTTAAAACATTTGCTAAATCTGCGTTTGAAAAGGATGAGTACAGAATACCAGCTGTTTTATAGTACTTTTATTAACAAAAGAGTAAATATACCAATAACTGTAAAAGCGATGTAACAGAAATGTCAAAGTTAGTGTAGAAAGCTTTTGCGTAATTCTGAAACCTTTTGCCGTAAAATAATTGTTGCTATAAATGTCGCAATAAAAAGGAAGTAAAGGTATTTCAAACCCCTGTACATTAAACTATTATGTAGTTACACCTGCAGTAAATGATTGTGCAAGCTAAATAAAAAATAAAGTAGTTTCTAGAATGTTACCTGTATATTGTGTAAAGCTAAAATATCATAGCCGTCAGACTAAATAGAGTTAGATAGAAATACCAATATATGTCTACCTTTACACAGATAGTTACATAAAAAATACATCAGTACATTCTTAAATACATACATACAATCATTTATACCTGTCTTCGCATCTACTACACACATACATATACACGCATACACAAAACTGTATATACATACATGCGTACGTACGTACGTACGTGACATTTGTACTGCGTACTTCGTGGGAAGTGAAGGTTATCCTCGGTTATTGATCGACCTTTTTCAAGGTTGTCTCGGTAGCCGATTTGTATCAGTGTCGTCTTCTGAGTGCGGTGCCACACGTTCGAGTCTCGTCAGCGGCATCTGACGGGTTTGATGTCTTGGTTGGACTTTGTCCTCCTCTGCCACTGCGTTCTCGAATATTGTCTACGTGCAGAGTCTAATAAGAAGTACTTCAGACAACAGAATATAATCGCATTTTCAGCACGAGTGCTCGAATGGAACAAATACCATTCTATGAGAAATAATCTCAGTAAAAGATTTTGACATAACAAGAAATAATTATAAATAGAGAAACGCCGTACGTCACAACGTATTTGAGTTTGGCTTGATTATTAACACCTTGTGGCTGGTCACAAGAAAATAATTCAAATGTTACATGGCGCTTTTTCAGCTGGACCAAGGAGAATTTTAACCCAAAAATGGTTTCACTGACCTGTCAGTGACCGCTTTACGATTATTATTATTATTATTATTATTATTATTTTTTTTACATTACTAATATGGTTTTGGCAGTTTGATTTATTGTATTTTTCTCAAATAATTCGTTGGCGTTTTTACTATTTTATAAAGTAATTTAATCGCTTTTATGCCATTACATAAAGTAAATTATTCACAGTTGTACGTTGTAAAGTAATTTATTCTCATTTATGAAATTAGAAACCTCATTTATTCCCGTCTAAACTTTTCATTTACATAAATGCATTTTGTAACGTAATCCATTTTACAAAGTAAATTTTCTACGCAATTACATATTCTGTAATGCTTTTTCTTCGCATTTAAACAATTTTTAAAGTAATTCATTCTCTTTTGTAAGGTTGTTTGCTCGCAGTTACACATTTTGTAAAAAAAAAACTTTAATTCTACTTACACTTATTTATTCGCAATTTTGTAACGTAATTTATTCGTTTTATACCGTTTTGCAATATAATTTATTCGCAGCTGTATATTTTGTCAAGTAAATCATTTGATATCGCTAAATGCTCGTATTTTGCATCTCATAATTTATTGCGCCTCATTTTACCACTAACCGCTTCACTGACTAGGATAAATATGTAATGAATTATTACTTATTTATGCATGTAACTAATTCATGCAGTTAAACTATAACTGTTCTCTATTCCGATAATCTTGACGTTTTCGGTGAACTATTGAAAAACAGTTGATAAGTGACAAGAACACGTGATACTGACAGAAATCAGCTGTTGAATGTTTTTACGTGTCTTTTTAAAGCAGAACAAACACATCAGTAGTTGTTACTTTTGTGAGAGGATGAAAGGATGTTTGCGACTGGAAGGCTCGTGGTCGAATCGGCCAAAATGTTGATGAAAAAATATTCATTTTGTTAGGTTACATTACATAACAATCGGCTGAATCTTCTTCTTCTTTTTATTTGTTTAAATTTTTTTTTTTTTTTTAAAGATATATTGATATTATATAATATTATAAAGCATGTTGCAATGTTTAATGTAAAAGTTCTTTACATGCACGTGGACAGCAATAAAAAACCAACCATTCCTAATAATAAAGTTTTGTGTTATTACGGTCAACATAGGCTTCCAATCTCTAACGTTACAAAATATTTTCTTTATACGTATATATACAGGCTCTGACCTTTTGGTATCAGCCACTGACTTTGGGCTGATAAACGAACTCTAATCAGCGGATAAATGGCGACTTGGGACAAGTCCACCAGCCCCCTTGGATCTCCTCCTAATTCGCCACTGGATGCACGAGCTGAAGAACTGTGCTTAGCTGAAGAACTGTTTGTGCTAATTTCTATCAGTTTCGAAGTGTTTGAGATCGTTGACCGCTGTTGTTTGTTTAGTGGGAAAGTCAACGTGATCTCCGATTTGAAATTTTTTTTTTTTTTTTTTTTTTTTTTTTTTTTTTTTTCTTTCGATATTTCTAAAGGCCAGGAACATAATGATAAATAATGAATATTCTGGATAAGGAATGTTTTACAAACAAATTCTAAAAAAATAAAAATAAAAATAATAATAATATAAAATTAAATAAATAAAATAACAAAATCTTAAAAACAAACAAATAAACCAGGAAAATACTACTACTACTACTACTACTATTACTACTACTACTACTACTACTACTACTACTACTACTACTACTATTACTACTACTACTACTACTAATAATAATAATAATAATAAAAAAGTAAATAAATGAATACAAAATAATAATAATAATAATAATAATAATAATCATAAAATAAATAAATAAATAAATGCAAAACAGAAGAAGAAAATAAAAATAAATAAATATTAGTATTAGTATTAGCAGTAGCAGTAGTAGTAGTAATAATAATAATAATAATAATAATAATAATAACTATGATGATGACGATGATGATGATAGTAACAATAATGATGATGATGACAACGATGATGGTAATACAATTTTTATAAATAAATAAATAAACGAATATCAATCACTATGTTACGTCAGATGAATTTTTTTCTGTGTTTGATATATTATAATGATTATTGACGCAGACGTTGTTGTGATGTCTATGAAAGAGCAAACACATTTCATCTGCACAATACGCAACATGTCGGGTTTGTTTCTTTTCCTTTCCTTCTCATATCTGTGCAGTTTTCGCAGCTATGCGTAAACAAGGCAACATGTGTTATGACTAACATGTCATGGGGCACTGATTAGAACGGGAAATATCTCAGTATCAGCGTGGAGGATGACTGATACTGCAGTCTATGGCACCAAGGTCAGCTCCTTAACATTGGAAAGCAAAACACAAACAAATATAAAAAAAAAAAACAAAAAAACAACATATAAAAACAAATAGTAAAAATATCAAAAAATTTTAAAAAAATAATAAAAAACGAAAAATAATAAACACGCAGTTCAACCAACAACAATACCTCAACATGTTATAAAATAAACAAATACTCCTCCACTAAAATAAAAAAATAAATAAAATAAATATACAAACAAATCAGTTAGAACAAAACAACAGAACAAAAACAAAAATAAACCGTCTACGAAACAAAAAACAGTTTGTCTCAGTCTCGCAGCCGAGGTTATTCAAACCAAGCCTAGCATCCACCGATTTGTTACACAGATTACACTTGTTATCTCCAAAAAACAATCGATATTTTGAAAATTTGCTACATATTTTTCATATTTTTTAGCAGACAGTACAGGACTTGTCTAATGAATTATGTTTAAATTCGTTTGTCACGTTTCATTACTTTCATAGTTTCATGATTGATGTACTCGTGTTTAGCGATGAAAGTTTTGCTGATGACGTCAGAGAACGCACTGGCACATGCCGCATGATCGGCACTTAACATTAACAGATTAGTAACATACTTTCAGATAAACACACACACACACACACACACACACACACACATATATATATGTTTCCAAGTCTCTCTGTCTGTATGTAAGTATATGTGCATATTTGTATGTATGCAGATATATGTATACTGGTATATGTGTGTATATATGTACGTATGTGTGTCTGAATGCATGTTTATATTTATGTATGTACGTACTTACATATATACATACATACATACATACATATACTAGTATACATATATATGCATACATACAAATATACACATATACTTACATACAGACAGACATTATACGACACGTAAATCAGAGGAACAAAGTACGTACGTACGTATATATGTATCTATGTATGTATGTATGTATGTATTTAGGAATGTATATAGGTATGTAGGAACGCACGTGTGTGTGTATGCACGTCTATATGTATGTAAGTGTGTGTGTATGTATGTTTGTACGTATGTTTGTACGTATGTGTGTATATATCAGTATATAATATATATCTGTGGGTGTGTGTATATGTGTGGGTATATATGTGTATATATATATATATATACACACACAAAACACACTTCTTTATTTTGACTATTTACACTCATCGACATTCTGAAATAAGTCGATGCTGAAGTACAATGTCTAAAATGACCTTTTTTATTTTATCTGGAAAAGAAAATTGGTTCACTTTACTGGATGCTGTCTTTTTGATCTTATAATGAAGATTATTTTTAAAATAAAATAATATTTTCTGTGTGTTTGTGTTTGTATTTAAAATAAAGGTCAGACTGAATCATGTGAAAATTAACGAGTTTTATATCATATTTCACAAGATGTGACTCGTTAGATAAATCACTTTATTACGTGATTCGACACCCAAATTAGACGAAGAAAGTAATTGAAAAAGCCAGATATATATATATATATATAATATAATCATTATTTTACGTCATTTAATAAAGTATATTTAAAACAGTTTATATTAAAATATCTTAGTTTTTTTTTCATATTTTTGTACAAGAAAACACGCACACTCACGTGCATACAGGCACACATATTGCTGAATGAAAAACGCACACGTCTGAAACGGGAAATTAAACCTGCTACGTAATTCGGCGCGCTGATGGCGGTGACGTCCTTGTTCCGCTTACGAAGTAAACGTACTTATCGTTTAAAAGGGTTAATTTGAATTTCACGCAACAGTGGGCAATTTACTCTCTGTCATATCAGTTACAAACACAATCTGATGTTCAGAAATCAGCCAACGTAAAGCACCTTGAAAAAAAAAAAAAAAAAGGCACGTTGCAGAAAAATGCGTTGCCGTAGAAGATATGTCGTTACTCAGGACGTAATGTTAATTTGTCTTACGTTATCGGTTCAGAAAAAAAAAAAAGGAAAAAAGAAGTCTAATAGTACGTTTTGAAACTGGGCGATGAGAAGACGAAACAAAAGGTTATTTTTTCAAATACAACACAATTATTTTAGAATTCTGAGAGCATGGAACACATTTATCACTTTTTGCTCTATCACTGGGCTCGTAACAACAAATTACATCTGAATTTTTTTTATGAAAATCTGAGGTTTCACAGAGAAACAGAAACACATTCATAATCAGATGTCTAAAAATACATAAAACACAAGCACAGATACGCAAACCCTCAGACACACACGTGCACGCACACAAACGCACACGCGGTAGAAAGGTAACACTCGCATACACAACGATGGTCGCACTGACATCATCGCGATAACAACATCAACACCTTCTTGTCTGAAAAGACCCTCATTATCAGCAGCTACATCATTATAACCATCATCACGATCGTAATCATTATTATCGCTGCCTTCACAACCATCAACAGCACAACATCACGACCAACATCATCATCATTAATATCATCAGCATAAACATCATAATCATCATTTTTCTTCTTGATTTTATTATTTACGTCGTAAAGAGTAAACCAGGACCTGTCCCAGATCTGTTTTTGCGGAGAGCATTAAACCTACCTCACTGTAACACCATTCCTCGCTGCTGGCAGTGTCACTTTTGATTCCTGCCTCTTGCTGTGTGTACACGTGTACCTCATTATCTATTACGCCTGACGTAAGTGGTTCAAGCTTCAGTAGTAACAAGTGAGCCCTGCCAATTAGAAAATTTATCTCATTGTTCGTGCTTCACAGGAAGACCTGCTAACACAGATATCTCTCTGTTTATCACGTTCTCCCACTCGCTCTCCGAATACATGTACTTCTTTTTTTTAATCTTTTCTCTGTTTCTATGCCTTTCTCTTTCGTTCGATCATCAGTACCTTTTTTCTTCTCTCTCTCTCTCTCTCTCTCTCTCTCTCTCTCTCTCTCTCTCTCTCTCTCTCTCTCTCTCTCTCTCTCATCATTATCATCTGTTTTTTTCTATACTAATATCTTCTTTACAAACATTTGCATTATTTAAAACAAATCTTTTTTCTTAAAACCATAAATACTAGGAGGGTGGAAAAGTAGAAGAAAAAGAAAGTGACTTCTGCAATATTTCAATTAAAAAAAATATCTGGTTTTTTCTATACTAATATCTTCTTTACAAACATTTAAAGCATGCAGAATTATTTACCTTTGATATGAAAAAAATATATATCAATTAGCATTCATCGAAAGAATTTTTTTTTTTTTTTAATTTTCTAATAGTCCAAAAATTTAAAATAACAAAAATAAACGAAAACAGAATTAAAGAAAAAAAAGTATGGCCGCAGGTGGCTAGTATAACTTCCTGCTGATTGTACATTAACGATATTATCCGGAATCGTTTCTTATTAATCTCTGTTTTTATGTTTGCCGAGGTGTCATAACGTCAGGCTCACTTGACGATTAAAGAACTGCACTGAACTGACGTAAAAGTGCCAGCAGGTGATTGGCAATATCAAATGCTATGTTTATTTCTTTTATAACTTCTTTTTTATATATATAACTCTGTTTAATTGGGCTGTTTTTTCTTAATATAATTATGCTGTATTAACACAGTGTGGTGGAAATACGTAATCACAGCACAGAGAAAACCGCTAATAATAACAGTGCATTAGCAAGACACATTTCTAGAAACTTCCGAGACCTTTCACGTGCTGTCATATTTAAGACAGTGAGCCTAACAGCAATGCACAGTCTAACTGCAGCTTCGAAGTGCTCAAAGGTTTTAGCTTGTCTTTTTGACTTGCCTTTAAGAACATCTTTACATTATTATACCTTCAAATGTTAAATAATGTAAAATAATAATAATAATAATAATAATAATAAAAATTCCTCTCTTATATATTAATTTTGTGTGATGGTGAAGGTAAGGAATTACTGTCCTTCATGTCATACATAGGTAATAATGTTAAAAAATAAATATTAAGAAAAAGCACTTCCGTACTGCGCAGTAAATACGCTAAATGACTATTATTAAAAGGTGATGTTAATTTCTGCCTTAAAAAAACCAAACACACACACAAAAAAAAAAAAAAAAAAAGAGCGAAAAAAATGAAGTCTGAAGTAGTGTTAAAATTTTATTTTATCAGTTTTTTTTTTTTTTTTTTGTGTGTGTGTGTTTTTTTTTTTTTTTGAAGGGGAAAGAACTCTAACCACAAGCTGTGCTATTAATGAACTCGGATTCGTTAAATTCCGTAGATGTGGACGACAAAGCAGTCGTATACAAAGTGACAAAAGAAACACAAAATAATTTTCACGAAAATAGGCGCTGTTCATAATAGAGGCTGAAATAAAAGCACATGTTGCTAAAATAGATAATCAGTCTGGTACTGTATTGCTGTTTGTCACCAGACCGTCTGCTTTCGTCAGATTCAAAATTAGGATTCCGATTTTTATATATTTTAATTTAAACACTATAATTATTGAATAACTAAAAATATAAGCATACCCTTTAGTCTATATTTTGATGATTAAAAATATTGGATTATAGAACAAACTGGGAAAATAGTGGAGAAGAGTAAAATTACCTCTGGATGTCGTACTGTGTCGCAGTGAATACAGTTTTTTAATTATTATAAAGACATTTGTTTGTGTGTGTGTATAAGACAGCATGGACTTGTGTTCGTTAACAATTACTTAAATATCGAATTTAGACAAATTTTTCTTTTAAATAGACAAACTTTTTATTTCCATAGAAGACTTCTATTTTTTTTTTTTAAATTTATAATAATAATAATAACAACAACAACAACAACAATAAATAGAGAGTTAGAAAAGAAAGATTAAAAACAAGTTAAAGAGATAGATAAAAAAAAAATATAGTACCTTTACGGCATTAAGTATTTAACATTTTACGTCATAATAGTTAATGACGTCAGTTACCTAGAAGCGTCTGTTACTTCTTTGTATTCGTCTGTGCTGCTAAATGTGACATTTGTGTGATTTACGATAATAACTTTCATTTTTAATGGATTTACCTTTTGGATGTTCTGTTTATGCGAAAAGTAAGTTTAATTAATTTTAGTTTTATCCAAATTTGGAACATGCTAGACCTATTTATTTATTTATTTATTTATTTATTTATTTATTTATTTAATTATATATATATATATTTTTTTATTTATTTATTTATATTTTTTTGTTTGTTTATTTACTGGCTTACTAGTTTGTTTTTCCTTTTCGTTTGTTTTGTTTGCTTAGTTTTTTTTTTTATTAATTAGTAGTGTTACTGCTACTACTACTGATAACAACAATAACAACAACAACAACAACAACAACAACAACAACAATAATAATAATAACAAAGTAATTTATTAATATATTAACCAGAAATAAATCCATTTATTGCTCCTAAAAGCGTTCTTTTAAAAAATAATATTTATAAATTTTTACAGATAATTATAAGGTACGAAAACAAAGAAGAAAAAAAAAGATAACATAAATTGTTATTTTGCTTTTCCTACACATCTTACTAGCGGAAGTATCAAAGATACGCGTGGGCGAGACAAATGTTAATTTTACTTTTTTTTTTTTTTTTGTTTTGTGTCACAGTCACACCTCTATAATTTTCTTACATGCTGTTTATTTGTAAACGCGAGTAAACTAAGAAAGAAAACAAAGCTGGAGATGACATTTCGATTGTTTTTAAGCAGTAATTAGAAACAGAACCGAAATGCCAGAATTAATACAAAAAGAAAAGAAGAACACGTGATTGTAGTAGAATTTAATGAAAACACGTCAAGCTTAAATGTAATGATTATTTTTTTTTTTTTTCTGTTTTTTTTAAACCTGTTTTGAAGAATGATTTTTCTCTTACTCATTCTTGAGCAAATATTAAAATAGGAAAAAAAATAAAATAATTAAAGAAGAAGTCACAGGTTTAATAAACTTTAGCAAACTGAAATTGAGATATATTTAATTCTTCTTTGTAAAAGTACATTTAATGTTTTTCTTTATTTTCTTCTAATAACAGGAAATATCATCAAAATGGCGTAACCCTAAAGTCAAAGAAAATAATTTTGCAGTACATTCTAATTTTATTAATTTATTTACGAGATTTAAAAAAAAAAAAAAAAAAAAAAAAAAAATCAGTAATTCAAATTCAAAACAAAATCACCAAAAAACAAACTGTTAATGCATAAGGTTTGAGAATATCTTAATTCTGTAAATAGTTGGCATAAACCTTAGTTTGACTTTTAAATAAATTTCAAGGTTATGTAAAATAAATTTGATTATTTGTATCATTTATGACACATTTGTGCTATCAATTTATTTCTTCCTGAAAAGCATATAATTTTTTTTTCGTATTCCTAAATATTACGTTTAAATCTTTTTCTTTCTAAATATAAACGTAAGTATATACAAATAGATAGATAGATAGAAAGATAGACAGATAGAGAGATATATAAATACTGACAAAGATAATTACTGGAGAGTCAGATGTATATATATATACAGAGAGAGAGAGAGAGAGAGAGAGAGAGAGAGAGAGAGAGAGAGAGAGAGAGAGAGAGAGAGAGAGAGAGAGAGAGAGAGAGTATGGTTTGGAAAGCAGTCAGCCTAACCCTGAATTCTGTAGAAACTTTAAACTCAAAGAGAGAGCAAGGGGGAGAGAACAACTACGACAGAGGGAGGTAAAAATACTTATAGACAGATAGAAAGAAAGATAGATCAATAAATAGACGGATGGATTGAAGAATGGACATGTAGATAGATAGACAGACAAACAAAGAGACAGATAGATAGCTCATTATCGAAAGAGTGAAATGAAAGAGAAATATATATATTTTGTTAGAGAGGGAGTGAAGCAGGGAGGGAGGGAGGGAGGGAGAGAGAGAGAGAGAGAGAGAGAGAGAGAGAGAGAGAGAGAGAGAGAGAGAGAGAGAGAGAGAGAGAGAGAGAGAGAGAGAGAGAGATTTTGATATTGGAAGTGTTACCATCATCTCTTTCACGAGTATGTTAATCATAAATATGTAACACATTCCAATTTAAAAAACATTATCTCGGTCAGTATAATCACCACACAGTCATGACTAAAATTAATATCAAGGACGTCGTATTCTTTAATATCACGATTCAGAATTTCATTACACAGAATCAATGAACTCTTTGACATACAATGAACATCAGGCTGGACAAGGACAGTTACAAGTAAGTTGTGATAATTTCTGATCCAGTCGTTTGTTGCCCTGTTCACTTCTCGGTCAGCAAACACGCTGTGGTCATTCATCATCATATCACACGACATCATCGACAACGTCCGTAAACCTGATACAGGGCAGCAGCGGTTGTTCACCCTGCGTTCAAGTCGCCTGTTTACACAAGAATTACTGTTACGTGCGATGTCGAGTCAGTTCAGTAATACTTAAACTAATTACAGTGAATTTTTAGAGTTGATCGTTTACCGAAGGATATGTTTACTGTAAATCACGTCCATAATATAGCAGAATAAGAAACAAAAAAATATTCCAAGACTCTTGTACCTGTCAGTGGGTCTTCATCTATAAACTTCCCCACCTTTTTTCATCTCTTCATCATTCTCCTTCCTTCTGTCTCTCACTCTTTCTTTCTCTCTGCGTTTATCTGTCTATCTGTATCTCTCTCTATCTGTCTCTCTGTCTCTCTGTCCATCTTTCATTAAATAACGCATAATTCTGGATATTCTTTTGGATATACGAATTTAATAATACGTCAAGGAACAATTGTTCTGAATCTTTCACTAATACAATAGCCCGAGGATCAAAGACTCACAACTTGGCGTTTAATCACTGAAATAACAATTTAAAGTTTAATTATCTAAGTTTTTATTTATTTAATTTTTAAAATTTATTTTCGGCAGAAGCTTGTTATCGCCAAGAGACAGGACGCCATTACTTCCACACGTACGATTCTGTTACGTTTTCGTTTCGTCGAATCAGAAAACGAAGCCAATTATATTCATTAGGCTAATTAATCAAAGAACGAGTGAAACAGCTGAATACAAAAGACAGTCACAATCGATTATTCAGCACGGTGGGGACGTATGAACCGATGTTGAAACACGTCTGTTGTGCTGATATTGTTACGGTGAATAACTCAGTGATAGTCGAAGCAGATTGTTAAATTTCTAATTTTCTTTCTTGTGATGATCAAAGCGTCCTCAGATTTGCTTATTGCCAGACATGTCAGAGAGACCGAACTAATGAATGATAAATTGTAATAACAGTGATAATGACAATGATGATGATAATAATAATAGAGTAGCTGTAGTAGTAGTAGTCGTCGTAGTCGTAGTAGTACTAGTAAAACAAATACAAGCCTACATACCTACATACATTCATACATACATAGATATATACACATATAAATACTTACATATAATACATGCATACATATATAAAATAAAAAAAAATAAAAAAATAAAAAAGCGGTAATTTATAATATGATTAAAAAACGCTGGCATATAAACAAAAAATATGTAAAGAAAAACACTGTAACAAATGAAGAAAGATTTTAATTTACTTTAAAAAATGTGATATTAAATAAATTAAATTTGGCTGTTCGTCGACTGCGCCATAGTACAATACAAACATATTTATTTACTGCAAAAGAATGGTGACTACACGTTATATGGTCTGGAAGGTAGCCAGCCTAACCCAGAAATTCCGAGAAAGTATTAATAATTCTAAAAAACACACACCAAAAAATGACACTGAAATTTCTAACGTTTTTATTTAAACTGTACATCTGTTTAAACTTAAACTTGCCAAACACGCAGAGAGAGAGAGAGAGAGAGAGAGAGAGAGAGAGAGAGAGAGAGAGAGAGAGAGAGAGAGAGAGAGAGAGAGAGAGAGAGAGAGAGAGAGAGAGAGAGACAGAGAGAGAGAGAGAGAGACAGAGAGAGACAGAGAGAGAGAGAGAGAGAGAGAGAGAGAGAGAGAGAGAGAGAGAGAAAGAAAGAGAGAGAGAGAAGAGAGAGAGAGAGAACGATACAGACAGACAGACAGAGATCTAGATATGCATACAGACAGACATGGAAGACAGACAGCCACACATAGATAGACAGACAGATGGATGGATATATATTTATATGCTGACAGACTGATAGGCACACTAATAAATAGTTAGAAAAAAAAAAAAAAAAAAAAAAAAAAAAAAAAATAAAAATACACATTACAAGACTATTAAATGTTTTCGTTCACATAAACCAGAAGCACTTTCCCGCTACACAACATATTTATCAAGTGTCTGTAATTCACAACAATTATTGTTTTACTCATTTACATCATTACGCCTTAAACATACACATCAGTTATTATCTGATACTTCTGGGACGCCGTGGCTTGCAAATGAGAATCAGCTACCTTTTTTTTGTAAAATGTATTATGGATTGTTTCTGTCAGTAGGGATTATCATATTGCGACTTAATCAAACTCAGTGTTTTCTAAATGTTTACAAATTACTTGGCGTCTTTCTGAGCGTGTAACAGTGTACTGTACGTACGCAGAGGTATTTAAAAAAGACAACAAGCGTGTTTGCGGAAAGAAAGCAGACATCTGGCTTACAGCGTGTAATGTTTTTGAATCATTGAAAAACCTCCTGATCTCTTTTGATTTCTTCGTAATGCTCGTCAGTGGTTTTTCTTCTCCTTTTGAAAAAGTCTAGATATTCGATCCGTGTTTACTAGTGAATAAAGAGCATCAAGTTTCTTTTTTCAAATTATAAAAGTAGTTATTTCTGGGATGCGATATTTTGCATCGTTTGAGTGACATTTGAGAAATACACAGTATGTATATACTGGAAAATAAGTGTTTTGAAATTAATCATTTTCGTAGTAAGAATTAGTTTTTGTTCTTGATTCGGAAAGATATATATTACAGTAAAGTATTTATTATCACTAATAAAAACAAATGTTTGTTTGTTTGAAGATGGTCTGTTTGGTTTACACATGTGATAAATATATAGACAGATATGCATTTACTTACACATACAAAATAAATAAATAATTAAATAAATAAATATATATATACACACATACATATACATACATAAGTTATACATACATATACCCACACAGATACATTCACCCACACACACACACACACACACACATTCATTCACCCACACACACACACACACACACACTTAGTGCAAGTGTATAGCTACATCACTGAACTTCAAGGTTTCAGACACAAATTTATTAATATTATTGACAGGTTATTAATGTCACTTTCACACAACTTTCTGTCTTACTGGAACGTCTGGCGCCACTATTCCAGATGAATATTACGGAACACTGTCGGTGCTTGGAACAGATAAAAATCACTCTCCCGAACTATTAATATTAACAAAATAAATGAAAATAACGCACAGAGATCTCACCCTTTTCAACACAAGCTCTGAAACCACTGGGAGTTCGTTCGGTGTATGCAGCTTGCAAGCTGAGATATCATGCAACTGAGATCTGTTGGGATGACACTCACCAATGGTTTCATGTGTGTTTGACCCTCATAAAACAGTTCTTCATTAGGATAAATAATTTAGACGATTGAAATTTAAATTGCAAAATGCACACTTAACGTTTTTTTTTTTTTTTTTTTTCTGTTTTTCATTTGTAAATTCTTCAGCTGGTTGCCGTCTACATTTTTGTCGAATTCTAGACGAATTAATCTAACAGTTCATTTAGCAGCGGGTGGTGAAGAGAAAATCCAGATTTAGTATTTCAGTTTTGAAGTAATATGACAAAAAAAAACAAAAAAAAAAAAAAGAGTCTGGGAGATTTGATTTATTTTAAATGATTTTTGACGATTTTTTTTTTTTTTATATCTAATGATTGACGTAAAGAAAAAATAATTACTTCATCCCTTAACTACTGATTTTTATTTTACTTTTTTTAATTCAATTTTTTAAATTGTACAGAATTCTTATTACACATAGACATAAATCGGCATTAGAACCATATTTTGTTTCAATTAAAGTTATGTTTGGTGAAAGAAAAAACAAAATTATCTATATTCTTTTTTATTTTTCTTAGCAGGAAATCTTTGGTAATAACTAAGAATGACAATAAATCAGTAACGTTACAAGGAATCTAAACACCACCATTTTTGTCTCTATAAAATTATAATTAGGAGGTCACCCCACAACAATAAACTCCATTAGCTCTATACCTTTCTTCTAGGTGTAAGAAATACGCCCAATTTAGCGCCAGGTATGAGAATTAAGAATTTGATTACTGTATGTTCGAGCCACAGTTAGTTAGGCCTGTTGAAATGACAGAGAGTTAAAAGGGTCACCCATGTCTTTCTTTCTTAACTTAACCCATTTCCATTTTTTTCGGGAGCATCTGAAGCTTTTTGTACCAGCAGACTGCTGTGATAGTGCAGCAAATCTGCTTATTTGAATTTGTTTTAAACAGTTGTAACAAGTGAGCTAGAGGATAATACGTGTGTGGGTTTAGAAATGTAACTAAGCATCTGACGTAAAAAAAGAATGTGTAGGAGTTCATGTTCACTGAACATCAAACAAACAAACCTCCAGAAGCAACACGTTACTCAGTGTTATCGTACGTAGGTGTTTTCGTTTTGCGCAAGGTCACTCGTATCTCACGGCATGAACATAACTCGTATCTCACGGATGAACATAACTCGATATTAACACTTCCTCCTTGTTACTAGCCATGCTGTGCAAATCTTCCACTTACATATCACGATCTTGAATCTATGTATTTGAACTTTTATTTGAACTGTTAATTTTTTTTATAAATATTAAGACTGGCTTTTTCTCATTTTTCTTACAACAATGAATCATATTTGTTTAGGAAAGCTTTTTGAGATCCAAAGACATTTTTGAGGGGGTTTTGGTGGTTTTTTATTGGGTTTTTTTAGAAATTTACAGCTCACGATTTTAAACATAATTGTTTGTAGTTGGAATTTCTGCAGTTTATAAATGCAACTTTATCCCGTTTTTTTTTTCTTTTTTTCTTTCTTACAAGCAGCAGGCTTGGCTTTGAAAACCTTTGTCAAATTCAAAGACATTTTCTTTGATTTAGAACCCCAGAGGTCACGTGAGCGTTAAACCACTTTGTAGCTCTACGTTTGTGCTCACTGAAACCTCAGATCACGTTTCTGTCTTTTCCTTGTCAAGGAGATTTTCATTAAGCCAAGTTTCGTTACAGGATTATTGTTTTTCTTTCGGCCTGCGTTAAATGATTTGTTGTCACAGAGTGCAGATCACATCAGTAACTTAGACAAATAATGTCCCATGGTACTAATCGACTTTCAGAATTTAATACGCTGGAATCTTCACATTTCACTGTGACCGGGGTGAACAAACAGACAGAACAAAACATATGCTATTTTTCTTCTTCTTCTAACGATCGCTGATCTTACTGCGATGAAGTCCTCCTCGTTAGATCGGAACAAATCTGATGTACTGGACATTTAGTGGTCATTACAGAAACTCAACAAAATACCGGCCAAAGGTGGTGGGCGGAGTGTGGTTTCATTTACTTTTTTTTTTTTTTTTTTTTCTTCCTTGTTCAAAACGTAGGTTTTTGTTTTCTTTATGTTCTTTGAATTTAACAAAGCTTTTGAAAGCCTGAATCATTGTTGCATGAAAAAGAGGACTAAGCTTGACTTATGTTGAAAAGATTTCCAGTGCAAATGATTCATATATGTAGAATTAAGATCGTGATCAGTAAGTTCTTAAATCAGAATATTTGAATTTATGAGTTAATGTAATAATCTTGTATTTTATTCTCATTTTTCTGCTTCTTTTTCATTTCAAGTTTTCTTATACTACATTGACATTTCCATCTTCTTTAAAAAAAAAAAAAAAAAAAAAAAAAATCTCTTCATTTAATTTATGAGTTGTTTTGTTATCTTCTGTTTGCTTATTTTGTTTAGTTCAAATTGCTCTCCTTATATTTATTTTATTTTTCTTCTGTATTTCCACTTGTTCCTCCTTATCTTTATTAATACTTCTCTCTATTTTTGATTTAATTTTATATATTTATTTATTTGATAACTTAAATTTATTCATACGGGTCTTTTAAGTTACAGTTTAGTTTCTTATTCTGTTTTTTTTTTGTTTTATCTTATTCTCTTTTCTTTTTCTTCTTTATGAGTTTATTTATGAGTTTTGCTAACTTAAATTTCTTTCTGTTGTTGATTTTAGAAATTTATTTTTAATCAATTTATTTATTTATTAACTTGTTTACTGTTATTTTTATTTAAACTGATCCAGTCTTTATTTTTCATAGACTCCATTTAGTTTTTTATTCTTCACTCTCTCCTTCTTTCTTTCTTTATTATTTTTAAAAATATTATTTATTTTGTAATTATTTTGTATATAAGGATTTACTTGTGTTGCACTGTTCTTTCAACATGTTCATTTATTTAATCTCCTAATACATCTAATTTTGCTTCTTCAGTTTTATTTCCTTTATTTTTTTTACTTTTTCACAAATTATTTTGCTATATTTTTTTCTTATATTTGTGTTCTTAGACTTCTTAATTATTTTCTTCTTTGTCATTTATATCATCTGTATGTTGTTTATCTGTTTATTTATTCATGGCATACTTACGTTATCTTCATAAAATAATAAATTATTTTATTAAAATAATTACGTTATTTATTAACACTATCGTATTATTTATTAATATTGTTTTTACGTTATTAACATATTTGTATTATTTATTAACGTTTTACATTATTTCTTAACAGATTTCATTATTTCTTAATATAATCACGTTATTTATTAACATGTTTACGTTATTTATTAATGTACATACCTTATTAATTAATATTTTTCCTTATTTATTAACATAATTCGTTATTTATTCACATTTAAATGTATTTATATTATTATTAATTTTAACATTCTTACTTAATACAAATGTTAGATTCTTTAGAAAACGTGTGTGTGTGTGTGTGTGTGTGTGTGTGTGTGTGTGTAGTTACTATAAAGCTGTGACATCAGTCGTTATCTAATCATTATTTAGATATCAAAGGGTAATAATACTAGTGATTGTTTTTCTGTTTGTACTGTCGTTTGACAAGCGGTGAAATAAGTATTATGTACAGACGATTAAAAACGTTGTTTACCTACATATGACAAATACTTTAAATATTTTATTAAACTAAATAATTCCTTCTTTTTTCTCTCTCTCTTTTTAACACACAACAGCAGCACAGGTTCAAACACAGGTAACTTTTTGTTATAAGTCGAACGTTAATTATATTTATACCGTGTTTCACCCCTGGCTATGCATTTTATATACCATCATTCAGTTCAGAGATATTTACCCAAGTCTACTGGTGCATATGACTTGCTGTTTTCTTAACTCTTTACAAGACTGATTATGCAGATTAATGCAAATGATAATACGCACTGTCTTCTCTATAATTCCTGGTAGACAAAATCAGACGTTTGATCTGTAAGATAAAGAGACCTTAGTGTTTGCATAATTTGACGTGTTTACGTAGAATAAACCATGCAGATAATAATACTGTTATTACCAACGTTCTGAAATGACTGTTTACGTGTAAGAACATGCAGAGGTCGTCCAATGTTTATGATTATGTGTCTGTGAGATGCAAACAAAAATCAACTATTTGCAGAATTATGTTTCTAATAGATTTACTGAGCAAGGTAAATTATACATGTTTGTTCCCAGTACCAAATTATTAACAATTGTTTACATGTGCTGCATAAAATGCGATTGAGAAAAATATTTACTAAACAACGAATGACATAAACACTACAACTCCTTCTACTACTAAAACTACTACTGCTGCTTCTTCTAGTACAACAACTACTATTGCTATTTCAACTACTACTAGTATTACTACTTCTTCTAATACTGCTGCTTATTTATAATTATTAAAACTACTACTTTTACTACTACTACTACTACTTCTATTACTACTACTACTACTACTACTACTACTACTACTACTACTGCAACTGCTACTGTTGCTACTGCCACTACTGCTAGGACGACTGCTAGGACGACTGCTACCACTGCTATTAGTGAAAGTTCATGTCGCTCAGTTATAAAAATATTAATATACAGTATCGAATACATAGCGATCGAACCACTGTGGAGATTATATCCAGTTCTAGGCTGTGCTCTGTATAGATATTTATTAGATACACGTAACATTTTTCCTGTGCATTCTTACAGGTATATTTCACAGGGAAAAATCTGAGAAATTTACTTTTAAATGTGCTTGAGTAAAATATTTCGAACATTTTCTATTTTCACCTCTCTTTCTTTCTTTTTTTTTTTTTTTTTTTTTTTCACTACAAATTAAACTGTATTGACAACGACAAGTATTATCAAAGTACCATCATTATTTGTTATTAAACGAAAATAAAACATTCAAAATCTTCAAAGAATAATCGAAGGAACGAAAAGAAACCACTTTGCAAACATTTTTCCATGTTTTCGAAATGCATCAGAAAAAAAAGAAACAAGAAAAAAGCTGCATTTTAAAATACATTAATTTCTTGCTCATGGTACTCAACCGTGCAGAAAGTCTATTTCTAAATATCCAAACGCGGTTTCTCCATTTTAAATAATCCTCTTTCTTTTATAAAAGAAAGGTTGGTGAACTGTATAAAAGTATCTATGGCAATAAACTCATTAAGTAAATAGCATCAGTCTGTAACCAGCAACGTTAGGAGTGCACATATTTCACTATTTTTAGATCGTGTTTACATAAACGACGTAAAGTTTACGAAAATGGCGCATTTCGTCTGCTGGCGTCTCTGTGCGCGCGCTGTGAATAGACTGTTACCGCGCGTTTCTGTCTCACTGCCAACTGGGCTGAACGTGTTTTTAAAGTTACGTCTACCTTCAACACCAGAATAATTAAATACTCGATCTGCCGGATTTATGTGTTGTTTTAAAACGTTATTATTACTATCACCACTGCTGTTACTATTCGAACAATTGATAGTACTGCCACTACTACTACTACTACTACTACTACTACTACTACTACTACTACTACTACTACTACTACTACTACCACTACCACTACTACTGCTACTACTACTGTACTATTACTGTTACTATTATTAATGCTGTTATTAATAGGACCATTATACAACTTCTATAACTGTTATCCTTTTTTTAATACGACTTTAATTACTACTACTACTACTACTATTGTTACTACTACTACTACTACTGCTGCTGCTACTACTACTACTAACACTACTAAAATCAATATCTACTGATGCTACAACTACTACAACTTTGACAGCCACTGCTACTACTGCTGCTACTAGTATTACTATTATTAATAGCAGCAGTTGCTAGCAGAACATGTTTTTATTCTTTTTGATTATTGTTGATCCTGGCACAAAAGGCAAATAACAATAAACGTTACCGATCCGTGAAATGTGTACCCATACCTGTCCAACGAAGTGTAAAAAGTCTGTTGAAATGATTTATAAATGACTTGATTTTATTAGGCGTGCAACTGCGTCCAAATGATTCGCATCCTGTAGCCAATAGTGATGACTTAATTAAAAAATAACTGTAAGCACCAGTGAACATTTTCAAGAGAAGATAACAGAACAAAAAAAAGTAATCTTTACAACAGGTGTGGTTCATATATAATATCCTCCACATGCAAAGTGTACTCTACGTGATAATGGTTTCTAAACATCTTGTTTTGCAGGGATAAACCACACGGTTTTTATCGTTTTTTTTTTTTTTTTTTTTTTTTTTTCTCTTCTACACTTTTTATATGTGAT
>CM022673.1:1316104-1323604 GCA_012295275.1 Chrysomallon squamiferum | reverse complement strand
CTCTTTATCCGGTGATAGATTTGTTTCTTGTCGTTATTTTATGTTTTAACTGGAGTTGTGATCGTTTCATTAATTAGCAGTGGTTATTTATGAGTTACGTACAGCTATTCATTCTTCTTCATATTCATAAATCAGGAATAATATAATATTCAATATATATCATACAACACACATACACAGATATATATGTGTGTGTGTGTGTGTGATAAACACATATACACATATATATTATATACACATACATACACAGAGTTCTGTATATATATCATACAACATACATACACAGATATGTATGTATATATACACACATACACAGATATGTATATATATATACACACACACAGAGAGATATATATATACACACACACACGCAGATATGTATATGTATATATAAATGTGTTTTTTGTTTCAGTTTTTCTGAGCAGCACGTCGAGCACGTACACGGACAAAGACAGCTGCCCGGTGAACACATTCCCGTGTAAGATTGACAACATCTGCATCAACATCTCTCTGCTGTGTGACGGAGAGCCTCACTGTCCAGACGCGTCGGACGAACGTGTTCTGTGTAAATATCTAACTTGTTTTACACGTGTGTGTGTACGTGTGTATGTATGTGTGTGTATGTATGTATGTATGTGTGTATGTATGTATGTATATATATATGTATGTACGTATGTACGTATGTATGTGTGTGTGTATGTGTGTGTATGTATGTATGTATGTATGTATGTGTGTGTGTATGTATGTATGTATGTGTGTATGTATGTATGTATATATATATGTATGTACGTATGTACGTATGTATGTGTGTGTGTATGTATGTATGTATGTGTGTATGTATGTATGTATGTATGTGTGTATGTATGTGTGTGTGTGTGTATGAGCTATATATGTATAGGTTTATGTGTCTATGCATATATGTATAAATGTATATATCTGTGTATATGCTTGCATGTGTATTTATGTGTGTATGTGAGTACGTACGTATGTATATGTATGCATGTGTGTTTATAAGTATGTATATATGTATGTATGTATGTATGTATGTATGTATGTATATATGTATGTATGTATATATGTGTGTATGTATGTATGTATGTATGTATATATGTATGCATGTATGTACGTATGTATGTACGTATGTATGTATGTATATATGTATCGTTTTATCGTGAACATTTTTATATTTTTTATTTTTTATTTTTGAAACAGGTGATCAGGCCCAGGATAATTTATACAACAGTTTATTTAAGAAAAGAAAAGAAGACGATGAAAACGGAAGATGCTGTAAGTAAAATACATAAAAAGTCCTTATATAATTTATTTTAAATTTAAATCTCTGTTGTACACTCTCTCACCTGACCATATATACAGAGCAATTTAAAAAAATATCCAGACCGTTTTCAAAATAATGATTTACAATTAAATGTTAAAATTAAATGTACTTTTGATTTAGTTATATTTTTTTTCCCTCTCTTTCTTCTTTGTTTTTGTTTGTTTAAAGACAAATAAATCATTAACTGTTGCATCATTGTTAAAATAATCAATTAAGTATTATATTATTCTTGATTTAAAACCATGAATAGCTGTACGTAAATCATAAATAACCACTGCTAATTAATGAAACGATCACAACTCCAGTTAAAACATAAAATAATGACAAGAAACAAATCTGTCACCGGATAAAGAGAAAGAACAGATATAACATAATAATAATGAAGTCAAAACAAGATAAAACAGGAGAGAGAGAGAGCGAGAGAGAGAAGAGAGAGAGAGAGAGAGAGAGAGAGAGAGAGAGAGAGAGAGAGAGAGAGAGAGAGAGGCAGTAAGACAAACGAAGAAAAAAACTGAAATACACATACATATACACGTAATACACAAACCAAACGCACAAACATATTTAAACAGTCATATAGAAACACTAACATAAACGAGAAAACGCACACCGACACGCACTCACACACACTCACACACACACATACTCACACACACACATACTCACACACACACACACACACACACACACACTCGTACTCACATCAGACCAAGCTAAAACAAAAGAACACTATTAAAAACTGACATAAGCAATGAAAATAAAAATGATTTCTTTGTGTTTCAGCACTTGTGAACAAGCCGCAGATCTGTCACTGTAAAAACGGCACGGAACTGACTTGTGACTTTGGGGAAGTTGAAGTAAAACCTCGTGGATTCTTCGCTAAAATTCCCCGTGAAGTGACGTCTTTGTAAGAACAATGTCACGAAAAACAGTCATGTAGAGAAACACACTAATAACAAGAGAATATCTGAACACACAAGGAAAGAACTAAAATAAATATACATCCACTTATATACGTGTGTACATACAGACACACGCACAGCCACACACCCTCACATTTTTATATGTGCTTATAAAACGGTATAAAAGACGTATGCATGTGTCACTTACATTAACACACACACACACACACACACACACACACACACACACACACTGAAAAACGACTGCAGGTATGTATATAATAATTAATATACCTCACATTCATATACCCACAAAATCATAATATTTACCATAACCTTGACGGTACGTAACCTCTATAATAACAATAAATTTTGTTTCCACATATCTCTCTCTTACACACTACGGTATATTTACTTCTCGGTCTGTCTAAGCCTAACGATTTGTGTAGAAAACTTCATGTGTTGCCAGGATCATTAACATACACATCATACCTCTATGTTCTTGCTTTGTATATGTTTGCCATATTTTCTTGTCTAAAGTTTTTGTCTTATCGTTCAGTCGTTTCCTGTGTACGTGATTTAGCACTTGGCAATATAATTAGTACGTGTTTGATTAATATATATATATAAATATATAGAAAAAGAAAAGTGAGCGCGAGGCAAAGAGGGAGAGAATGGTGCAGTTATTACGAGAAAGGTCAGCGTAAAGTATGTCACGTTCATCTCTAATGAACAATATGCTATACGTGTAAAATACATGCGACTTGTTCTGATGTATTGAGAATGTTTTGTATTTTACTGATGAGAAAATGAGTGGAGAGAGAGAGAGAGAGAGAGAGAGAGAGAGAGAGAGAGAGAGAGAGAGAGAGAGAGAGAGAGAGAGAGAGAGAGAGAGAGAGAGAGAGAGAGAGAGAGGAATATTCTTACAGACAGACAGAAATAGAGGCAGTCATATCGACTGGTATTAAAGACTGGCAGATAGGTACACACACTTTTGGTATGTAGATAGAGAGACAGATAATGAAACGTGACGCAAAAGGGCAGGATGATGTAATGCTGAAGGAGACATACTGTCACGTGTGGCGTTGGGTGAAAAAAGGATGTGGCACTAATAATATAATGAAATTTAATTGTATATTTTATGGGTTTTTTGTTGTTGTTTTTTTGGTGGTTTTAGCTAAAAAATACCCCTATAAGAACACTATCACAAAACTGTATGCTATAATACATACATAAAGAACTCCCATATATATTAATTTGAGTGTAATTCCACAGTAAACAGATAGATACATAAGCTATAGTTAATTGTCTGAATACACAAATACGAGTTTTATTATATGCTTACAAGTATTTTAAAACTGGTTTAATTTACTCTTTCTTTTTTTTCCCATAATACATTTGAGAACCGGTCCATCGACCTTTTCAAACTCAGCTCTTACTAATGACAAGGATAACATGCGTCGTACAACACTGAGGATTACTGGTTGGGTTCAGCGACAAACACCGAGCGGTCGTTGGAACACAATACTTTATTTTCTAATCAGTGAGGGGGGTCACGTGGTCAGACAGTGTTTTCTAGTCTCTCATTCGCTCAATCTAATTACTGTTTATTTAAAGTTGATGTTTTTGCCCACTTAATGTTGTTGTTTTTTTTTTTTTTTTAAAGTTCACTGGAACGTGTGGATGGTCCCAAGTTGAAGCGAAGAACATTTTATGTCTGCCTTAATGTTATAACAACGTTTAATATCTGCCTTTATCAAATTTAACAAAATAGTAGTAGTCTGTTCGAAAACTGATTCGGGTCTTTGCAGCTAGACAATTTATTTATTATTTAAATGTTCTATTACACGTTCTTTACATTTTTAATGTCACCCATTACGGTAATCAAACATTTTCTGTTCTGAAATGAGCTGGAGATTTGTGTTGATCTCCTAACGGATGAACGTGAGTTGAAGCAAACTAGAGTAGCTGAAACCTGAGCTATTATAATCAGATATGTGAATTACTGCTCTAGAATCACAAACTGTAAATTGTGTAATTTATAAACGCACTATGTATATGGACAGACAAACAGACACACACACACAAAAATACAGAGACACACTCTCTGTAGCTGGAAACTGGTGAAAGTGGCAAACATCCAGGAAGAAGTTACATCGCTAATGAGTGAAGAGGCAGACACGTATACTTTTTTCAAATACAAATTTGCTAATTCAAAGCAAGTGGCTGTTTCAAGTTTCCCACTTGATCGAATTTCAGATACACACACAAAAAAATGTCGTCTTAGAACATCCTACAAGTTTTCCAATTACCCGCATAGTCTGATGACCCTGACATGTTTAGTTCACGATCCATGATATTTTGATTCATAATGAAATGTTTTAGATCACTAGCGAGGACGTGCTCGTTAGTTTTAACTGTAATTTTACGAAAATGTAAAATTGTATAATTCTAAATTGATACTCAACTCTTTTAAAGTGAAGCAAACAACTGTTAAACGAAACAAAAATTGTAGGTATGCTTAACGCAACAGAACAATTGCACGTAGGCTTAATGACATGTCATTACATTCGTATGTTAAACTATATTTTTTAAGTTATGTGTGAAATCGAAATAATTCCATCAGATTTCACTGACCAAATGAACCTTTTCATGTTTCTATGAGACGAAATCACTCCACCAGAATGTGGCGTAACGTCAGAGAACAACTTAAAGAGCTCTCACTGACAAATAAGGTGTCAAGTCTTCGAGACAAATAAGGTGTCGGGTAAATATAGCAGATGATTCACGAGACAGGACTATTTCTTCCTTCGCGCACTTTCTGTAGGAGGACTGCCACTCTACGAAAACTTGCTTGTTCGCAACTGCTCTGATCCAATCATGTTGCCAAGTCGAAAGGATAAGCTGGTTGATATTTAAAATCAGTTTAAGGCACACCAGTCCTGGCATGAGGCAAATCCAAAGCAAGATTTAGCAGCTGAATCTGCCTTCTCGTTCGTTACCCTCGATGCCAAGATGACTGGTCATTCAAAAAAATACAGTGTCTGTATTCACAGTAGATAAAAAAAACTCTTTAATATAACCATTCCGATGATCAAGCTTCATGTTTCGTAAAGCTTGCAAACCCGAAAACAAGCCAGCAAAAATATTAAATTTGAATACAATGGAATTTGTGATTTCTCCTAAAATCTTTAATGACTGTTCAAAGTCCAGGTATTCAAAAGAATGATGTCATCTCATGAAGAGAACTGTCTATGATGAAAACACTAAATTCAAGCCACAGAATTCCCGTCACGTGATCAGTCTGCATACACAGGAATGTAATCACAGCGCTTGTCTTGAATATCCTTGAATAATTACTTAATTATCGTAACAAATTTACGATCTTTGTTCAGATACGCAAGATCAAACACAATTTTAGGTGTTGTGATACACCAAGCACGTAAAGCAAAATAAGGAGAAATAAAGTGTCAGTTGAATCAATCTTGGAAAGAGACAAATAAAATAATAATAATAATAATAATAATAATAATAATAATAATAATAAAATAAAAAAACCAAACACATACAAAACAAAAAAACACACACAACAAAACTCTGATTGGCGAAGACCAAATATAGGAAAAGCAAACCAAACAACTTTGTATATGTATTTGTTATCACATCCCGCATTATGTAGGTTTAATATGTGCAGTTATTTATTTTATATATGTTTCAGAACGGTGGAGAGTTTAAACATTACGTCTCTGTCAGAGGCCAATTTTTCCAGCGTGCCGCACCTCAGTGAACTGTGAGTACGACAGTCACTTTATTAACAATACAACAACAACAACAACAGCAGCAACAGTTAATATCATAATAATAATAGTAATAATAATAATAATAGTAATAGTAATAATAGTAATAATAGTAATAATAATAATAATAAAAATAATAATAATAATAATAATAATAATAATAGTAATAGTAATAATAGTAATAATAGTAATAATGTTGTCATAATGACGATGATGATGACAATTTAACTTGAATAAAATCTCAGTTTTAATGAAATGATTGAGTTTTAACCTGTTAATGTTTAGAATTTTCATTATGACGCCAAATACAACAGCTGCAATATAAGTAATAATAATATTACTAATGCTTAAGATGTTCATATGCAGTCTGATTCAAAATCAATGTTAAAGGTCAAACACTCTAATTATTATATTAATTGAATTTGCATATTAATTTTCAGACTCATCAAATATTCACAACTTCGGACTATTGAGTCTGGTACCTTCAAAAGATGCCCACATCTCAGTCTAGTGTGAGTATTACACATCGTAACGTATAATCAGTTTGAACGACTTTTAGATATTTTAAATTTGAATGATTACGTATAAAATTCAAACAATCTTATGGTTTTATCATAAAACTGTCAAACTTTTAATTTCAAGAAATTTACTTGGATAAGTGTTAGGGGACAAAACTAAAATAAATTTTATTTAAAAAAAAAAAATGAACTGTGTTAATGACCGCATAATTAGGATTTGAAACTATCTTTTCTGAATGTACTGTTTGAAAATATGTAGTTTGAAACTATCTTAATGTCATATATATAAAATTTGAAATTATTTTTAGTCATTAGGAAAATCTGAACTATTATTTTATCAGTTATGCATAGCTTGAAATTTGTTTAATGTCACGTGTTTACATTTTAAACTATTTTAACACCATGTGTGTACGGTTTGAATTATTTTGATGTGACGTACGGGCAGTTTGAACTATTTAAGTGTCACGTGTGTACTGTGTGAAACTATATAAATGTAATTCTGGAGATGTCTCCTATTCTCATCACAACACTATTTTTCATTTGCAGTGATTTTACTGGAAACAAATTGACAGAATTTTCATCGGATATTTTCCCAAAGACAAATAATATCCAAGAACTGTAAGTGATTTTACAGAAAAAAAAAAACTTCTTCTAAGAATGATTCTTATCGTTATTATTATTATTATTATTATTATTACAAAAATGTATCTATTTCGCTAAGTTACTTTCGTAATAAAGAAGACAAATGTAAGTTAAAAGAAACAGTAAATATCTGTATCTACTAGAAAGACGTTTTACAAAGAAAAACGAAAAGACTGCTTTTAGTATTACTCCTACTACAAACAAGTGAAGGCAATATCAGCATAAATAAATAAATAACAAATATAAATATAAACAAAATTACACTTGATAATAATGCTATGCAGGAACAAATAGAATAAGACAGA
>CM022673.1:976104-1311104 GCA_012295275.1 Chrysomallon squamiferum | reverse complement strand
CTCTGTGTGTGTGTGTGACTGTTTACATTACCTACCAGCTACGGATACTTTCTTAGACTCTCTACAAACAGGAATGCACATACTACACTTGTCGACATACCTGTTGCTTGAGAAACAAATAGTAAAACTAATATATCAGCCAGTAACAAATATCTCCCACTTGTGAAACAGCGTATCCCGGGTTTTAGAATCGTGGAATGCATCAAGCGATTTCTTCACTGCAGCTCTTCTGACAGGCAGCGAAACACAGCAGAGATAGAAATCTGAAAACAGACGAAGCGAATTTGGCTAAGAAGATTCTGAGCTCTCATCTCTCTTCACTCACGTCAAAGAAATAACAGATCTTTTGTGCAGAATGGATAGCATTTTTTTTTTTTTTTTCCAGATTGTTTAAGGAATGATTGTTCGTTCCTCGTTACGGATTTGATTATCTCTGTTTTAACCTAATCTTGTTAATCTTTTCCAGTTAATAAGAAACACGTCGGCAAGTTGTTAAACGTTTGCTTTGATCTCTCTTTTTCAGAAATTTGAAAGAAAACCCTCTCGAGAGATTTCCTTCAGATTCCTTCAGACGGTTAACTAACCTGAAATATGCGTAAGTGAAAGCAGTGGATTTTTTGTTTGTATTGTTCGGAGCGTTAGTACAGAAAATAGAAACAGAAAAAAAAAAAAAGCAAAAAGAAAGAAAGAAAGACAAAGAAGTAAAGATGATGTACGAAAGAAAAAGAAAAAAAGAATAAAAAGTGAAAAATTAGTTTGTTAATATTTGTTTATTTGTTTATTTATTTATTATCCGACTGTGTAACTTACTGATCCAAAATTAAAAAATTAAAAATAACAAAATGAAAAAGATAAAATAAAAATATATATAATATAAAATAATAATAAAAAAATATTAAATTGAACAATGATGGTGATGATGATTATAATAACAATAATAAATAAATAAATAGAAACCAAAAAGGTTATGTTTGTATGTCTGACGTGTATTATGCAATTTTTTCTACAGTCACATCGTTGGTACGCACTTAAACATAAATAAATAAAAAAATAAATAAATAAAAAGTAAACAAATTCGATGTTATCAGAAAATGACTATTTATTATTAAGTTACAAATCAAGTCTTTGATCCATGCTGCTCAGTATGCCTTTCTAACACTCCCGTAGATCATCACATCACGCCGTTATTGATTATTTTTATCATGAATTTTCCTATTGACATTCAAAGAACAGATCTTTCTGGTGGTCTTTATACTGTGACCTCAAGCGATTGGTTTATAAACATGGGGTAGTTTTTAAAAATTAACTTTATTGCTTTGTACTGTGACTGCAAGCGATTGCACTGAAATATCCCTGTTTGACAATGACGGTGTCATAGATGTTCCTGATGACCAGTTGCTTAAACACATTTATCATGATCCAAAAGTGGGTGCACAAGATAATTATGTCGCTTTCCGCTGATCACATCGTAGTTTGTTATCATTAAAGTGCTATTGCAACACTTGCTAATGGCATTGTTGCAACTATCGCTAGTGTTGAGACTGCCGATATATTTTATAACGTTGTCCATATTGTCTATATATCTTCATGGTGTCTCTATTGCTGATATATTTTTGTCTAGTGCAGCAACATCTGATACATGTTCCTAGTAGTGTATATTTTCAGTAATGACGACTTGAGTATCATTTTATCGATAATACTGACGGTAGTGCAGTTACTGCCAGTATATATCTTTACAGTGTTTTTACTTCCGGTATATCGGTTTTATCATTCATACTCTCGATATATTATATTTAATATTGATCATACTGTCGATATATGATTTCTTATTGATCATACTGCCGATATATATTTTCAGTGTTCATTTTGCTGATAGGTTTTTGCTGGTTTTACCATACCCGATATTTAGGGCTAACACTATCGATATTTCAATATCTGGTGTTTACTATGTGTAAATCTCTTCCTACCTAATAAAGATGTTCCATATCTTCAAACCCCCTAATATCTGTTACAATGCTTTTTATGTCGCTAAATTCAGATATCTTAGTATTTATACTCTTGATGTATTTGTCTTAATTACTGCCGATATTTGTTAACCTAAAGTTCATCAGTTTATACAAGTTTAATATACCCAGATAGCTGTTTTCTAAACAAGTGAAGATGATGTCAATCTAAATGAAAATAATTATGTGATGATGATGATGATAATTATAATGGTGGTGGTGATGAATTTGTGGATAATTTTGATGATGATGATGATAATTATGATGGTAGTGGTTGTAAATTTATTGATAATTTTGATGATGATAATATTAATACACTTACTGACGTTCTTTATACTGATGAAAATGACGCTGTTTCTGTATTTCAGATACTTTGACAAATTTCACTACTGTGCTTACGTTCCCCAGGCCGAGTGCGAGCCTCACGGAGACGGGATTTCAAGTCAGGAGAATCTCCTGGAAAACGTCGTCCTCCGAATAAGCGTTTGGATCATGGCGATAATCGGGATCATCGGCAACATGGTGGTTTTGCTGGGTCGCTTCCTGCTCAGAGAAGACAATCAGATTCATTCTTTCTTCATCAAAAACTTGTCGCTGGCTGACATGCTGATGGGAATATACCTCCTCGTCATCGGATCGCGCGACCAGATGTATCACGGGAACTACATTCAGCACGACGAGGAATGGCGGAAAAGCTGGGAATGCGACCTCTCCGGCGTGATCAGCACCATCAGCAGCGAGATGTCTGTGCTGACGCTGACGGTGATAACGCTAGATAGGTACATATGCATTATGTATCCTTTGTCCTTCAGGAAGCGCGGTCTGAAAATGGCGTATTTAATAATGGGGGTCACGTGGACTATTTCCATTCTTTTAGGAGTGATTCCAATTCTGGGACTCGACTACTTCGGTTCCTCGTTTTACAATGACAACGGAATGTGCATCCCTCTGCACCTGCACGAGCCGCACGCCAAGGGCTGGCAGTACTCCGCCATCTTGTTTCTCGGAGTTAACTTCGTGTCGTTCGCTTTCATCACGTACGCTTATACCGCCATGTTCCTGTCGATTCAGAAATCGGAGATTAACTTGAGGACGACTAGAGAGAGCAAAGAGACGTATTTAGTGAAGCGTTTTTTCTTCATTGTTTCCACAGACTTCTTGTGCTGGATTCCCATCATTATTATTAAGATTGCAGCCCTTGCCGGTATGTAACAAAGAGAACCGAGCTTAATGTGTTGGCGTCCACTGTTTAGCCTCAGTTACGAATCTGCATTTTTAACCACAATAAACAAACAGTCTAATAAATAAATAAATAAATAAATAGGTTATCGTGATGAATGTTGATGAATTTAGAAATATAGCAACAACAAAAACTATGACTTAAAGAACTAGATCATCATGGTGGATGATGCGAGTTCTAAAACCTTGAATTAAAACTGAATCTTGTTTCTTGTTTTTGTTAAACAGCTTTAGTTATTCAGATACGAAACAGAGTCTGTATATTAGGCGCCATTAGTTAGTGACTGGTTCTCTTTAATTAGTTTTGTGTTATTGCGGCTTTACTAGAACCAACGTTAGAACGTGTAATGTTTGTGAAGCAGTAGTGCTTACGCTAGGCTGCAATTCTGACTGTATGGTAAAGGTCTAAGATGTTTCGTGCATTGCATTGCTGCAGTGATGATTTTATTATTTAATGCGTTATTATGTCTTTGCCAAAATATTCACATGATGAGTTTCATACACACGGTCATTGACTGTATATTATAAAGTTTTTTTTACTATCTTTTGTCTTTGTCTCTATCTCTTTCTTTCTCTCTCTGTCTGTTTCTGTCTTTTTCTCTGTGTCTCTATGTCTCTCTTTCTGGTATATAATTGTCTCTCAGTGTGTTTGTATCTCTCTGTTTCTCTGTGGATATTAATTTGTATAGAATTTATTTATGCTGTTATAACTGTAAGTAAAAGTTAATTTAAATAATAATAATAACAACAACAACAACAACAACAACAGTAACAGTAATCATAATAATAATAATAATAATAATATAATAATAATAATGATAATAATAATAATAATAATAATGAAACACTTCTTTAATAAAGGAAACATATAATTAATATTTACTTGTCTATCAAACGTATATTCTTACGATAATCTTTCACGTTTTCACTTTCTCTTCTTCTTTTTTCATCATATCTATTAATATTTAACATATAAATCTCGAAACACAATGTCTACAGAACATCCCTCTAACATATACACAACACCAGTGTAGTTTATTCTTCATTAACTGTTATATAAATATATTTGATTTCAGGGGCAAAAATCAGCGATGATTTGTATGCCTGGGTGATAGTGTTCATTCTTCCAGTAAACAGCGCACTCAATCCTCTGTTGTACACACTGACGACGAAACTGTTCAAACAAAAACTGTTTTCCAAGCTGTCTTCAGTCGTGTGGCGCTCTCGAATAAGCAATGGGAAGGAGACGACGAACACGACGTCCAGCGTGCGAGGCAAACCCATGTTTAGCAGACAAGTGATCAACGACTTCGAGGTGAGACGGAAACGTTAACAGTAACAAACATTTTCTTTGGCCTGTTTTAGGAAAATCGGCTCCCGGACTAACGAGGCAAATTGCAAACTCTTCTATTACTTCAGTTCATAGATTCGTTGTCATCTTGTTTATAATATTAGACATGAGTTTGTAGGTGTATGTGTGCGTGCGTTTTTTTGTTTTTTTTAGGACAAAACAAATACTAAATCTTAAAAATATGTGTATATATGTCAGTGTGTGCATGTGTATATCTTTTAAACACACACACACACACTAACATACACACAATCATAATCAGTTAAAATATTTTATTTCAACAAAATAATTATTAATACTACTACTTTTACTATTACTACTACTACTACTGCTACTGCTCCTGCGCCACCTACTCCTACTACTACTAATAATAATAATAATAATACTACATTCTCTTTCTCAGTTTCCTGACTCTCATTGTTTTAACAACGTTATCACTCTCACTGTGACGTAATTTAACTGTTTTCAGCGTGAAAAGTTACGTCACCACTGCGACGGGGACGCCGTGGAACTACGCAGACTTCCAGAGAGACCAGAAAGTACTATTCCACTAACCAGCGCTCCACGCAGCCACCCTCACCTCTACCCGACCTGGACCGTCTCGGAAACGAAGTCCACTGTTCTCATAATGTAAAGCTTCTTCACGTCTAATCATATCTTCACATCTTCAAAGCGAACAGAAAAAACCAAACATTATCTGTCATCTTGCTGTCTTATTGTATCCGTCCGCTTGTGTAACGTTTTCTGTGTTGTAAATCTTCAAAGTCTATGTTATTGTTTAAATTATTGTTGTTGTTGTTGTTCTTTACTGATGGTATATAAATAAATTTTAAAAATTACACCGTATATGTTGTTGATGAAAAATTAAAAGAGAGAGAGATAAAGTGAGAGAATGAAAATATAAAGGAAGAACGATAGACAGATACATACATACATACAAACATACATACCCACATATAGATAGATAGATAAATATATAGAAAGACAGATAAATGTACACATATCAGTAGTGAAAAAATATGAAAGACAGATAGAGAGAGATTGAGAGATGGGTGTGTGCATATGTGTGTGTAATGAGAGAGAGAGAGAGAGAGAGAGAGAGAGAGAGAGAGAGAGAGAGAGAGAGAGAGAGAGAGAGAGAGAGAGAGAGAGAGACGGAAAGGTAAAAATCATGTTATCATTTCGGGGGTATTAAAGAATACTGTTTCAACCGAAATATTAAAGTGATAATTTAAAGATGTAAATATTCACAATCCATATTTTACATGTAATAACACTGATTTAATATATTGAAAAACTTACATGATTATACACGTGTATCTGTAGAAGCTCCAACAAACGTGTATATATATATATATATATATATATATATATATATATGACAGTAGTTTTCACACGTCGTACACCACAGAGTGATATTTTTAAACTGGGAAGAAAACGAATATAAGACAAATATTTCGAGCTGTAAAGGTTATTCAGAAGTAAGGTGCCTTTATTCTACCTGACTTAATTGTGAGACAACATTTAGTTAAAACTCGTCTTATAAGACGCATTTTTTGAGGAGCAAAAAACAAAACTAAAAACAAAAATAAACAACGACCGAGATCTGAACACATTCAAATAATACATAATCTTCAAGCTCTCACACATGTAAGAGGCACATTTAAGGTATTGCCTTTTTTCTGCTTTTTTTTGATATGTTATAGAACTGTTTACTTTGGTAATCATTTTAATGAAAACAAACAGCAGTTTCGGAACAAATAACATTAATTTTATTTAAAAAGAAAACAATATATACACACATAGATAAATAATAAAAAAATAAATAAAAAAACAAGGCCACAAAGTTGAATTTATTTGATACACCAATCGGTTAAAAAAACTGTCTGAAAAGGAATGTACACTTATTAAAGTATTTATCAGTTTTTCTTTTCCATTTTAAAGAGAAAAAAAAAGAAGAAAAATTCGGTACGTGTATTATGGTTGTTCATACAATAATATAAATAAATAAAGAAAAAAAAAAAATAAAGAAAGAAATTAGATTAAAAATAAAATAAAAAACCCAAATAAACTTTCCGTTACTTAAGATATAACTGCGCATGCGTAAGACAACACAACGGAAGTAAAGAAAAGAGAATCGAAAATAACTATAAATCAAGTTTGAGAACAAATCTTAAAACAAAAAAAAACAAAAAATTTCTAATAGCATTTCTAATAAAATTTCTAAAATTTCTAATTCAAAAAAAAAAAAAAATAATAATAATAATAATAAAATGCATAAAAAATAAAAATCGTGGAAACTGAAAATAACAATACAGTTTCAATTAAAAAGCAACATACCAGGTTCCTTAAAGTTTATTTTTGCTGACAGTGAAAAATGTGTGTTAGTTTAACACGTCAGACAGTATTAGACTGAAATATTAACAACAGTAACGGTTACTACATAACAATCATATTTATGTTTCTTGTACGTTTAATAACTGTGTAAAACGGTCATTAACGAGATCACTAAACATTTAACACAGTAACATCACTCATTAAATAGATAGGCTTAATAATAATAATAACTGTATTATTAATAAAAATAATAGTAATAATAATAATAATAACAACAACAACGTTAACAACAACTGTAATAATAACCGCAACAAATAAATAAATAAATAAACATATAGACTAATAAATTGAAAAATACATAAACGACCATATAAACATAGAAATAAATTAAAAAAATAATTTATAGTTGACAATGAGGACGAATATAACAACAGTCTTCATTCATGTTTAATTTACATTTATGTCTTGTTTTTTTTTTGTTTTTTTTTCTTTTATTGTTTTTTTTTTTTTTTTTTTTTTTTGTTGTTTTCCACAAACCATGGTTCAAAAATGCCTTTGGTATTCAAATAGTAAAAAAATATACAAACAAACACTGCCTTAAATTAACATCCGAACTTTCAAATAGTCTCATAACATAAACGTGATCAGCTTATTCATCAACACTGACATTCTTTTAATAATCGCAAAGTTTCCGGTTCTCCTATAAACCCTTTTCGTTTCAAATCGTTTTGTGTTCAGTGGCGCCCTCTGTCTCGTTCTGCTGACCTCTGTCGGGCTCGTCTCTTCACGGCCAGACGATTTCCGGTTGTGCAGTTTCCCAGTGTGATTAAAGTCAGCATCTAGAATGCCACGAGGTGCTTTAAGGAAAAAACAAAACAAGTTCAGCCTTTCATTGCTACTGATGTGTAGCCAATCTGCAGATCTTTTGAAACGTTCAAGCTGGGGTATACAGTACGTCCTTGACCGTACTTAAATCTCATCTTTCCAGGCCACGTGTTCTCTTGAGACTCATCCTGAAGAGGATATTGTTCCATCTGTGAAATAAATAAATAAATAATGAAATAATGAAATAATGAAATTATGAACAAATGAATGAGTAATATTTCATGATGTTTTGATAATAATAATGAAAATCCATTATGAACAAACTAATAAAATTAACTATTTTTCTAACCTCGACATCTTCCTTTTTGGACGTTCTACTTTTGATGATGGACACGGAGGTGCTGTTGTCCTGGTAAGCGCGGCCAATCCACACGATGTTCGTGAACCGCACGAGGAACTTCTGTTTGAAGATCTTGGTAGTCAGCGTGTACAGGAGAGGGTTGACAGCAGAGTTGACGGGTAAGACAAACACGACGATCCAGCCGTAGACAGACAATGGAAGTTCAGTGCCTGCAAACGTAATAGAGTAAAACATTGATCTTCATTGACGTATCTTTGAAAAAAACCACAATATATAAATCATGTCATTTGTTTTTGTGGTAATGTATCAGTAAAAGGTTTTATACATGAGTTACTGAACAGAAATGTGGGCTTCATGCATGAAACAATTTTAATATCCGATGCGATTTTTAACATGAAGAGTTGATAGTCTGTATTTATATTTACATCACTATTTCTTGCTTGAAGGTAAATAACATTTGTTAGATTACTATCAAAAAAGAAAAATACCCTCCCAGCAACAGTTTTATTCTAAAACAGACACGTAACAGCATCATTATTAAACTGTTGATAGTGATTTACTGATAAACAAAAAACTACACCTGTTAAGGCAGATATCTTCAGGATGATGATGGGCACCCAGCACGCGCAGTCGGTGAGGACGATGAAGAAGAATCTCTTCATGAGACAGCGTTCCTGTGTCTGGTGCAGCGACCTGAAGCTCGACTTCCTTATGGAAAAGAACATGGCGACGTAGGCGTAAGACATGAAGATGACAGAAACCAGGTTGATTCCTACAAAGATGAACGCCGAGTACTCCCAGCCTCGGCTTCTTGGCTCGTGCAGCAGCAAAGGGACGCAGACGGCGTTGTCCCGGTAAAAGAAGTTGCCGAAGTACTTGATCCCCGCTACCGGAATAACAGCCAGAGCGAGAGAAAAAAGCCAGATGGCGGCCATGATCAGATACGCCAGTTTGATGTTGATTTTTCTCAGCGTCAGCGGGTACGTGACGCAGATGTAGCGATCCATCGTGATCACCGTTAGAGTCAGCACCGACGCCTCGCTGCTGACGGTGCTGATGAAGCCGCTCAGGTCGCAGAACCAGCTGTTTCTCCACAGCCGGTCGTAAAAGATGTACTTCCCGCGGTACGAGTAGTCGTGTCCTCCGATCACCAGCAGGTAGATGCCCATCAGTATGTCGGCGACTGCGAGGTTCTTGATGAGGAACGAGTGAATGCGATTGTCCTCCTTGAGAACAAAGCGACCCAGCAAAACGGCAAAGTTACCAACACAAGCCAGGATGGCGATCACCCATATGACAACACGCAGGACCTTGCTGTCCAAGAGATCCTTGTGGCTCGAGATGCCGTCTCCTCTGGGCAAGCATTTACTGACACTCGTCGCATAGCCGCACAGATAGAATGCACTGAAATGGCTGAAAGTGAAAGTTTAAACGTATATACGCACATACATGAACATACATATATGCTTACATACATACATACATACATAAACTATATATATATTTATATATATATATATATATATATATATAAGTTAGTAAGTCAGCTACTAAGTAAGTAAATAAATAACAAATTAAAAATATTTCTATATGTGTTTATGTTTCAAAGCAAATTTAAATAAATAAGAAATTACATGGAAATAAATTTAGACTTACATGAATTCCAGTTCTTTCATAGGACTGACAAAACCGACCGGCAGTTCGCGAAGGCTGTTCGCTCTGAGCTGACTAAACAACAGTTTAAAATAATATTACAGTATTTATTCATAAAAGTCAATATTAAAAAAGAAAGAAAAAGAGAAAAACTGAGTTTAAAAGGATATTAAAGTATTTATTAAAGTAAGTATATATTAAGTAAACAAAAGTTTTACAGAATCATTACAGTATTTCTTTATGAAAATCTGCATAAGACAAACAAAGTATCTTGCACATAGACGTATAAAACTGTACTTACAGAGATTTCAGTTTGACCAGATCTGCGAATGCTTCTACATCGATGTGTTCTATCATGTTGTCTGATAAATCTCTGCAATAAATTAGCCTTTTATACAAAATGTAGAAAAAAACTTTAAAATAAATGTTTAGCAATATTAACATGTTGGATGACGCTAAAGTTTCGCTATCTTTTGGTTGTGTGATAGTAGTAGTGGTTGTAGTAGTAGTGGTAGTAGTAGTAATAATAATAATGATAATAGACAAGCCAGACATTATTTATTAAAATTACTTACAAAAAACTCAAATTGCGAAGTCCTGCCAAAGTTCCTTTATAGAGTGTGTAGAGAAAATTAGAGTTAAGACCTCTGAAACAAAAAATATACCATTTTAACACGTTAACACTTATACACAAGCATACTAAAATAGTACGCACGCACGCACATTTATATAACATACATACATACATATATATATACATACATACATACATACATACAAACATACATACATATATACACACATACATAAATATACATATACACATAGGAATAACGGACATATAGGTTAACATTATTGTCTTTATATTTCCTGGCTTCTTTCAGAATAAACTCGTAATTAATCCACTTGTATTTCGAGTGCAGTAGTTCTACTTAAAAACATACATACATACACACACATATATATACATGTACAAACACACATGCACCCACAAACAAATATGTGTATATATATACACACACATATAAAGACAAATAAGAACAAAGAAATTATGAAGATTTCAAGACTGGTTTAACCAAAAACACAACAAGATCTTTATTTTAGAAGACAAATATATATTTTTTTGTTCATAAATCTGAAACGTTTCACTGAATGACAAAGCCTCCTACAAACTCAAAATCTGTGGAGCATGGACAATTAATGAGACGCATTCTGCAGTCAGATCTTTAAGCTTCTTCCTCTGTCATTATTCAACATATTCCGTAGTCGAATGTATGACGCCATATAACCGAAGAAAATTCATTTTATCTTAAGAACAAACGAGAAACTTTTTAACATATATAACAATTTCGATTCTGTACAGCAGCACTCGTCTGAGCTGTATTCACCACGATTCCGATTCTAAAGAGACCCAGAATCGCCAGAGATATTTTCGACAGATACACGATTATTTTTCGTTATTGAATTTTGTTGAAACTAGAACCTTGCCGATTACTGGCTAATTTTTAAAAGTGATATCTTAGTATTGTTCAGACACATTGCAAGAAAAGACAATGTTATATATATAGAGAGAAAGATGAAGGATATATATATTGATAGATCTTGAGATATAGGAGAGAGAGAGAGAGAGAGAGAGAGAGAGAGAGAGAGAGAGAGAGAGAGAGAGAGAGAGAGAGAGAGAGAGAGAGAGAGAGAGAGAGAGAGAGTGAGAGAGAGAGAGAGAGAGAGAGAGAGAGAGAGAGAGAGAGAGAGAGAGACAGAGTAAAAGATATACTCACAGTGAGTTTAAACTTATTAAAGGTAAAAAAGATCGAGACTCGATGTAGTTAATACGATTGTTGGTAATTGACCTGTAAAATAAACAATAGATATTTGATCGGTTAATGAGAATGTTATCACATATCTAAATAAACACTTATACGTGTGCTTTTTATGTTAATATGTGTAAAATATATTTGTTTGTCTATACTGTCCTTATTATTTATTTATTTATTTGTTGCTACCATCATTTATTTTTATGGCTATGTGTTTCAGTGCGTGTGTGTGTGTGTATGTCGTATTTATGGGTGTTTTGGGGTGGGGGAGGGCTGGTTTATTTTTGTTGTTGATAAGCAGACTTACAAAACCTGAAGATTAGTCAGCGAGTCAAAGGTTCCAGCTAAAATCTTTGTGATGCGGTTGTTATCTAAGTTTCTGAAATAAATTGAGAAATGAATCGTATAAAGTGAATATTTAGTGATAAGCTGAACAAATATTGCACACAGACTCACACACACACACACACACACACACACACACACACACGCGCACACACATATATCCACATATATACACACACATACACATACATATACATAGACACATACACACACATTTACACGTACACACACACACACACACATGAAAACCCACATATAGATCTACATACACAGTGAAAACACAAGACACTCTGTAAAATGAAAAGCAATAGAGATACCACGCCCTAAGAAGATATCTAGCATGAATACGCATCTAACAAATTAAAAACAAGACACTTACAATGCTACTAGGTTCTTGCATGACGTGAATGTTAACGGCTCAATTGTCTCTATTTTGTTATACTGTAAATGCCTGCAGGAAAAAACAAAAACAAAATAGTCAGATTACAACAGAACCAAAATGTTTGATTTTAAATGAGTTTATTATTATTATTATTATCATCATCATCATCAGCAGCAGCAGCAATATCATTGTTATTATCATCAGCATCATCCTCATCGATATTATTCTAACTGAAATAATATTTACTACCACTAGTAGTACTACAATTTGAGAAAATCCTAGAATTAAGAATTATTTATTTTAATTGATAATCCAGCTTTTCAAGCTGCCACGATCACCATAACCACCACTGGCGCTGTCGTGTGCTGCTGCTGTTGTTGTTGCTAATAATAATAATAATAATATATATATATATATATATACACACTAAATGTTTATATTTTATTTATTTAGAATAAATGAAGCGAATGAAAGAACAAGGGGAAAATGCATTAGCAGAATTCATGACACACAGTGTCCTAGATATCAGAACCTTTGTCACCGCAGCTACTTAAGTCAATAAATCTCTCACTTACAGCTTTTTCAGTCGTTTGAATCGTTCAAACATCTCCGGAGTGAGTCTTTGCAGAAAATTATGTTTCAAATCCCTGAAAGAAAATAATAATAATAATAATAATAATAATAATAATAATAATTCAGAAAATTATGTTTAATAATAATAATAATAATAATAATAATAAATTAATGATGATAATAATAATAATAATAATAATAAGAAGAAGAAGAAGAAGAAGAAGAAGAAGAAGAAGAAGAAGAGGAAGAAGAAAATAAATAAAAATAAAAATTAAGAAAAATTAAGAGCATTATATATATACGTTTTTTTTTAATCTCGTTAAGCAGAATTTATAGCCTAGAAGGTTAAATTCGCCATTTCGTATGAATTACTGTTTCTTTGGATAATGGACTAGATTCTGATTATTTTATAACAACACACTAAACAAAGTATATACGAATAAATTGTTTTGTTTGTTTGGATTCTTTACTGACGTGACATTTTGTTACGTTTGTAACTTGATCAAACCACATTTCCCGTTCATAGCAATTTTTCGACACTGGTTGTTCAAACGCCACATTAATACTTTCCTGTATGTGAGAAGGTGCTTATGAAATACTTTTTGATGCTAATTGAAAAAGCGTTTCCATCACACGGTGACAGAAAGTTTAGTTTGTTTTTAACTTTGATTTTTGTTCATATATGTCATATCATATCACTGCTGAATGAGTACATCTGTTTTATATATATATATCATCTTTCTTTCACTTATACTTTATGTTACTACTTGTATTAATCGATTAAGATAGGTCATTGAGTGAACATAGTGACTTTTCTTTCAAATCAGCATCATAATTATAAATCACCAAAACTATTTATATACATGTGTGTTCAAACATCTAACAACGGTCATACGGACATTATGTTGAGAAACCATTAAATTTTCATTTACTTATTCTTTCACAGATAAAAGTTAAATCTTTTTATAAGAGTTAAAATTACATCGACTAGACTACCAGACGCCTGAACCAGTGACCGTTTCCTTTCTTAGTCTGATATAATTAGAACAAATGGCTTCCGATTGAAGCCGTATTAGAAACGGAATTGTATAGAAATTCTGCAAAGACTGAGTACCGGGAACCGGAAACAAAATTAATGACGATTTAGATATGTGGAAAGTCTTTTCTTTTTATTTTCGTTTTCTTTTTTTTTTTTTTTTTTTTTTTCACATCAGAAAATTAAAGTAAGTTTAGAATGTTCCGTAACTTTCTGGTTATTATTTTCAAACACATTTTTGTTCTTGTTACTGGCGTTTGAAATCTAAGTCGTTCAGAAAACGATGGAAACATTTTAAATTTTTTATCTTATTATGATTAAAATTAGATTAAAAGAAGATCAGTTTATAAAAGTTTATAATAATAATAATAATAATAATAAAAAGAAGAAGAAGAAGAAAAAGAACAAGAACAAGAACAAGTCAGACACATGTATAAGACGGTGATATTAACAGCAACAACAGGAATAATAATAATAATAATAATAATAATAATAATAATAAAAAAAAGGAGAAGAAGAAGAAAAAACAACAACAACAACTATAATATAAATAACAAAAACAATAACAACAACAGAAACTCACAAATGTACTCACAAAGTTTGCAGCGAGTTATTTTCAGAAAAAAGTTTTGAACTAAAAGTTTCCAGTCGATTATTTGACAAAATCCTGAAATTAAGACTTTTATATTTAAATTTATAATGAAAAAGAGAGAGAGAGAGAGAGAGAGAGAGAGAGAGAGAGAGAGAGAGAGAGAGAGAGAGAGAGAGAGAGAGAGAGAGAGAGAGAGAGTTATATATTTAATTCTTAAGCGTGTTTTTTTGTCTTGGAAATAATTATTAAGAATTTTTAAATCTATCTATCTATCTGTCTGTCTGTCGATCTATCTTTCTTGCTATCTTCTATCTAGCTATGTATCTATGTATCTATCCCTGTCTGTTTGTCTGTCTGTCTACATCTCACTGTATGTCTGTTTATCTCTATCATACAGTGCATCTTTAAGTATCTCGTTATCTCTGCTATATTTTACTTTTGAGAAATTACAATATATAATATATACAAGATGCTTTTTCCGCCCACATAAGCACAGATTTCTTCTAATTTGTCATATTCCTGTAGTGCAAAAAACACATCAAATTGTCAACTGTTTGAATACAAAAGGAAGTTCTTTTCATCTTCTAAATGCTAAAATCATTATCGTGTCTCTGTACTATTAAAATGACTGTAATATCAAGCAGACATTTTCGTGCAGACAGCCAATCTCGATAAAAAAAAGAAAACAGTGAGGAAACAAGTGGTTGTGTCGACCAGGAAACTGGAGAGAGGTTTATTAATCTGCTTACAGTTTCACGAGACTGTCACAGTTGCAGAAAGCCTCGTCTTCAATCAGATCCAGTGACGTGAACGAAACAGTTCTGAAATAACAGAAAATGAAGAAAGATTTGTACATCATTTTCTTGTCTTCTGTTTGTAGAGAAATAAGTCAGTGAATGAAGAAAACCAACAAACAAACAAGCAGGTAAATAAAGAAATAAATAGTGTAGATGATAATCATGAAAGAAGAACTAACGATGATGGTAATGATGATGATGAGGAGGAAGATTATGAGTAGGACGATGATGATGATGATGCTGATGACGATGACAATGATGGTGATGCTGATGACGATGACGATGATGGTGATGATGTTGAAGATAATCTAATCCAAGTATATGACTTGCTATTATCGTATTTGGTGATTTTGGATAGTCCATTGTCATATTGCAAATGATAACATATAATGGTGATGATAATAACCATTATCAAAATCACGATAATAATGATAATCATCGTCATAATCATCATCAACATCATTATTATTATTAACTTCTTCACCAAAGTCATCGTAGTGGATTTTCGTGATTTTAAATTCAATGTTATTACATGAAACATTTTTTTTTTTTTTTTTTAAATTTTAAAACTTATACAACTTCATACTTCCGTAAACAATTTCAAAGCGAGGTTAACAACACAAATTTCAAATCTTACGAAGACAAAAAACTTAGCCGCCCCCTCACACACCACGTTCATTCTCCTGAAACCGTAGTACTTCAGTTTCGTTTCATATACTTTATTGAATCATTTTACTAAAAACCTGCGGGTTTTTTTTGTTGTTTTTTCATCCTAGGTTATTCAAACTATGGCACTGTGACTTCTGATGGAAAGACATTTACAGGTGCATTTGCACTGATTTCATAGAGTGTTCATTTTCTGTACGTCTTTAGTAAACAGTTGTATCAAATTATGTCGCTGTATTAAACAATGCATTAAACAAGAATTCACAAGCCCATCGTGAAAGATAAACTGAATAAAGCTATTATGTAAAAACGTTCCCTTTGTACAGGAGTTCCGCTGTTTGGGCAACATCACCACTGAATTTCACGTTAAGTAGAAACAGTCATACACACCATTCATACAAAAACAAAACGAGATTTATCTACGTCTGTACGCCAGAACAGAAATGGCTCTCGCAAAAAACAGTGATATTAAGAAAACAGTTTGTTCAATCGCCTGTGTTTATAATACTTTAAATGCATTAATATATACATATATGTATGATATGTGTGTGCGTTTGTTTACGTGTGTAGGTCTATATATTATATATATATAGATATATATATATATATATATATATATATATACACATAAGTACGTATGTGTGTAGGCGTGTAGGTAGGTATTTTCGTAGGTATTCGTATTATATTAATATATATATGTACTTCAGTTTATGGAATATCAGTATAATAATATTAATTGCCATTTGCTAAATTATAGGATTTCTGTAACAAAACATTTTTTAAAATCTACAAAAATCTCCCAACATATTCAGTTAATTGACAGAAAATCTTATCAAGAGATTTTTTTATTTTTTATTTGTCTTTCTCTCTTTCTTTCTTTATTAGTAGTATTTTTTTAAATATACCCTTTTTTATTTACATTATATTTTCGTTTATTCATATTCAATTTATCTTTTAGCAAGCTGTCAGTGGCTTGGCCAAAAAAACAAAACATCGCAAAACTTTCACTGAATTTATATCTTGTTAATAACACTGACTAATTCTTTATATTAACTGATACAGAAAAAAAAATCAATCATTAACTTTAAGCTTTGTAGTCTAAAGAGCTGTTAAATCAGTAGCTGACATTTTTCAAATTTTTCAAAATGTCAAAAATATGATTGAAGGATGTTGCCATTGTTCTCCCAAAAGACAAATATCCAACAACTGATGGATCACAAGATGTGTCAGATTAAAGGAAAATGTCGCTGTTACTAGACAGCGTGGGCGTTGGATTCATAAAACAAAAGAATACAGAAGACTGAATATACAGTGAAAACAGAGTTTATAACTTACACTTTAGCGCTTTCTGTGTATATGTCAGAAACATTTTAAATCATATTTTTACACTAATTGTGTCATTTAGATCCATTCGGTGATATTAATCATGTCTCTTTTGGTTTTGTTAAAATCTATATTTTTGCCTTACAGATATAAATCTTAAAGATTTGTTTACATTTGATTGACTACCAGATTCATGTACACTCTAACCCAACCTTTGATAGACAACCACTCTTCTGTACATTCTAACACAACCTTTGGTAGACAACCATTCTTCTGTACACTCTAACTCAACCTTTGATAGACAACCATTCTTCTGTACATTCTAACACAATATCTGATAGACAACCAGACTTGTGTACATTCTAACACAATATTTGATAGACAAACACATCTCTGTACTCAACCTTTGACAGACAGTTAGATTCCTCTACTCTATAATACAACATTTAACAACAATCAGACTCATGTGCATTCTAACCCAGTCTCTGACAGACAGTCTGACTCCCGTACACTCTCACACAAACTTTGATAAACAACCAGAACATTTTAATATACCTTTGAGAATCATTTTCCAGAAACATTACAATACCGCCTCCGACAGAAAACTAGTTTATATCTCTCAATACAACCCGACTCCTGTACATAATATTACAATCGCTGGTCGATATCCCACGCTTTCTGATATGTGGCCATGATAGATGTACTTGGATATTCAGTGATAGCAAGTTTCGAACGATTAGTCGAATATAATAAAAATACCAGCACGCAAGAGTTATTTATATCAATAGTGTCGATAGACGCAGTAACATTAGCAAACACAGATGCATAGGAAACATTACACATCTTAATTGAAGAGGTTTTATTTGATTTTTTTTCTCTAACAAATTGAATTTTGGGGAATTTACATTTTAGTTTTGTTTCATGTAATAATAGAAAACAAACAGAACTGGTGCAATAATCATACACTGACAAATGTAATTACGAATTTCTTCTTCTTTTTTTTTTTTTTTTTCGAGATAAATAAATACAGAAGGAAAAGAAAGGAAGAACGAAAAATAGAAAGAAGGAAATAGTTTAATTTAAAAATAAGGAATTATATGAAACCATATTAAATGAAAGAAAATACAAAATTTGGTGTGGAATTATAAATAATGTAAAATAATATAACCAAACGTAACAAAATGTAATGGAATGTAACATAATTTAATACAAAAATTAATATTAGCACAAATTAATGCCACCTCTTTATTCTATTTTAATATTTTGTTTATTATTGTCGTTGTTGCTGTTGTTGCTACTATTTACTGTTTTTATTATTATTATTATTATTATTATTATTATTATTTTGTTTGTTTTTTATTCTTTTTTTAAATAAAAAAAAGGATTTATTAGTAATCACCAACGAGCATACGCATCTTTCCATACAAAAATAAAAATAATAATAATAATAAAAAGAACAAATACTAAAAATAAATAAGTATAAAAACGGTTAAAAACATCAACAATGACAACAACAACAACAACAACACAATAATAATAAATAATTTTTTTTAAATAAATATATAAATAATAGCAAAGAAATAAAAAAAGATTTAAAGAAAATAAAAACAAAATTAGTTTATGCACATGGGCTGAGAGAAGACTGTTAAAAACGTAAAACACATTCACGTAAAGAGGTGAGAAAGACAGGTTCTGGCAAACTGACACGAAAACTTACAGATTTTCCAGTTTATGAAACGCTGTGAAGTCTTTCCTGCGAATAACTTTAAACTGTTCTGTCGTTAATATTCTGAAACAAGGGGAGGGAAAAAAATCAGTTAAGTCAGCAAGAAAACGTCAAAGTGAATGTTCTGAACATACGCAATCATTTCTCCTGTTTTAATTATACGGGTGAAAAAAAATCTGGTGAACATGTATAACGATTTCCTTGAACATTTTGAAAACTTTACGGATTCGTTGGCTAAAGTAATTATCTCTTACGATTGACGCAGCCTCTGACCGTGTTGTTTTAAATATCAGTGACTTGATTCTCATAAAACTGTAGGATCACAATACAGAGAAGAATGTATTACAGATATATAACAACAAAATTAAAATGCACACGTGTGGGAGTTTATCGTAGGAGATTGTTTTCTGTGTACTTGTTGTTGTTTTTTTTAACTAATGCTTTCTTCTAGATCTATTTCTGTGGACAATATTTCAGTGTCAGAAGAAAAGATTGAGAACTTTCAAAGTCGATAAAATATTACGAATATATAAAAGTCTATTTCGATAAATGCGTACTGTCAATAATACCATTACTAATAAAGCTACTAATGCGAATTTTGTTTTTGATTTAAATATAGGGATTCATTTTAAACTTAATAAATAAATAAATAAAAAAAATAAAATAAAATAATAATAATAATAATAATAATAATAATAATAATAATAATAATAATAATAATAATAATCATAATCATAATAAATAAATAAATAAATAAAAAAAAATGACAGTAGAAATATTTGTGTTAAACTTACAATTTCACAGTTTCTGAAGATTCTGTGATGTTTGTGAATTTGGAATCATTGAAGAATATACAGACAGAATCTTTCGGAACATCTAAACCTGAAAAACGTTTATAGATGTAATTGTTAAACAGACATAAATATCTCATTAGCGTAAGCTCTGAATAATACATGGGAAGCCATATACATTTTTATATAATTGTTTTTAAAGAAACACCGCATAAAAAAATGATATACATCCCAATACATATACAGGCATATGTATATATATATATATATATATATATATATATATGTGTGTGTTTTATTTACGTAGATGTAACATGCTGTTTTTCATATATACTTATAACATAACATAATATAATATGATAACACAAAACAATATAAAAAATAATAATAATAATTATTATATATTATTATTATTATTATATTTATTTATATCATATTGTATTGCATTATCATATTATATTATATTATTTTATTTTATATTATATTATATATTATATTATATTATATTATATTATATTATATTATATTATATTATATTATATTATATTATATTATATTATGTCCCTAATTTATATTACTTCAGTGTCTGAAGAACATTTTTAAATTAACCCTATAGTTGTTGTATAATTCTCATTTATAATTTATTAATCAAAATTACAGATACCTACGTACATACATACATACATCTATACACATACACATACAAACACATGCATATCTATACACGTTCACACTTTATGCATTTTTACGCAATGAAAGAAGAAAAAAACTTACATCCTTTTTCAGAAAATGGTAAACTTTCTTTTTTCTGAAAGATAAGGTTCCAGTGTCTGTCTTGATGCTCATCAACTGAAAAATAAAAAAAAATAAAAAAAAAGGGTCAGTCGTTTTTTTATATGTATGGTTGATAGAACTAATGGTAATAAAATAATCAAAATAGTTCGTATAGAAAAAGGCACAGACAAACATACATTTAAAGATAGATATACATACATACATACATATATACACACACACACATACACATAGAGATAGATATAGCTAAACATTCATATAGTATGTAGATACATAGATGGACAGACAATAGACAAACATTCATACAGATAGATAGATATAATATGATAGATACATAGATAGAGATAGACAGAGAGATAGACAGATAGACAGATAGATAGAGATACATAGATGGACAGATATACAGATAGACAGAGAGATAGACAGATAGATAGATATGATACATAGATGGACAGATAGATAGATAGATAGATAGATAGATAGATAGATAGATAGATAGATAGATAGATAGATAGATAGATAGATAGATAGATAGATAGATAGATATAGATAGATAGATAGACACATATTTATGTAAATAAACATAAATAATATAGAGACGTACAGATACAAATAAGATATAGAGTAGGAGAGAGACAGAGATACAGAGAAGAGAGATGGCAGATAGAGACAAAGATAGACCGAAATACAATAGACATAAATAAATAAATAAATTAATTAATTAATTAATATATAAATAAATAAATTAATAAATAAATAAATAAATTAATTAATTAATTAAAATAAATAAATATGCCAATACAACATCTGTTCAAAAAATGATGTTTACAAAGGTCGAAAAAGTCCTTGCAATTAACTTTCTGAAAAAATCTGATTCTGCTCGTCAATCATATAAAAACGTTATTTTCTAATGTGAAATTCAAAGTACACTAATTTAAATGGATTATAATTCCGCTGTTTTATTTTCTTTACATAGATGTAACATGCTGTTTTTCTGTTATTACACTACATTACTTTGGTTAATGAATCTTCGACATTTTGTTAACTCGATCTTTCTTTTTTGTTTTTGATCAGTGACATGCTGGGAAGTTTAATATTGTAATATTTACTCTAGCTTCAGAATAAATAGAAGTATAATTTAAGAGAGAGAGAGAGAGAGAGAGAGAGAGAGAGAGAGAGAGAGAGAGAGAGAGAGAGAGAGAGAGAGAGAGAGAGAGAGAGAGAGATGGCTGATAGAAAATACTGGAAAGGAAAAAGAAAACCAATTTCGTTAAATGAAAGGAAAATCAGTTTGCTAGCATTCCAATTAAGAAAACAAGCATGACAAAAAAATGGAAAACAAATAAAATTCCAATTAAGAAAACAAAAAACCAAAAAACAAAAAAAAAAAAAAAAAAAAAACAAAAAAAAGAAAGAGTAAAAAATAAAAGAAAAAAGTTAGATAACTTTGGATTTTAAAAGTTATGTGAAAAGTAAATTCGATAAACGTAGGCCTGCGGTATATATAGAAAAAAAAGTTTAAATTAGATGACGTACATAGCGTCGTTGTCGTAGTCAGTGTTACTTACGATATTTGTATTCATCAGACCCGTCTTCGCAGTCTTCGTGGCCGTCGTTGACCATCTTGCTAGGTATACATTTACCGTCTAAGCACGGGTAAAAATCATCTTCACATTTCGTTTCCAAGACATTACTGCTAGCTATCTTGACGTTACCTTGAACATGACAGAACTTCGAGTCAGCACATGATTTTTATAACGAGAAGAGTTAAATTTGTTTATAGCTGCCGTAACACATGCCGTAAAACATCGTTAAAGATGAAAAACAAGATGCATTTACATTTGCACATACTCTTCCATGCCTCTATATAAACACATACACGCACATAAAGACATAAAAGAACACGTTAATAATGATAAAATAATGAACGGTTAGCTAATTTGCACAGTAAAATACTGTAAAATGTTAAATATAATACATTCACATTAAAATAAAAATACAATATAAGTAAGCATTAATTACCGCTACTCTTTCTATTACTGCTACTACTAATACAGTAACTACTACTACTAATACTGCTACTAGTAATATTAGTAGTTCTATTGCTGCTACTTACCTCATATTATTCTACTAATATTACTCTACTATTATTTTACTACTACTGTTAGTACGACTGTTAGTACGACTACTATTACGACTACTAACGCTGCTATTACTACAACTTCGACTACCACCTCTGTTATTACTTTTCTACTATTAACAATACAGACTTACTATACCACTACTACTACTACTACTACTACTACTACTATCTCTACTACTAGACTGCTACTGCTAGTCTTACTAATACTGCTATTGCTACTACTACCATCGATTCTATTATCATTCCTGATAGTTCATCAAGGCCACCAATTACAGTATCTCTAACAATATTATACGCAACCAAAAACAACAACAACAACAACGATAATATTAATAATAATAATAATAATAATAATATGGAAAAAAATGCCCACTCCTCGTTATTACTAAACGGTACATAATTTAAGACAGGAATGAATTACATACATTACATTATAACGTAATAGCTGAAACTATGGGTCATTAACTTGTTTTCCTGGCATTACGAGTCAAGGTACCCTGTAGAGATAATTTTCTCCGGTGTTTACAAATCGTACAGCACAAACAGCTTTCGCGTTAGAGCTGGCATGAATGAATACAAATATCTGTTAAATACACGTTGTCAGTAGATTTCAGTTTTAACTATTGTAAGGTTATTTAACGTTATTCTGTCACAGTACTCCTCAAATTATAGAGATTCGAAATAAGTGAATTGTTTGTTTCTGTATCCATTTTAATAACTTCTTCTTCTTCTTCTTCTTCTTCATTATTATTATTATTATTATTATTATTATTATTATTATTATTATTATTTTTATTATTATTATTTTTATTTTTATTATTATTAATATTATTATTATTATTATTATTTCTATTATTATTACTGTTGTTATTGTTGTTGTTTAACATTTTTAATTGTGAAATTAGTTGAAATATAACGAATATATTTTTGTCAGCTTCATAATCATTATTATCATCATGTGATAGAACAACAGTGTGTGATAGAATAGTCCGATTTTATTTATTATTATTATTATTATTATTATTATTATTATTATTATTATTATTATTGTTGTTATTATTATTATTATTGTTGTTGTTGTTAATTTTATTGTTATTGTTATTGTTGTTTTTGTTGTTAGGTTTTTATCGTGACTGTTGTAATTATTATTATTATTATTATTATTATCATTATCATCATCATCATCAACATTTTTAACTGTGGAATTATACATTATAACAATACATTAATACGAAAACGTATCTAATTAAAAAGTAAGGGACTTATATTGGTGTTTTAGTCCAGGTTATAGATCATCGACTCTCCTTTTTAAATATTTCTACTCCAGTCCGTGTTACCCTGTTTGTGGGAAGGTACATATAATAATAGTTTGCTGCTAATATTAAACTGTACTTATCATATGACGTCACTTAGTTATTTCATAAATTCGTCATTCTTAAAAATATTTTTGATGTCACATAAAAATATGTTCAGTACGCAGTAATTATATATATATATATATATATATATATATATATATATATATATATATAATTACTAAATGGCTTCAATTAACTGCGTACATTTTAAATTCTACCTGAGCAATTCTAATTGTTGTAATATTATATTAAATGATCATAAAACAAATTCAGTTTAAAATTGTTAAATACGATACATGGTAATTTTGTAACATAATGTTATGTAATAACATAATCGATGCCTATCTTAAATTATGCGCCATTTAATAATGACAAGGACTGATTTTTTAATATTTAGAAACGTTTGATATTTTTCAACGTAGTTGATTTGTTAGCGATATCTTAAGTGAAAGAGAACATGAAGTATAAAATGGAATTTGAAAGTTATTAATGTGATATGCTAACCGTCACATTAATTTATAACTGTGATATTATAATCTTTGTAATACTATATTCATTTTGAAATGGTAGCGCATTAGTAAACAACATTATGAAATATTAACTGATTATTAAATATTAAATAGTATTTTAAATGATTCCCCTGCAGAAAATTTCTCATTAAGTAAAATTATCAAGTGAAGTATGGGACCGAGCGATTATTTTGACAAAACACTAAAATAAAAAGCAGATACAATTTACAGAGTTAACTGGAAAAACGTTCACTGAGACGGACATTTTGGAAAGAGTATATTGATTAATATATATCAGACTATTATACTTCGTCAGAACTGTAATGTTTAGAAAATGTATACTTCATAAAACTTTTATAATTGTTAAAGGGTATATCAATACCATTTAACTTATGTTGTTAAATAAAAGTATATAATTTGCGAATTAATATTGTTACCATACATAATTCCATTATAAACTTTAACAAATATATACATATAATATATATATATATATATATATATAATTATTAAATATATATAATTAAGATTATGAAAAACATTTTATCAAAAATATACTAATGTATAATAAAGTTTCAAATATAACATTGCTAGATTTAAATAAATATTAAATGTGAGGTAACGTAATATAAAACATCCAGACCTACAGTCAATAGTGAACGTGTTATTAAAATACACGTGAAAATCACTCAATACAACGACCACACGTTACTCACACATAAATGCATAAATCATTGAACGTAGCGATCAAATTGTCGAAACTTACCTGATAGAGAACACAAAAGTATCACATAACAAGGTAAATACATCATGATGGGTATCATCCTTGGTGTTATTAGACTTGTCTACGGGCTCTTTCAACAGCAAAGAGCAAAGTCTGTAACAGAAAAAAAAAAATAAAAATAAAAATAAACCCGTTGTAGAGTTAGATAAAATTTGACGTAACGATCAATAAGCAACGAGCGAAGTAAAACTACCACAGTACGGCATTGGCTAACCCGCACACTTTCGTCGCCAAACCTGAAATTTGCAGTTTATATATTGATTTAACAACGTCGTAAATGTTTACGTCGGTGACAAGTAAGTATTCTGATTTGCACATCGATAATTGTCATTATCATACACGTTTGGGACAGCATGGAGCCACGGACGACTCAAGTCGCTGTCAAATGTCGGCCATTTGCAACTGCGTACTTTTGGGCTAATTCTAAGGAATCTCATTGGACAACTAGGAGGACCTAAAGGCGTTGTGTAATAATAGTAATAAGCTGGAATTAAATTAAAGCGATGGTTTTATTACATAACAGAAACGTATGCGTTTTTTTTTTCTTTCTTCTTAAGATTTATAAAGTTATATATTACTTTCAACATCAGTATTTTTTTACTTTAATGAGTTTTCTGAGTGCTCTTACTTGTAGAGAAAACGAATTGCCTCGGCATTTGGTGAACCTATATAATGTTAGTCTTGAAAAGATAGGAAGGCCCACATAGCACCAGATAAGCTAAAAGTTATATAATCTGCCAAGCAAATAGATCAGATGTTGAGCCACATGTAGTTATTATTGAGTGCACAGGTGTAGTTTTGAACAGATCTGGCGCCTATACAAAAATGCATCATACACACATACGTACATGTGTGTGTGTGTGTGTGTGTGTGTGTGGTATTTATATATGTATGCATTTATGTATGTATGTGCATGTTAAACGCAATATACTGGCGTTATTTGTGGTGTCTTTTATTAATGTAGTCACTGTTTAGAAATCATATTCGTGCACAGGAATATAAGTTTATTTATGAATATATGAATACTGTCTCTCTCTCTCTCTCTCTCTCTCTCTCTCTCTCTCTCTCTCTCTCTCTCTCATAATTAATACAAGCGAATTTATTTGTAATTTTAAGGCATAAATAATTAGCAAAAGAAACTTTAAAGTACTTCCAATCTAAACTGAGTAATATTTGCTAAGCAGACTATGCTATTGATTGTGAAAGGATTGTGAGCAGTTATGTCAAGACAAAATGAAGTCAACCATCTGGCGTTAAATTCTGTCAGGTTTGATATAAAAATGATGACAACATCTTTGTAAGATTGCTGAGAAATGACAAGGAGTTCTGTGTTATTTTAAACACGGACTTCTGTGTTATTTTAAACACGGACTTACGACTCAGGGGGCTGAAGGAAACTGTTCACAAATAGTTTAGACAAAATGTGGGCAAAGCAAGATAAAATTTATTATTTGTGTTTAGTATTTGTAGTAGTAGTAACTGTAGTAGTAGTGGTAAAATTTGGGGCAAACCTTTAACGCTGCCACACATACGCCCTTGCCTAGAAACCACAAAAAATCCTTCTACTTGCCTAACTGTCTCTCTGTCTCTCTGTCTGTCTGTCATTCATCTGTGTCTCTATATTTCTATCTTTCAAAATATATATCTGTATATGTCTGAATCTCTGTAACTGTTTATACGTCTTTCTCTCTATCCGTCTCTGTATTGTCTATTACCTTTGGTATCTATGCAGTTATATGTAAATCTCTGTCTTTCTGTGTCTCTCTTTCTATATATAGATAGATAGATAGACAGACATATATAGATAAATAGAGAGATAGTAGAGAGATAGATAGAGAGACAGACAGATAGATAGACAGAAAGATATAGATATATAGATAGTAGACAGAGATAGACAGAGAGACAGACAGACAGATAGATAGATATTCAAAATGTATCTGTTCATATGTTTCACTGCTTATTATTCAAACAATGTTTGTATGTTTTCAACACTGCTCGCTTTTGTATTAAATTTGCGTTCTAGTTTTAAGTTTAAAATGACCCCCAAACATTTACAGATTAAATCATATTTTCAATCTTCTTCTTTTTTTTTTAACTCATGATATTTTCAGCTTAAGCTAAGGAGCATGGTATTTCACCAGCAATCGTTTTAAACGATAATGCACTGCAAAAAATTATCGTGACATTTAACTGCAGAAATCAAACGAAAATTACATGTCTGCATCAATTTGCCTGGTAATTTAAAAAGAAGCACTATTATGTTAAAATGTGTTGCAGAACAGGACGGACAAACAAATGAGAATAAAACTGTGGGGAAGATGGATGAATGGACTGAACTGGCGTTGTTTGTATACTAAAAAAAAAAAAATATCAAATGTTTTATTTGAACAAGATGTCTTTTCTAATGGATTATTTTATATAACCTGTCTTTCTAAGATGACAGTATGTTATTTGCTATTTGTTGTATGTATGTATGTATGTATGTATGTAAGAATGTATGTATGTAAATAATGTATGAATGTATGTATGTTAATAATGTATGTATGTTTATGTCAATGTATGTGTGTATGTTTATGTATGTATGTATGTATGTATGTATGTATGTATGTATGTATATACGTATGTGTGTATGTACGTACGTGTGTGTGCGTATGTTTGTGTATGAATGTATACATGTGGGTGTATGTATATGTGTGTGTGTGTATTTTAATATGCTTGACGTTTCCAAAGTGTAGACATTACGAATAGGAAGGTTAAACAATTGATTTTCTTTAATAGTTTTAACATATGTTATAATATCGATACAAACTGTACATTTTTATACTGCGTGTCATTACGTTATACGACATATAGCAAGATAAGTATTAAAATTCAGCATATGTCTTTATGAGCATTGTTCTGCCTGTTCTTTATTGTATCTTAAAAGTAAATATGAATATATAATTTAAAAAATTATTACGAAAATGGTTTCCATTTATTAGAAATAGCTGCTATCCCGACTGCTAAAGTAGCTGTCTATATGTTGGTGGTGGGAGCTGTATTTGTACAAGAAGACGTGGTGGTGGTGGTAGTAGTAGTAGTAGTAGTAGTAGTAGTAGCAGAAGTAGTAGTCATAGTAATAGTAATAATAATAGTAATACTACTAGTAGTAGCAGCAGCAGTAATAGTAGTACTGATGGTAGTGGAAGTAGTAGTGGTAGTATAGTGATAGTAATCATAGTAGTAGTAGTAGCAGTAATTATGATAGAAGTACTAACAGTAGTAATAGTATTTGCAGCAGTAATATTAGTAATAAAAGTAGTGATAGATGTTACTTATTGAACATAATTTTCGGTACATTACTAACATGCTTATATAGGATTAGAAATTACTATCATAAATAGAATATATTAAGAAGTAATAGACATATGGCGTGCAGACAAATCGGAAAATGAGAAATCGAGTAGATGCAATTATTAATATGTATATAGATTAACGAAGCAGACAGTCTGTTCTACAAAGTTCCCTTGGTGATTCAGTGATTAATGCATATACTTGTGAATAATATACTTACATATCTATAAGACAAACACTACAATATATACAGATAATTACCATAATTTTACACATTAGAGTTTATTTATATTATTGTGCATAAACTTATCATGGTATTTGTTTTCGTTTCCTTGGATAATGCAGTGGTTTTCAGCTTTGTAGCTACTTGGTCCTTTATCGCAAGTTTGGCCATAATTAGTATGGTAAATTTAAAGTATTCTGAGTTCGTCACGTAACAAAATATTTCAAGGTATTGTGTATAACAATGACTCTTAAAAAAAATGGAACTGTTAACTGGAAGAAAAATCTGTAGGTGTATCGATAATATTTATGTTGAATAAAATAGGTGTCATATGCAACAGTAAATTTAATAACCCAAACACATTCTACCTGTAATAGTTCATCGATTAATGTCGAAAAGCTTTACTCAGACAATGAAAATAACTAGAGACTTATAATATAATATACGAGTAAACCATAAACTCAACACAGACATGCAAAATTCACGTAAATCGCGGAACGGCTTTAACAGCACGTCGACGCTGGGAATTGCTGGAAGTGTCAATGACGTGCAGGCTCTGTGAGTTTTCTTCATTAAGGCGATAATAGACAAACTTGTTATCTTACACTTAATTCATCGTGTCGTAAATATCAGCCTCTAAATGTCAAGGAATGTATAGATTTCCACGCAATGTTGCGGGGACGTTGTTGCAACACGGCTGTCGTTATTTACGACTGGAATCTGCTCCAGATTCCGCTGACATTAACAGAGAAAGCGTATAATACGTTGTGAGACTGATAACAACCAACAGCGGTAAATGCTAGGAAATTTTCTTGTGGGGTTTCCCAATTGGAAACCATGAAAAGGTGTAATATCTTGAGATTAGAATTAAGCAATGTTGTTTTGTAACACAGTAATATTTCAGATCATAATGATTATGGATCAAACCGATTTTCCAAGAAGGTTGGATATATTTCAGAGGTTCTATATTATAAGTATTCCCAGTGATAGTTTTAGAGTATGTGCGAATGTTATGTAATGTTCTGTATTACACGTGCTTTACATTATGTACTAAATTACATGGGTTGTCTTTATACTGTCGCGGTGCCAATACTTAAAGTGCTCGTTATCATTTCCAGGGTTTGAAAACACTATTTTAAATTGTGACTGTAAAAGATATATATATTTATATATCCAATAGATAACACATCAACAAAAGTACACTTTGAGTTATTTATTTACATACAGAACATATTTTGTTGTAATATAAAATAAAATAAACGCAGCTAAATTATTTATGGCTTTGAGGAATCCTGAGTTAAAAATAGTTAAAGACGGAATCGGTAACGGGAGAATCAAGTTAATATGTTAATATAATTTAAGTGACACACACACACACACAGGCACACACAAACACACACACACAGACACACACAGACACACAGACACACACAGACACACAGACACACACATACACACACAGATTAAACAATACGTCATTAATGACACAGATCACGTTGCTTAATAAGGGTATCAAAAACAAACAAACAAAAAACCAAGGGAGAAAAGTATCTTACCGCATTCTGCTGCCAAATGCTTATCAAAGCAAAACCGAAGTTTAAATGCTGTTCCCGTGACCTCCGTGTACTTCAAACACGTGTCTGTCGCCTCCTCAGAACAGAATTCTAACTCGAACTCCGTCTGAAGCTCGTAGTTATAAAATTCCTGCGGACGTCGGTGAAAACAGCGGAATCAAAGCGAAGCCACGCGAGTGGACAAATTTCAAAGCCGTGTTTGTTCGTCACACAAAACTCGCCACATCTTGGTCGCTAATTAATGTAACTTTACAGTTTAGAAGTTGCCTTTAAAAGTTTGACATCGCGTTTTTTCCTGTAAAAGGGTATTACGGACAGTCAAACAGAACGTTAAGTATTTGCATACATCGGCAAAGAAAGGCAGTTTATTTAAAAGTATTAATATGTATTTCATTTAATATTTCTCATTATTTTATCTTTTCTCTACTTTATATACAAAAAACTAGATAATCTGAAAATTATATATATATATATATATATATATATATATATATAAATTAGCACGTTAATGAAATGTATGTAGTTAATATTTTTAAAAGAAAGGAATCTAATGAAACACATTTTCATAGATAACCGGGTTTTGCTTAAAGCAAAGACAAGATTATCTGTCTCCGTCACATATATAATGTGCAAAATTATGCGTAGTATATATGACTTGCTACATAAAACGTACTTTACATCATGTGTTATACGTATTTCACATAATGTGTGGTATAACACATATTTGTATACTGTATTCCAGTGGTTCTCAAAGGGCGTGCACGGGCGCAGTGGTGCCCCCGGTGCCTGCTTAGGTGTCCCCCATGAAATTCTAGGATCTAGGTATATATATATATTTGTGATGGTAAAAAATTGATAATAAAGATTATTTTTGACATATTAACAGTCCATTGCTTTGTATTTTATATTACAATATTTTTGAAGAAATTGCCAAGACATGTCAGGCTCATACTTCTCATCAGCACAAAATAAATGATGAATAAAGGTATATACTCACACAAGGGCGGTAACTCTAAATATATCATTGAACATCTCTCACACAAGGGCGATAACTAAATATATCAGTGAACATCTCACACACAAGGGCGGTAACTCTAAATATGTCAGTAAACATCTCTCACACAAGGGCGGTAACTCTAAATATATCAGTGAACATCTCTCACAGAAAAACAAACGATACAGATTCCAGACGAGAACCGTTTATGAAGAATCTGACATGGATGTAGCCAATGAGGACAGACAATCTCGGCAGCCTACTACGCAACCGATTCAGCCGCAATATCCTTCTTTCAGTTATTTCTGTATTTTTTAGCATTTTGTGTGTAGTGTGCCCGCATTTTTTTTTTTAAGGCTTCAAGTGTGTCCCGACTTCATAAAGTTTGAGAACCGCTGCTGTTTGCTATATGCTTGTATTGTTCATGATGATCTATATTACGCGTATTTCTCATCACATGCTGCATTTCACGTGTTTAATATATTGTGCTTTACAGATGAATTATGCATTGTTTGCACGATATTCCATACTTCGCGTACTTTACACTATGCTTATTACATGTACTTTACTTGATCTATGGTCTATATTACGCGTATATTAATGACAGTGTGCTATATTGCATACACGTTCAATAATTTCCCATAATTACATATATTTTACATAATCTGCTGTATTACATGTACTTTATACATGATGTGCTGCATTAAAAATATTTTATTTGGTGTGCTGTGTTATACTTATTTTTATAGGCTAAAATACGTGACTTTTTGGGACATTTCACAATACAAGTTTTACTCAAGATGTCTCACAAGAACGATATTTTTATATATAAAAAGTATTTTATGTGATTTCTTACAATGCAAGTATTTTATAGCAGATATCACAATATAATTAATTTATAGAATGTCTCACAAAATAAGTATTGTATAGGATATCTCACAATATAAATAATTTATAGGATATCTCACCAAAACAAGTATTTTATAGGATATCTCACAATATAAATAATTTATAGAATGTCTCACAAAACAAGTATTTTATAGGATATCTCACAATATAAATAATTTTTAGGATATCTCACAAACAAGTATTTTATAGGATATCTCTCAAAACTAATATTTTATAAGATATCTCACAATATAAATAATTTATAGACTATCTCACAAAACAAGTATTTTATAGAATATTTCACAACTGTACCAGATCTCTTACTTTATCCGTATTTTACACGATGTTTTCGATTATATGTTTTACAACTAACAAATGACTTCATTTTTGTTTTAATATTCTCAAACCTCAGATCCAATACGCTTTTAATGAGTTATGACTTGGAAGACACTGAAAGGAATATTGGTTATCTTGACATGTCAGTAGCTCAAAAAAAAAATGAAAGTTAACGTTTCTTTCAAATAAACCTGCTGTTTTTACTACATCCTGTAATTCTTAAATCTGAAGTTTCAAACTACTTCACAATATGTGGCATTATTATATTACAATTCTGAATCGATTTTTAAAAAAAAAAATCTCTTTAGCAAACGATTCTAATTCCATGAAAACCGGGTTTCGTTGTGAAGAAGAACAATCAAAGATCTCTTAGTTTGATTATTTCCTCATCTTTCACCTTGCTGATGGGTGGGAGTTAATAGATAGTTTTTTTTTGTTTTTGTTTTTTTTCTTATCATTACTTTTTTTATCTACCGACTTTGATCACCTATTTCAACAGAGAAATCTTGAGACAGTTGTTAAATTCAGTTAAATATCGGCATGGATGCGAGGATTGAAGATTTTGCCTCCAGGAACCTTTTCGGCGCTAGAGATATTTCAGTCTGACGTTATTCGGTTTTACAAACAAGGAAGTTTATATGCATGACTGTGTAATCAACCTACATGTTTTAAAGTACATGTTTTTTTGTTAATGTGTAATTGACAGGAATAGTCCTCTGAGCAACGTTTCGCTGTATAAATCATACAAGAAGTATAAACTTATCTTTAGATAATGCTACGATTTTATTAAACGAATATTCTGTTATTAGTTCATTGAGATACATCGCTGATTGTTTCATTCTTTCCAGTCAGAGCACTGTAAGTGGATAATAAAAAGAAGTGATATACGCTTTTGCGTTTGAGTAAGGATTCGTAAGAAAAGGCCATGTTTATCAAACTGCGAGCGTGTGTCTTAGCGTGCTGAAAATGAGTCTCTCTCTCTCTCTCTCTCTCTCTCTCTCTCTCTCTCTCTCTCTCTCTCTCTCTCTCTCTCTCTCTCTCTCTCTCTCTCTCTCTCTCCCCCCCTCTCTCTCCCTCCCTCCCTCCCAACTAATACGAAATAACTACGAAGTAAAATGCCGTTAAACATTATATGTATAAATTTAAGGTTTCTTGAATAATCAGCCTCACAAACACTGGCGCCACATCAATCTGCAAACGACGATACTTCAAGTGAAAAGACAAATTTTAAAACAAAAACAAAATAAATCTAAATAGAAAGAAATCGCATTTAAATGATTGTAAATGTATACGCAAAGTAACAGAAAAACGGTGTCGATGTATATGTTTTTTTTTTTCATATATATACTGGTCAGGTAAAGTAAATCAGTGAAATAAATTAGTCTGGGTCACTGCAACATTATTTAAATTAAGACATGTTTAAGGAAATTAGAAACATAATTAATTTTTAATGTATAAATATAAAATGAAATACACAATGAACAAAATAAAAAATGTACCTCTCATTAAAAAAAATAAAATAAAATAAAGTGAATATGAACTCGTTATATTGAATAATAATGGTATTTCAGTATTCATTTCTAACACTTTATTAACAGATTAAAATAGCTATGCCAATAAAAGTGTTTTAAGAGGCAAAAACTAACAATTTGTTTCTGACTGTAATTTTATTTTATTGTCTGTGTTGAATGTTCAGTTTGAATAACATGAAACGTATAACTCAACTGTCGTCTTAAAATATTAATCACTGAATGCTAAAAGATGAACCTCAATATGGAGATTGAACTATAAAGTATGTTTTACACCTTTAACTGTTTAACAATAAGTTTAATTGATAACGTTATTGTTAAGAGCCTATTGAATTAGCACAAAAAGTTGGAGACAGCATGCTATTGTTCATTTATTCATAATTATTGTATACTGTACTTCTGGATAAATTAATTATAATACATTTGTGATGTCATTAAACGATAAACATAAATATCGCTATAGAAATAATAATATCGATATCTATAATGTGAAACGCGATAATATCGATACTTTTAGATAAAAGAAATTTAACATCAGCATTTATAGTTTAAGAAACCATACTTTTATCGATATATTTCAAAAATAATCTTATTCTCGATTTCCTTAAAGTATGAAATATTAGTCTCGATATGTTTAGAGTGATGATATTGATATTTTGTAAACTGAAAACAAGCGAAATGTATTTTAGGACAGAAATGTTAACAACAATATCTGAGGAGTAAAAAGTGTTAGATCAGGAGTGTGAACAGCAAAATGTCACAGCAATAAGCCTTAATGTCACTAGAGTTAAATACATATGTACTGAGGTCTAGAACTGTTATTATCGATTTATTTAGAGAAACAATAAATATACTTTTAAACTGAGATGTTTAATATCGATAAACGAAGCGATATTATCGATATTTCGACAACTGTTTCCGTATCTTTCAAATGTAATTATAAATCTAAAGTGAAAAACATAATTATAGATATCGTTCTATCGATATCGTTCTAGTGACAATCAATATCGATATCAATATCGATATCTTTCAACGAAATGAAATTAATACTAATCTTATTTTAAAAATATAATAATAATAAAAGTAAATTTAAAAAAATGAAAAAAAAAAGATATCAATATATCTCAAGCATAAAAAGTGAACATCGACATTTCTGCGTTCTAATGTCGATTAATTCCCACTGAGACATATTTACATCGATATTTAGACGAGAAATATTAAAACTGACAATTTTCAAAAGAATAAAAATTGGTAACATTCGAACAAAAGGAAAATTAATATAGATAATTATAATAACTATATTTTTTATTAGAAGAAGTAAAATCAGTATACTGTCGATACTAATCATTCTGTTTGGAACTATCGATATCAATCCTTCTTCTTAAATGACTTTCGAAAATTATCGATATTAGTGTTTCTCTTCTGAAATACCGATAAATAAAAAGGTGTCTCGTAAAAAACAATGCTTATTAATCAAGACAAAAAAATTTGATTTATTTTCTGTTCAAGGCTTAAGAGAAACGACTTTAGGCGGTTCATTATCTCATCCTTGTGGACGACACGGGTTTAAAATAGGAGATTGCAGTCACTTTTACTGGCTTCTTTAATTGATATACACGAGTTTCAAACAATCTGTAATTTTTGTGATAGGCAGGTAGCGTTTAACGTTGCAAATTCAGGAAACTGCAGGTAAGCGTTGGTGACAATCTGTCGAGGTGTATTGCAAGACAGATCTTTACGACCAGGTAGAACGACGCACCTGTTGCACTGTTTCCTACACAGGTGATGAGAAAATTAAGATAAGTTAGATGCGGAAGAAGAGGTACAGTTATAATCAGCACTGGCATGGTATTCGGGAATAAGTCTTGCCGTCGTGTAAACAACACTAACACGTATTATGGACATTTACAAACAATCTGCCATCTTTATTTACTTTCGTCTAACATGCATGTGCGGAATGTGTCTTCCGGCTGTCAGTTATACGTTCAGTTTTGTTCGTAAGAAAGGGAAACATATATTTGCAGCGTGCTGAAAGTTCAAACTGTTCGGGTTATATTATCAGACAGTGCAAACATATAACTTTTTTTTTATATTTATTTATTTTATTTTATTTTATTTTATTTATTTATTTATTTATTTTATTTATTTATTTATTTATTTATTCATTTGTTCTCGTTTGAAATAAACTATATAAAATTTAAAAAAAAAAAAAAAAAAAAAAAATTATTCTGCAAGTCTTTTTAAGTTGCAATTACTTACCTTTTACTGAATTGTCTGAGTTTATGTTTGGTTTTTCTTTTCTTCCGATATTTTCACCACTGAATGTTCAGCTTGTGCGCAATTCTGGCTCCATATTTGATAAAAAGTAATATTTTACTGTTTTTTTCATTACTAAATAATCCTAAACATCGAGTCTTAGCCTTTTATATAAAACGAATCGATTATTTGGATAAATCGAAAAAATATTTCGATCATAGATATTTAAATCATTTGGCCAATGTTGACAGGAAAATCCGTTCTGCAGTAAACATCCAGTTTAATTCGAAACAAATTAATAAAATCTGCTTAAGTTTATTTTTCAATATCTTTATTTTTTTTGTTGTTGTTGTTGTTCACGAAACATTCACAAAATATTGCTTGAACACAGAACTAACAGTTTACAACCCAGCAACTGACTCCTGTGCAGTTTATCAGAATGATCGTTTTTATAATCTGTAGACTGCAGTCACTGCTCTGAGGAGTTTCGCCTCTCTCTTTTTCCAAACACCGAAATCTGTCCTGAATCGTTACATCGCCAACATTAATGATAAAACAAGAATAAAAACCATATATAAAAGTCTTTTTTTCCATTTCTCCCCTCTCTCTCTCTCTTTCTCTCTTTCTCTCTCTCTCTTGCGGGGATAGTTCTGGAAGCTAAATGATAGGACTTTTTAGTAAAAATGAACCTGACATGTAATGTTAATTGGGTTTTTTCTTGTAGGAAATAAATTTGAGAATTCCAAACAGCCTGTCTTTTTTGTAAGTGACTGGTGTAGGTTCGGCCTGGCTGAGTTGAAACATACTTGGAGAAACTAATTTCCAGCCATCAAGCGAGAATAAACCATTGAGATAATTGTTGTTATTTTGTGTGATATTTTCAGAATGTTGCTTAATTTGCATTTTCAGTTTGTAATGTTTAGAGTTAGTAATCAGTAAATTAATTTTATCTCTTTTTCTCTTGCTTTCCCATTTATTTATACACACATACACATGGAACAGAGAGATGGAATAAGATAATATATATATATATATATATAAGTATGACAGAATGAAGAGAGAGGAAGACAGAGAAAAATTGACTGATTGAAAAACACACAAACACATACACACATATATGGAATAGAAAGAAAAAATAAGATAAAATTGATATATATATATATATATATATATGGGTTTTTCATTCTCTCAGTTTTTCTGTAAGTGTTTTTTTTCTCTCTCTCTCTCTCTGTCTGTCTGTCTGTCTGTCTCTCTCTCTCTCTCTCTCTCTCTCTCTCTCTCTCTCTCTTTCTCTTTTTCTCTCTCTGTCTGTCTCTCTCTGTCTGTCTCTCTCTCTCTCTCTCTCTCTCTCTCTCTCTCTCTCTCTCTCTCTCTCTCTCTCTCTCTCTCTCTCTCTCTCTCTCTCTCTCATTCTCTGTCTCTCCTGTATTAATTGTCTTCATAGTTTCGTTCTGCTTTTCGTTCTGTTTCAGAGCTGTGAAGGGATACAAGATCAAACCTCCTGGGTGCATTTTATCTGCAATATCTGTTTAAGCAAATGCCTGTAAGTGGTTTATCAAAGGTTATAAAATGTTCTTACTTGTTTATCTCAAGTCCCAGATAAAAGATAAGAGTAGCCCAGTAAGCGATGGAGAGTCTTTCCTTTCTCATCTGTTTATTCATTTATTCCCTCTACTGTCAGTCTTCTCTGAATCAATCAATCATCTGTATATCTGTCTGTCATATCTCTCTCCCCTGTCTCTCTCTCACACACACACACATCACAGACACACATAGATACAGACAGACGCAATAGTACAGCTCTACGTCTTGTTTTCTCGAATAACAACACCAAACAGTTGTTTTTATAATTGCAGTTTTTATTTAATTTTAACACACAGTTAACATTGACTTACTTTTGTATTGCATCTAATAACTTTGCAACATATAAAATAAACTGGTTACAATTCATAAAGCTTTACTGATAAACATAACTGCACAGTAAATATACATTAGTGCATATACAAATATACATATATAATCACCTATTTAAAATAGTAAGTTAAATTTCATAGTTTACGAACTGGCAGGACAAAACATATAATAATCCGAGGAATATGTCGGAAACATTTCGGAAACCTGTAGTAGAGTTAAGCCACTTATCTTGTAATATTCACTGATCTTAGTTATTAACCTGAATTACGTCAATCGTTGAGAACAATTATTCCAGTCCTAAAAAAAGAATGCTGATGGTTTAGGTGCTGTCATTGTTGTTTTGGTTGTTGTTGTTGTTGTTGTTTTTTTTTGGGGGGGGGTAGTATTATGGTTTTATGCTGTACTGATGACATTCTGGAGACACATAAGCTCAATACTATAATACATTATTATATGTTGTTTTGGCTGATTTATCGACCGCAATAACTCAGCAAACCTTATTAGGTCTAACCAGTCTTCAAAGTATGGAAGAATACCTTCTGATCCTATTGTGTGAATCAAGAATTTATGTGGAACTTGTTTTTTCATTTAATATCAAATAAATAAATAAATAAATAAATAAATAAATAAATAAATAATAATAATAATAATAATAATAATAATAAATAATAATAATGAATAAATAAATAAAAAGAAACTAACAAACAAACATATAAACAAACAGACAAAAATATATATAAATACGTATACAAATAAATATATAAATAAATAACAAGCAACACATTTTTTTTAAGGAAGAAAGTGACCTTTATTTCTTATGACAGTTTAATCAAAGAAAATATTTCTAAGAAAAATTCATTGATTTTATGACCAGAACGCCAGTTGGCTGTTGAACGTTTCATGGTCACTATGTTTAACGTTTCTGACATATACTGAACAAAAAAGGTATGGAACATTTAAAAAAAAAATTAATAATCTATTATTATTATTATTATTATTATTATTATTATTAGTAGTAGTAGTAGTAGTAGTAGTAGTAGTAGTAGTAGTAGTAGTGATGGTGGTGATAATAGTAGTAGTAGTGGTGGTGGTGGTGGTGGCAAAAGTAGTTGCAGTTGTAGCAGCAGTAGTGGTTGTAGTAGTAATACTAGTAAAGTAGTAATAGTAGTAACTGCAGCAGCAGTAGCAGTGATGGTAATAATAGTAGTAGTAATAGAAGCAGTACAAGTAACTGATGGACAATTCTCGTTAAAATTATTTCAAAATATTTTATAAAAATGTAAGCCAGTATATAAATATATATGCTGCATCTATAAAATGCATACAGCTCCTGCACCTGCATAACGCCAGAGTTGAAGGGGCATGCCAGACTGGGGAAAACTTTAAATGTAATAAAACAGATTACAAATTCGTAGAATATTTACTTTGCGCCTGTTAGTATTATATAATTTGCCCTCACCCGATTATTGTTATCGTAAATACTTGAACGTGGATTCTCAAAAGTAAAAGTTGCGGTGATAAATGAAATAAACTAAAATATAATTAAGTATTTTCTTAAAATATCTTTGAGACACTTCTAGGGTGGGCTAAACCTAAGAAAAAAAATGTGTAGATAAAATATATATATTTTGAAGGACAATTTGCAGATAAATGCAAGGTTTACACGCTGAATATTTTTCTTTTTGTTCATCTAGTGAAAGACGGAATAAACTTCAGCATGTCAATATTAGCGTTACAATTAAGAAGCCGTGTAAATCGCTTGTAAGGCTTCGTCTAAAACCAACAGTCTGGACAAAACTTTGATAAGAATCTTGAAGATAACATTTTCTTAATTTACGTAATCTTCGTTTGCTTTGTAGTTGATAACAGCTTAAGGTACGTTTATAAATAGCAAATTATATTAACATGATATTGGATGTTGTTGTTGTTGTTGTTTTGTTTTGTTTTTCCAGATGTTTTAGCAATTACTTCGTTATTTCAAAAAGTATTTAAGACAGCGAGGTGGAATATTTTACAGATGACACCAGCTGTACTTACAATGATTAAACTTCGGAGTTTCGTAAACTGCGTCATTGTTATGTAAATATCTTTCATTCGTTGATAATTTCAAAGATAAAAGTTGCTTAATAAATGTATATAACGTCAGCAGCCTGTTTGGTTTATTATAGAAATTGTCAGAGAGAGAAAAAAAATCCCCCTTTTTTTTTTTTTTTTGGCATGATATTTGCTAAACAAGGAAACAGTTTGCTAAATTGTACTTCAACAGCTTCTGAAACCAGTGTAACAGTCAACAATTAGTTCATACTTCTTTCCATTACTCCAACAAAGAAATGAAAAGAAAAGGCGATAAAAAATCATCAGGAGAAGTTACATCATTTTATCCTACCTTTAGTAATGACTATCATTCAGATAAGTATTCACCAACACTGCCAATGTACATTTCCTCTTGCATTTATCACCTAAAACGCTATCAAGGGAGACAACTTGTATCACGAAAGCAAAGATTCTGTCTTACGTACAAAATTGAGGCGCCAGAAATACGTCAACGCCTACGTTGATACAAAAATTTCTTTTTATAGACAGAAAAAGACGTTACACACGTCAACGGAACTTATATTTGAAATTTATAAATTTCAGGGATGTTTCTTTTCTACTGATAAATGTGAATAGTGAAAATGAGACTGTATTCAGTTGCCAAATCCATTATCGTTATCTTTGGGAAGATATCTATCTATTTATTTATATATTTCAGTTCAAAATCATACAAAAGTGGTAATCACACTGAAGCAGAAAAATTTAAAATAAATTACAAATACAACTGTTTTTATTTCTTCACAGATATTAACCTGTTATAGTCTGTATTATTTTATACAATGAAATGAAATCAGAAAAGTTCCTAACAGACTGAGCACGCTATAACATTGTAATGATATCAGATTTTGCAATTTCTACTCGAACCGATTGTCAGTATTTGCTTCATACTTTATTATTAGCAAAAATTGAACTCTATTAACAGAAAAATCCCACTTACCCAGTATTATATCAATTGTATTTAGGATACATTCTGCTACACAACAGTTCTTTTTAGCTTTATTATTCAAGACAATCAATCCTCTGTATTAATAACCATTGTTGTAATCAATATCAGTTAAAACTGTTATTTATGCTTGTCAGTGTTTATCTGTATATCTGTATGTGTATTTTTAATTGTTATCTCTCTCTCTTTCTCTCTCTCTCTCTCTCTCTCTCTCTCTCTCTCTCTCTCTCTCTCTCTCTCTCTCTCTCTCCCCCCCCCATGCAAGTATATCTGCTCTGTGTAAAAGTTAATGGGCTCATTCTGAACAGGTGTTTTGCTGTCATGGATAACTGTAACAGTGGTAAGCTCCCTTTTGACCTCAGTTTTGTTTGTATACGCATACAAAACATTAATATATTAATAACAGAAACTAATGAATGCTGAAGTCTGAAATTTTGCTGGATCGACCATAATACAAATGTGCATCTATTTTTCTAAAACAAACTGATTACGTTATGTTATTATCAAAAAGTTTATTATGTTCTTTGTCGTTCAGTAATAAGTGAATCAGTTATTAGACGTAATTATACACTTCATTTCCTGCCTCTGAGTCTCGCTGCACAAGTATAATCTTTCCTTCTCAGTTCCGATCCTAATTAATACAGATTTTGAACATACAAATGTATATACATACATATATAGATACATACATACATACATACATACATACATACATACATACATAGATACACACGCGTCTATATATTTTGAGTGAAGAAGTGTAAAATAAAATATCTAAAAATGTACGTCTGCATGGATGTATTTATTTATGGCTGCATTCATATATGTGCATGTGTGTGTGTGTGTGTGTGTGTGTATGTGTATGTGTATGTAAGTGTGTGACAGTTTTGGAAAACGTGTAAACATTGCTTTTATATTAAATAATTATTTCGAATCGATCGAGTGTCAAAATAAACGAGGTACTTCGTTGTTTACAACAAAACAGACTGAAACTGTTTAAACGATTAATGACGCAGAAAACAGCAAAAATGCTATCAAAATACCAAGATGTTTTTCTTTCTTGTGTTGTGGCTGAACCAAACTGCCCATAATTTACATCAAAACCCTCTGAATGTGGTTTATTATTACACAGCATAAATGTAAAGAGCTACAAGATAAGCCAGTTATTTATTTACTTATTTGTGTGTTTATTTATTTACGTCTATCTCTCGACTCGACTTGACTCCGTCAGATCGATTTATTTCTGTATACCTCATTGCCAAACACGATAATTTTATTCCAGTCTAATCTTTACATTCTAGACACCCCCTCCAAAAATTTTTTTTTTTTTTTTAAATAAAAAATGTATCCAAAATACAAATAATGATGCAATGAAATTGAAATTTTATATCGGATACATTGGAAAACAATCTGTTAATAATCATTCAGTAATTTTAAGATTTTCAGCCAGAAGTACACTAAGATAATCACATACAGAAACATAGCGACAATTCTGAATTCAGATATACGTATACATATACAAAAAAGACATACATACATACATACAAAAATGCATACACACACGCATAAATACACGTACACACACACACACACACAGTAATATAGAAACTGATTCAGAGAAACAGGCAGTTATATTGATTTAATTTTATTGCAGCAGTTAATAAAATTACCTGTACTTAAGCGTACAGTCATTTAGGCGCGACTGTAAAAACGCGACGTTTGCTTCGAGAAGTTTGACAGACACTTCCGCGACTCCGCTCAAAGATGGATGACATCTTGAAGTCGCCCCGAGTCATGTGGACGACGTAACAAAAAGATCACCTATTTGTCACGTGTGTCAGCAAGACAGCGCCTTTGAAGTGATCCTCTTCATCAATAAACATTCAAATACCTGCTCGCACTTCCAGATAGGATTAACTTTTGCCTTTCCATTATTTATTACACATTGAGAAACCTCCCTGAATTATTTGCCCTTTAGTCGCGCCCTCTACGTTGATGTTAATGTAATTTAAGGGGGGGGGGAAATATATTAATAAAATAGAAAATAAATACAAGTAAACGGAAGAACATCTTTCGTAGGTTTAAATGATCTTTTGTAAATAGTTTTTTTGTTTTTTTTTCTTTGTCAAAGTAGTTTTCTGTAGAAAACATTTAAATGTGATTCTTTCAATTACTCTGTAATTAAAAGTATAATATTTTGGTTTTCCTATACGGTTGCTAAGTAAAGAAATATATTAACATAATAACAGGTTATCTGACAAACCAGGAAATATTTTTAATTTATGGGGTTTTTCGGAATACGACACTTTCTTCCAGGAAATGTATATTTATGCTGGTGACGTCACAGTTGGTGAACAAAAGATTTACTCCTAATTTATTTTATTATTATTATTATTATTATTATTTTATTTATTTATTTAATTATCATTTATTTTTTGGATGGTCTGTTTAATTCTATTAATAGGAAGTACATCAAGACCAAAGAATACTTTAATTAAATGGTTGGAAAAGGTTAATCGGTACATGAACTTATGTCAGTGAGTACAACTATTTCTTGTCTGAAAACCAGTTGATAAAATAAAGAAAGCGAAAGAAAAAAAAGAAAATATATATATATATATATATAATAGTTGTTTCCGTGAACCCAAAACGTGAACATACACTGGCTTTTTCTACAAACTGTTAAAATATAAGATTAACATATACCTTAGTCATTGCTGTATTAATATCTGTATTTATTCATGAATAATACGTACAACTGACATATATTTTAGTTTAACTGTTTTCTAACTTTCAGCATCTTCTCAAAGCGATGGCTGGAAAACAGGTCACAGGAAAAAAGTCACAGAAAAAAGTCACAATTTAGTATAGGAAAAAAAAAATCATAGGAAAAAAGTCACAATTTTTATATAACAAAACGTATGGGTTTGTAGAGTATTGAATGTGGCATCATAGTATGAATGGGGTAATAGTTAAGCTTATTGATTAGGTCAGTTAGGCTTGATTAAAAGAGTCTTCATGTTGTGCATGGGTAATGCTTGGGTCTAGCTTACTGAGTAGGATAGATTTAAACTAAAGGCTTCCTATTGTAAATGAATGATTTATAAAATGTCCGAGGTTAAAATGTGTTTCACTATATATTCTTAACCTTGCTCTAGTATCAGAAGTATGTTTCATTGCTAATATATTTCTTAATTCAAAATTGTGACTTTTTTCCTGTTTTTTTTTTTCTCTCTCTCTCTCTCTCTCTCTCTCTCTCTCTCTCTCTCTCTCTCTCTCTCTCTCTCTCTCTCTCTCTCTGAAAGCATTAGTTCCTGTTAAAGCTCTGGATAAAACTTTCATTTAAATATTTTCCCCAAAAGTGTTGTTACTGTGCATGTAAATGTGTGTGTTCGTTTGGATACAGACGTAATTTCTTTATTTATTTTTACTACCTCATACATACATACATACAAACAAACATACAGACAAATACATACATACAAATATAGATACATACAGACAAATACATACATACAAATATAGATACATATATACATACTTACATACATACACACACATACATACATACATACATACATACACACACACATATACACACATACATGCATATACATTTCTTGTCTGTATCATATTTTTTTATAAAATCTGTTTGTGAAGAAAAAAAAAGAGAGAAAAATAAAATAGTAATAAAAATTGCTTATTTCTGTTATTTTGGTATTTATTAGTTGTCTAATGTGCTACGAAACACAAACTTCAGAGTGTTATATATCTGCAATACCAGTTTGTGGGTTAATACTAATATATTGTAGCTTGCGGAGTGGACAATGTATCACACAGTTTTTTTTATTAGTACTGGCGCACATAGTAAACAGACTCATCATTTACAGTTAGGGTGGACACGAATAGTTCGATGGTTGATTTTTTTCTATAAATTTATATAACACAGTTTTAGGAAAACAACATGAAATACTTACATCGGTTTATAAATATGTCCACAACTGTAAATTGATTTCTTATGTTTAAAGTAAGACAGAGCGAGAGAGAGAGAGAGAGAGAGAGAGAGAGAGAGAGAGAGAGAGAGAGAGAGAGAGAGAGAGAGAGAGAGAGAGAGAGAGAGAGAGAGAGAGAGAGAGAGGTTTAGAAATAATTTGCTTTAGAGATATAGATCTGAACTTACAAAAAGAAGCAACATTTGTGTATAATTTTATGTCCCTCAAAAAGATGAATCGTTAATGAATAGAGAAAATAGAAAGGTACTTATAGAGTGAGACACGTAGTCGAATGTCCACTGATAAGACCAAACTGCGGTTCAACATGGTCGGATTTATAACAGATTTGAAATAATAGAGATGAATATTACCATGACAACTGAATATATAATATAATGTAAAATACTGCTGAAATTTTAAAATTTTTTTTTTTTTTTTTTTTTTGAATACAAAAGCAACTCTGCAGCATTAGACAGTCGACATTCACTCTGCTCCAAGCAAGTTTTCATTTTACGATCTTGTTTTTCCTGCGGATAACTATCATCAAGTTGGTATATTATTTGCCTCGAGGCTCCGTATACATAAACCTACATATCAATCCGCAAAGCCTGTCAACCGTTGACAGTGACCTCATTCATTACCCCGGGGCTACAAATGAAGCCGGTAGTAGCTTTAGAATACAGAATATGATAAATGATACTTTTAGTTTGTTCGTAAGCAGATTAACCCTTTTCAGCACAGAGTCTTAAGAGAATGTGCGCGAGGCTTCGGTTACAAAAGATACCAAACCATGCATGTCGTACACAAAGCTAATAACACGAATATGATGACGTGGAATATTTGAGATGAAAAGTAAAAATTATTTTCTTGATATTTTGGATATTCTAAATATATCTCTCTAAAAATTAAAAATCATTATGTAAAAATAAAAATAATCATTCAGCTATGCCATATTGGTTAAAAGGTGTTTCGTTTTTGAAATTTATTTTGAGAACTAAGCCCCAAAATAATAAAATCAGCTAAAAAGATATTGTTATTACGTATTTTAGAATTCAAATTAAGTGGATGTGTATTGTATGTACACACATACATACATACACAGAGACTAACAGACACACAGACGCGTACAGAAGAACGACCGTCTTTCTTATTCTGTTTGTATCGTTTTATAACTAACAAAATAACGTGTGTGTAATAATATGGAAATAGGTAATCACTCCAGTACTATTATCAGATTTTTTTTTATCAGAATACTCTTAATAACTTTATGACACAACGATATGAATAACTGTCAGATTTTGATTAATAATCTTTTCTAAATACATGTATATATTTATCGAGTGAATCACGTACCAAATATAGACTGTAAAACATTAAATAATTTATCTAGTATTAACAAAATAAGAAACTCTTGGTTTTTATTACTGACGTATTGAAAGGATTAATGAATGATTGAAACAACGGAAGAATGAATGAACTGATTAGTAAATATAATTACACCAAACAGAAAATGAAAACAACTCATGATTAGAATTCAAAATGTACTTTAATAATGTCTATTAAAAATCAAGCATATATTGAATGGACAGCATTATAAAGAAACAGCAAAGGTTCTTGTACAGGCTTCTGTCTCACACGCTGTTTCCAATTTAACATGTTACATTTCACTAGCAGGGGAATGAAAAATTACTGAGAAAAGCTGCTCAATAAACTGTGTTTTATAAATCACTCAGATTACAACTATTTTTTATTTTTACATATGGGCAGATAGATCTTCTGATTATTAAAAATAATTAAAACTATGATTTTATATAAAACGAAAACGGTACGTTTGCAATGATTTTAAAATACCTGTCTACACAAAGAACAGCAATGGCCAAACCACTGCTTGTAATCCAAAATTCGCCTCTTTGACACGTAACGTACAGCTAGCGGAAATATATTGACAAAGTTCTGTTTTAAAATCACTGTTAATTAAAAAATAAAATAACCTGTCTCGAGGCTCTCAAACAACGAACGTATGCAGTTTTATGTTAGGCAAGTTTGACAATATCTGGCAAAGTGTGTTCATATATTTAAGCTGAACATAACAGTGTTTTCAAGTAGATGCAGAAAAATATTATATATATATATATTCATTTTAACTGATGATTTATTATTAACTGACCTTTAAAATATTCAAAACAGTGTTGTGCACGTTGGTTTTAATTAAATTACTTTGTTCGATGTTTTATATAACAAAAAGAGTTCAATGAATAAAATATATATAAAAATTAATTTCTAGAGAAATAATAAATTGTAATTAATTACGTTTATTTATTTGTTTACTTACTTACTTATTTATTTATTTATTTATTTATTTATTTATTTATTTATTTATTTATATCCGAATTATATTTGTATTAGCATTATTAACATTATTCTTTTCTTTACTCAAGTTTATGCCTATATAGAAGGTTAAAACAATTAAAATGAAACAAAACAAATGTCGGCAAAACAATATTTTTAATAAATGTACACAGCTAATTTATATATACATATACATATACATATACATATATATACAGATATAGATATAGATATAGATAGATAGACAGATGGATGGATGGATGGATATATATAGTTAAACTGATAGATAGATAAATAGATAGCTACCCAGATAGATAAACATATATTTTTATTATAATGTAATGAATATTTTACTTCAAAGTTTAATGAAGGTATTAATATGAATATTGTTTCTTAGGGTTTTTAGTGTTAATGAGATATGTTTTGTGGTGTGGTGATTATTGTGTACTGATTGTTAATTTTTCACAATTATTATTATTATTAGTAGTAGTAGTAGTAGTAGTAGTAGTAGTAGTAGTAGTAGTAGTAGTAGTAGTAGTAGTAGTAGTAGTAGTAGTAGTAGTCGAGTAGTAGTAGCAATATTACTAGTAGTAGTATTAGTATTAGAAGAAGAAGAAGAAGAAGAAGAAGAAGAAGAAGAAGAAGAAGTCGAAGAAGACGAAGAAAGAGATGATGATGAAAACAAAAACAAAAACATCATCGTTATAACACTAAAAAGAAATTAAACCAAAGCAGTTTAACTTAGAAGACAAGTAGAAGAAATACAAACCTTGCATACTCACACCTCTAACGCCTACAAATACGTGCAGCATCATCCATTTCTTACAACTGAAAAATAACGTGTGATTCCTGTTCTTCGCATCAGTACAAACAAGTTGTTTTTTCGAATGACGCCATTGGTGATACTGTCACTGAAATGATGACGGACGACGTAGCTGTGATCACGGATCTTGGGAAATCCACCGTTAAGAATTGAAAGTGGCGTCCCCATGACCCGCGCTTACAGACGCCGTCCACGTCCGAGATGACGTTGTTGTCAAAGTATTTTTGATAAATCCTGACACGTGTGTGAAAAAACTGTTCACTTACGTGTCTTTGGACTCTGCGATAGACTGTATCGTTTTCGTTTGTTTTGTGTTAAATATGCCTGTTTAATCATTATTTTATGTAACAAAACAATGACGACCTTAACATGAACAAAAACAGCCATAACTACAGTTATTAAATAGATTAATTCGTCGATAAATTAGATATTAATAAAAGAAAAATAATGAAAATAAACTTAAAATAGAGAGACAATTTCTTCATGACTTTGTAGCTGCATTCTCTAGTTCTGTTTGGCATCGTTGTGTGACATTTTCAACATACAACGTTTATTTCATCAATCGAACATTATGAGGCCAAATCCAGCATTGGTTTTCCGTTTTAAACTTTATATTACGTCAAAATAATTACAGATTTTAGTACCTTTGATTGTGATACTGAGATACTTACCCGAACCTTCTGCACACGTAAAACAAATTGTGAGTATTTTAATATAGTTTTCACTTCTGTTGTTCCAGACGACAGTGAAGTGCGCGTGCCAGTAGTTGACGTAGTCCCGGGAATACAAACTACCTGGGACCCCATCAACTTACTGCACGAGCACTACGAGATAACAGAGTCAGACGATTACCAGTCGAAAACTCAGACGACATTTTGTATTTAGCTGAGATGTAGTAAAATGTCCAAACAATCTGTAAATAACTGTTTAATTAAAATTATTCCTTTTAATAATAATAATAATAATAATAATAATAATAATAATAATAATAATAGTAATAATAATAGTAATAATAATAATAATAATAATAATAACGATAATGATAGTAATAATAATAATAATAATAATAATAATAGTAATAATAATAATAATTAGCAGTAGTTAAACCTTTTATAACAAATAGCGGATGATTTTATCCGAGATTCGCAATTACAGTTTATATTTATTCACATATATGAATTTCTTTAAAACTGTTTACGAATTTACGTAAAGAAAGTTTGCAGCAGATTAGAATTCTCAACAGTAAGGTATCTAATTTGAAATTGAAAACAGAAAAAAAAAAAATAAAAAATAAACTTTCGAATCTTAACAAAAAAAACACCCAAAAACCCCAAAAAGCATTTTTTGTTACAAATCATCTTTCATGAACCCCTCATTTTAAAAATTAAAAGTGAATTTGCATCATGCAATAAATTAAAGAATTTAATCGATCCAGCAGTTAATTCTAAAATCGGTTTCCATTTAAAATATTAATGACATATATACGTACATACATACATACATACAAATACATACACACACACACACACACACACACATATATATAATACACACAAACATATGTATGTATGTATCTATCTACCGCTTTCTCTCTCTCTATATATATATAAAAAAGCACTACATTAATAAAATGATAAAAGCACTAATAAAATTCACAGAAACAAAGCACTAACAATACTAATAAAACCAGGCAAGTCGTCTCAAACTGAATACAAACTTATCTCACTTTACCCGTGTGGAGTGGAGCTCGAGTCGATTCAAGCTCGGCAAAGCTTGTTTGATTCACCACCCTCTGCTCGGCTCGCTATGGTCATGATACCGGCCTATGTATGTCAGATGCAAAATTAATGTTTTACTTTCTGACACACGCTCGCGGCCATTGTCTGAGCTAAAACAATAAAACAGAACAATACTTAATGCCTTCGTTCTTCAAAGTCATCTTTCTCGAGGCTTGAAGGTCGGGCTGGATTTTACGAGCAGAATAATTTAAATTTTGGGGTCTATGTTAAGCCAAAGAGAGAAGGAAAAAGAAAAAGAAAGGATGGAGGAAAAAACAAAACAAGAAAGAAAAACAAAAAGAAAGAAAGACAAGGCGTGAATAGAAGACGTAATTACGACCAAGATAATATAAAAACAAAACTTTTATTCTAAAATTTAAATATCATGAACTAACCCTTAAAAGACATTACATCCACAAAAAGGTATTCTTAAAAGACTGAAATGTTTTTAAAATCTATAATTAAATATTATAAGACAGTTTTATTTTTAATCTTATTTTTTTTTCTGCTTTCGTGCTTAAATTTAAATTATTATTATTATTATTATTATTATTATTATTATTATTATTATTATTATTACCATCATTCTAAGCACTGTTTTGAAGAAAAATATAATTTGATACATTAATTCGTTTCCATAGATTAATTCTCTATATATTTACAACCGTGTCATGGTGCCTCGAGCAAAAATAGGAATCTACGTCGGAATAAACCCAGATTTCGTATTTACCCGGAGGAAGCGGAAATTCACGAGTATACAGAATAGACATTCTGTTAAATCGTCAAATTTTGGCGGACAAAAACATTAAAATTTATACTACTACTACTACTACTACTACTACTACTACTACTACTAATAATAATAATAACGTATTGATTTTATTTTTCAGACATTAATATGTATAATTAGATCGCAGTTATATTTCTATTCTTCATTATTTTACTCAAGGTACTTAATTTCTTTTCTATTTATTTAATATAGTTATTATTAAAAAGAAATCAAGCAATTATATAAATAATAATAATAATAATAATAATAATAATAATAACAACAACAACAATCCTTTTATACAATAAAATTTGTTCCTTTCAAACTGGCTACAGAATTACGAAATCGAGGTAATCTTTAGTTAGGATTTTTCAACTTTCAAATCAAAGAGAATAGAAATCTAAATAATAATAATAATAATAATAATAATAATAATAATAATAATAATAATAATAATAATAATTCATTATTTTCATGTTTTCGGTTTAATTCATGTCAATAAATATTAGTATTAAAAAACAGAAAAATTTATCTTTTCAGTATAGCTAGCTAATGAGTTTTTACCAATATACAAAAATACAATTACACAGTCTAATTCTAAATAATAATAATAATAATAATAATAATAATAATAATAATAATATTATTATTATTATTATTATTATTATTATTATTATTATAAAAATAAAATCGGACTATTCTATTACATACATACATACATACATACAGTAATAAAATAACACATTTTTTACAGTAGACTTATATTCAAACCTTTTTATATTTAGAATATATTTTTATCTTCTCTCTCCCTTTTTCTCTTTTACTTTCAGTTTCTCTTCTCTTTCTTTCTCTCTCTCTCTTATTATCTTTCTTTTTTTTTTTTTTTTTTTTTTACGATATCCGATTAACCGATTTTTACATTTTATGTTAGATTTAAATTGAAGATGTTACTTTAATGAAAAAATGTTTCATTTTGAAATTGATATAATTATTGTGTCATCTGAAATGCGTAAAAACACGTAGATAGTATTTGTTTAATTTTTTATAGAACTTTGGTCTTAACAGAATAGTTATCTGTGTTAAAAAAGTAATATTCAGTAATATTCCCATAATTTAATACAAATAATATACATATATATATATATACATATTTTTATTTTATTATTATTATTATTTTTTTTTTTTTGCTCCCGATTGATTTACCAATAGCAATAAATCAAATATTTACGTGTATAAAATAAAAACGTTTTATAAAACTGTTCTACAAAATGTGAGAATATAATAACAGCCAATCATTTATTTAATGTTATATTCCTTCATTCACTTTATCATTTACTGAATTAATTTTTTTAAAGCCTTTCTAAATAAACTCATTTATTTATTTGTTTATATTATTTTATATTATATTATTTTATTTTAGCTAACTTAGCAACGTATAATTTACCCTGTTTAATTACTTATTTCTTTATTCAGTAATTTATTTTACCCAACGTAACCAATTACATTTATCTGTTTGCTCTGTTAATATGATTAATAGTTTATGAATAAACTTACTTGAACAAGCGTGCACGAAACTCACTCACCTTAATCCACGAAACAGAAAAATTTCAAAAACGTTTCGAAAAGTTACGGTTCTTTCCTAAGCACTGCGTTATTGCTGAACAGTATTCAGAGACGAGAACAAACCCGTACATTACCACCACAAGCTTTCTAAGGATGTCGGAATGATAGCAGTTGGTTTTCCTGTCCTATTTATGTGCTAGCTCACGGTAATCCTATCGAACCGCCCCAGGGTGGTGAATGTTGCGTAGGTATTCAAGCGGACCCTTCGATCAATTTGAAAGGTTTGATTGATCATTAATCAAGAGAATAAGTAAAGTAGGTAAAATAAAGAAAACGCCATTTACCTGGATTTCTCCCCCCTTTTTTTAAAAATAAACTTAAATCTACCTGGCGGGTAAAGATCGTCACCTTTTCTGCGACACCTGATTGTTCTTTGTTTTGAGTTATAATGATGCGACTCTGAAAACAAAAGCGTGGGTTATATGACTGTCTTAGGTAATCTTCGGGAAGATGTCTGGACTCGAGGGGCTCTCATTTAAAACAAATTATCATCAACTTGATGCATCCATTAAATTAACTCCAACTGTCTGCACGATTCGGGTAAATACAAAGTGCAATATGCCATTGTCTGTGGTTGAAATAAGTTTAATTTTGTAAAAATATGGATAAATATTTGTCCTTTCCTGTGTGCAGGCGTGCGTATGTGTGTGTAGATATATGTATTTGTGTGTATGTATGTACGTATGTATGTATGTATGTTTGTATGTATGTGTCTATGTGTGTATGTATGTATGTATGTATGTGTGTATGTTTGTATGTATGTATGTGTGTGTATGTATGTATGTATGTATGTATGTATGAATGTATGTACGTATGTATGTATGTTTGTATGTATGTATGTGTGTATGTATGTATGTATGTGTGTATGTTTGTATGTATGTATGTGTGTGTGTGTATGTATGTATGTATGTATGTATGTATGAATGTATGTATGTATGTATGTTTGTAGGTTTTATGCATGAATGCTAATCAAGAAATTAATTAAGAAACTTGTAGCAAAATAATAATTAAAAAAAAATTTAAATATAAATATTATTATTATTTAAATAAATATTTTACGTAAGAAATTAAATATGAAGATACTCATTATCATACATTTATGTAAAAAATATATATAAATATATAATTAAACGCTAGAAGGCACACAGTCAAATGAAAACTGGCATTTATAAGATATACAGTAGCCACGCACTTTTAATATCTATACTGACGTCATCTATAGTGTTCTGGGTTAATGCTGGGGGGGGATAGGAATGGGGACATATCACTGAAAATGGGGACATATCACTGAGATAATATCTAACATACACTTTTAGCATTAGAAAAATTAACAAATGTGAAATTTAAAATTTTCTTCTAATATTCTAATTAGTTTGGTGTGAAATGTGTTCAAATAAAAGACTTATCAGTTAAAAATTGGCGTGTGTGTATCTGTCTGAGTGATCAGTTTACATCTAGAATCAAAATGGAGGAACAAGATTCTTTTTCTTTTATTATTACTGTTTTTCCTTTATATTTGTTGTTGTTGTATGTATTATTATTATTGTTATAATTATTTTAAATATTATTATTAATATTACTATTTTTATTATTATTTAGTTTTGTTGATATTGCTGTTGTTGTTTTTTGTGTTTCTCTTCGCCATCATAATGCTGCAATATTTTGTTTTGTTATTCTTTATTTTAAAAATAAATAACAAAAATAAAATAAAATAAAATAAAAATAAACATTTATGTACTTTTAACAGAAAATAAAACTAAAAATAATCACTGATGATCTTAGATTTATTCTTTAAAAAAAAACCCCACTTAAAACAGTCGCAGTTTTAATCATACAGTTTATTAAAACTTGAGAAAAATAACAACATTATTTTAAAACATCTTTTGAGTCACACCTCCATCCCTCATTAAACTGCCAGATTACTGTGTCATCACCTTTTTTCTTCTTCTTTTTTAAATTTTTCTGTTCCTGGGGCTGTAATCCCTGCCAATTAACTAATAAACCAATCAGATCCGACGTAACAAGCGTTTACGACGTCGCCAGTGATGTATGAAAGTTGGAACACTCCTTAATTTATTTCACGTATGAATTATGCAAAAAAACTGACTGGCATTTTTTAAACTAACAGAAAGTATCACATGTCTTAATGCTGAGTGAGTGAATCCAATTTTTGTAACGATAATAATATATTTACTTGTTTGTTCGTCTTTGTTTATATGTTATTATGATTTATTATACTGATTATATCAATTTTATTTTATTTTATTTTATTTTATTTTTATTTCTTTCCTTATTCGTTTGTTTGTTTTATTTTTTTTTATTTTTTTTATTATTATTATTATTTTTTTATTTATTATGCTTGAAACAAATTTTATAAACTTGTTTATTTGTCATTATGTTATGTCATAAGAAATAAATGTCATTATCTTTCACCAAAAAATGTGTTCCTGGTTAGTTACTCATTTATTCTATTTAACTTAATTTTATTTATTATTTTTTTATTTGTTTATTCTTCTGTCTATCTATCTATCTCTCTATTCATTAATTCATTCATTTATTCGTTTGCTTGTTTTTCTCCTTTTTTAACAAATTTATCCCCATATGACAAGAAAAAAGAGGAGCAAAGCGAGACAGCGAGAGAGAGAGAGAGAGAGAGAGAGAGAGAGAGAGATAGAGAGAGAGAGAGAGAGAGAGAGAGAGAGAGAGAGAGAGAGAGAGAGAGAGAGAGAGAGAGAGTGAAACAGTTGACTAATTTGCTGTATCCAGTCGAAAGAAAAATTAAAGAAGAGAAGAAAAGTGACTTAGCGTACTGAGATAGGGCTTCATGCGAACGATCTGACATACAAACACAGAGCTATCAAGATATTTTATTTGGCTGTTTACTACAAACTGACATTATTTCGTTTTCCTTGAGGCATCAGCAAATAAAAACAAAATAAAGAGGAATATTTATACCAAACAATGAAACACAGAGAAAACAAAACAACGAAAGAAAGAACAGAAATAGCTTATCGTAAGAGTTTAATTGATCTTTAAATATCCACAAATCATAGTAAATTGATGTAATAAAAAAATATATAAATAAGAAAAAAGAAAAAACTAAACGGTGGGTTATTAACACACAATTAAATAATGATTACCAACAACAAACAGAAACTGTGTGACCAGCTATCTTAACTGTGTGTGTAAAACAAAGTATAGACGTTTTAAATTGCTGTTCTTTGTTAAGGGAGATCACTCTAACTTATTTTCTTTTTCAATTGTATTCAAAGACTGAAGCACAGATATTATTATTATTATTATTATTATTATTATTATTATTATTATTATTATTATTATTAATCTGTTTATTTATTAGTATAATTACTATTAACAGCAAATATAAATAAATAAATAAATAAATAAGTGATTTTTTTTTTTAATGATGCATATGATTTGACACATGAATCAGCAAAAGTCTAAATTATTAATCGATAAACTATTTAAAATTAGTTGCTTAGTGGAGTTTTCCTCACAGACATTTCTCGTTTATTCACAAAGTCTGGTATAACAACATTTCTTTAAATATTTTGTTATAAAACAGCCAAAAAAGCCTTTCTTTGTTAACGAAATTAAGGGAGTGTTCTGTTTTGTATAGAAAGGTACAAAGTGATATCGTTACATTATTGACCTTGGTTTCAGTTTTACACCAGTATAATTTGTTTCTTGCCTACGGCGTCTTTATACCGATATAATTTAGCTGTGGGCTGCGGAAGGCGTGAATCAAAGAGGACAGTTTCATGCCAGTTCAGCGGGACTTCCGGTCATCTAATTTCAGCTCCGTCGTACGACTGGCACCTGTGCATTTTTTTTTTTTTTTTTTTTTTCACTATTTTAAACAATATATATATTATTACTATTTATTTTTATAATTATCTATTTTTGTATTACTTTTATTAATAATTTATTAACCTTATTATTATGATTATGATTATTATTATTATTATTATTATTAAAAATAATATTAAAATCAAAAATAATGTACTAAAAAAAAAAAAAAAAAAAAAATATATATATATATTATTACTATTTATTTTTATAATTATCTATTTATTTGTTACTTTTATTAATATTTTATTATTATTATTATTATTATTATTATTATTATAAAAAAAAGATAAATATTAAAATCAGAAATAATGTAGAAGAAAAAAACTTAAAAAAAAAAAAAAAAAAAACAGAACACACACATGACACAAAAATGAAATAATTACATGTATTATATTTATAATTAAAACCCATATTTTGTGAAGTTATTTCTTGCAAAGAAGGAAGAACTTTTATCCGAACGAACCTTCTCAGCAGTCTTTGAACCGAGTCTTGAAAAATAATCGCAGTCTGTTGTAATTTATTTTAAGCCACTGAACTCTAGCATACTTCTTAATTCGAAATAACACCGGAATACTGGGAAAAATTTGTATTAAATGTTTTGGGTGCGATCTTAAGAGTTACTACAATTATAAAAGAAATATGGTTTAAATTTATCCTCCTGTAACCACGGTTACCATTATAATCTTTTTTAGTGTCAAAATCCACGTTAACCCATCTTCACTTATGCCCTGTTGATTGTTAACAATTATGCTAAGACCAAAATATGTCTACGTGTGTGCCAATATGTAGATTTCATAACAAAAAATATTACAAAAAAAAAAAAAAAAAAAAAATTCGTCCAGCGCGTGTCTTGAAGTGCACGTGTTTTTACATGCAATTCGCTCTTGGGCGTTCGTAAAATGGAAATTGCAACATGTTTGGTAGTAAGTAATTTCTTAGCTAGCATTTTAAATTTATTTTGTAATCATTAATCGTTCTTTTAAAGGCTCACCAATGGATAAAAATAGTCTTAGCGATTTAGATTTCACTAGAATTTGCAATAAAGTTTGTTTGGTATTTCTCATGTGAGGGACAGGCACTGGAAGCTGAATGTTAAAGTGATCGCTCGCTAGACAGTCGGTTTAGGATCGAACCCCATCATAAGCTATTTTTATCGTTCCCTGAGTCAAAGCTCACGTGCTATGCTGTTTAACTGATAGTGTTTATGAAATATCTAATTATAACGTGTAGCCGGTTTCTTCTACAACTGTTGTGATCTTTCAGTGTAGATAGGAAGACAGATATTACACACACATGCATATTTCTATATCTATATATACACGCACACACACACACATATATATATATATATATATATATATATATATATATATATATACACATACATACATACATACATACATACAGATATAGATATACATATTAAAGGTATATTCGAAATGCACACTATTACATATTATTACAGAGAAACTGCTTAGAAAAGGACATTCGATACTGACGAAATTTACTGCATATATTTCATTTCCAATCATTGTCACATTATCGGTTTATTTAACGTGTATGGCTTCTATCCTTGGAAAAGTTAATGTAACAACAATTGTTAGCAAAGTGGTTTAAGAGTAAAACATCAGAAGATATAAATTTTAAAAACCTCCAAAATAGGTCAAGCAAGAGTTGTGTCCCTTGGCGCTTTTATTGTCTTGTCAAATTTATTTTATTCGTTTACTAATTTACAGTTTTTTTCAAAAACTTGAAACTATACAATGTTTTCAGAGAATTTTACAAGGTTATTTCTTTCTTTGGTTTTTTATTTTCTTATTTATACTGTTCTTTCAGATACAAATATTTTTGCTAATTTGCATAAAGCCTATTGTAAGTATTATTTTATAATAAAAATATAATTATTATTAACGTTATTATTATTATTATTATTATTATTATTATTATCATGATCGTCGTCATCATCATCATCATCATCATCATTATATTTCTGTTCTTGTTGTTAAATTAACGTAATTCATAATACGCTAGGAAAGGATGTCTGTAAAAGTTACTGTGTTGTTCTGATTGCAAATATTGTTACAGAAGCACAGCAAATTGATGAATTTTGTAAAATAGGCATGTGTGTAAGGGGTAGAAGGGCTGTTTTTCGCTTATGTCTATCCATACTTCTGTTATTTGTGTAAAGAATATTAAATATTAATAGTTCATTCACTTGATAACATCCTTTTCCTGCCTGTGAATTACTTAATAAATATAAACCTGGTGTAAGTGATGGACAAAAAGATTATTTTTGTTTACAGACATCTATGATTGTTAGAAAACCTAACAGACTGTATCAAGGTAGGTTTTCGTTATTGAAAAAGATTGTATTCCTTCACAGATAATTTATTTGTTTACCTCTTCATTTATTCGTTTGTGTGTTTATTTATTACCTTTAACCCTGTATCTTGGTGAATGTTTCTGTGAGTGCTCGTGTGTGTGTGAGTAAGTTACACGTAAAACAGTTTATCACTGAAGTGAAGAAAATTACATTTTAGCTGTATTTACAATACTTATTTTCAATTTGTCTTAAAATTACTTTCTTAGTTACTTTCTAAGAAAATTGAAATAAAATTTTTGATCATTAAATCATCTTAGGTGGAATTTGGTTGATAGGAAAAGCCGATATATATTTTTTTTTTTTAATTTGTTCTTTGTTCGAAATGGTTATAATACAGTTAACCCTGGACGATGGATCAGTCTAAATATTATTTAATTAATATTTTCTGGACTACAGTGACTTGTAAATGTAACCCGTCACCGAACAATGTGACTCAAGTGGTCGTTAGAGCGGACCTGCCTGTGACTATCAAAGTCCACTGTAAAAATGACTACGTGGTGAAAATGACTACATCAGACGACGTGCAGTACGTTACTGACGTGGGCTTTACGGAGCAAGACGGTTCAAACTGTATTTTTAAGGTAACTAGTTTCGGTCTTAATGTGATTCATCTGAATAAAAATCATTTATTTCCGTTCTAACCACTGCCCCACCACTGGTTATCAAAGGTTATGCTTTTCTTTCTGTTAGAAAGCGCATGTAAAAGTATGCCTTGCCACTAATCGAGAAGATGGTTTCTTCTCAGTTATCATCATTATACAAGTAAAAGATGCACACACACAAACAAACGCCTGAATGTACAAGATATTAAAATGTGAAGAACTATTTTTAAGCAAATATTAATAATCATTAATTCAGCGACAAAAATTAATTTAGTAGTTTATGTATTATATATTTCTTGAAAGTAATGTGTTTTTAAAACATATTTTTTTTTTTTTTTTTGTTTTGGTTCATGATATTATTCTATTATTCTTTTATTAATTTTTATTAGTTAAGCAGCTAAAGAAATGCGACAGTACCTGTAGAAGTAGGTAGCAGCAGCTGCAGAAATAATAATACTTGCATTAGTAGTAGTAGTAGGAGGAGGAGGAGGAGTAGGGGTAGTAGATAGTAACATTTTACGAGTAGTCATGCAGGTAGTAACAGAAGTAACAAAACACTATTTGCTTTTCTTTGCTTTTTGTTTTCTTCCATAGATTAATGCTTCTCTTGTTTTAAAGTTGAATCATCCAGTTTGGTTCGTTATATTTGGGTTTTTTGTTGTTTTGTTGTTTTTTTATTTTTGTTGGGTTTTGGGGGGGTTGTGGTTCTTTTGGTTGGGGATGGTTGGGGGAGGGGTTTTTATATATATATATATATATATATATATATTTTTTTTTTTTTTTTTTTTGTTTCATTGTATTCGTTTCAACAGAAAAAGAGAAACTCTAAAACGTATACACTTACTCTCGACCTCGCCTGGAACTCGATAAACGACCAGTCGTCTGTGCTCCTTGTCCGGGATCAATTTGTCGTTGTGTGCACGTACGACAATTTTGGATCAACGAAAACGCATAAAACCTCAATAGATACCAGGTATCTTTTGTATGTGTATGTATGTATATATATATATATATATATATATATTCCCTTATTCTGCATTAGATTTGTTTTCTATAAAATAGTTGTATTAAAACTGCTACTAAAAATAGCATCACCATTACTAATATATATATTTCCTTACATTTTATTGACATTAAAATATTTTACTTGTTTCTTTAGCAATCGGCCACCGAACTCGATATATTATGGATATGGTCAACGTATGACGTCACACGTCGAAATAAAGCTGGAAGATACTCACGGAAAGATCGTGGATGGGATTATTCCAATAGGCACCATCATTCGACTTGTCCTTACTGTTACAGGTGAGTAGCTGACTGTTAAACCATTTAAAGACATTTCGAATAAATGAATAACAAAATAAATAAATATATAATAACAAAAAACTATTTTATTACCATCATCATTACTGTTATTGTTGTAGCTGCTGCTGGTGGTGGTGTTATTGTTGTTATTAGTTTGTGGTCATGAAATTTAGGAAAAAAATAAACTAACGCATGTTATGGAAACAGACGCATGAACACAAACACACACCCACACACATACATTTGCATATACATAATACACACTCACATACACAACCATATATGCCTACACACATTATATAAAATCATAAATATAATATTTCTTTTTGATCATGCACCGTATATGCACATAATATTATCTTCTCTGTTTTACACATACAACAACACAGAAAAAAACAACATATATATTTTAGTATATAATACTATGCATTTAGATAATGTAATGTCTCTGCAATTTTAACAGGTACCGAACTTATGAAAGCACAACAGTGCTGGGCTACAAACCAGTTTAAAAAGTATCCTATTTTAATTGCAGGGTAAGAAGAGATTTTAATTTTCTGCTTTGTTTGGATTCCATACACAATTGTTTTTTTATCACTGTTTTTTTTTTTTTTTTTTTTTTTTTTTTTCTCTTCCCCCCTCCCTTTTCTTACTTCTTTTTCGCTTCTTCTTCTTCTTCTTCTTCTTCCTTTTCTCTTTTTTTTTCCTTCTTCTTGTGAGCGAACTGTAACTCAGTTGTCAACCGCAGTTATCTATCCTCTGTTTGTCTGTTCCAGACATTAGTTCCATGATTAGTTTCAAATGTCTCTCCACCTTATGGGAAGGTGCATATAAAACGTCAGTTGTTGCTAATCAGTAAAAGTAGCCCATGTAGTTGTGGTAGCTTGCGTTACATATCAAATCTATTGTTATCTTCAAAATGTAAAACGTAATAATTGTTATTAATAATAACATACTTTTCATATTATTTAAATAATTTTAAAAGTATTACAAATAACACAGTGGTATATCAAAGTGAAAACTGATCCATATAAAAATTAAGCTACGGTTTTGTTAAAATATGTTGTTTTTTTATTGCAGTTGTGGAGACGGTGTGGTTTTTGAAAAGAATAAAGGATTTCGGACCGTTCAAAAGAAAATATACAGTCCTTATTTTTCAGCTTTTAGATTACTAGGAGCAAATGATGTGTTCTTCGAATGTATAGTGAACGGCTGCAAACCAGGAGTGAACTGCGATGGTGTATGTTTTGTGACATATAATTTACGTATTATATCATATAGCAACCAGTTACTTTAATTGTGTGTCCCAAGATATCATATTATATTATAGATTTAACATGACCTGTTAAAAGAAGTAACATGTTATTAATTCTGAAATATTTTATTTTTCCTTCCTTTTTTAAATGTAACTTTCTCTCTCCCCTTCACTTTATTTATCTCTCTTGCTTTTTTTTTTTTTTTTTTTATCTCTCACTCACTCATTTTTTCTCTGCCTGTCCATCTTTCACTCTTTCATTTACAGCTAATATTTAATTAGATAAGTATTTTAGTTTTGTCAAGTAAACCGAGGTTGGCCTCAGCTATTTTGGATTGTACTGAAGTTAATAATATTAATAACTTTTTTTTTTTTTTTTCGCAGACATCTTGTATTTTAAAGAAAAGACGAAAACGTAATGCGATTGAAACGGGGTTTAATCCAGGTATTGAAAGAAGAGCTTCATATAATATACTACGAGTGTGTGTGTGTGTCCGTGCGTGCGTGCGCGTGTGTTTTTAAATGTCTTTGCATTTATGTATATGTATGGATATATGTATGTAGTTAGTTTGTTTTGTCTATTTATTGTTTTGTTGTTATTGTTGTTTTATTTTTTGTTTTTGTTTGTTTTTAAAAATCATATCTTTAAATGTTTATTTATTTTTTAATTTTTTGTTGTTGTTTTTGTTTTTGTTTTACTGTTCAAAATATTGTTAATAAAAAACTTAATATATCCTTTGTCTCTCTGCTGCAGCTTTCGATGATACAGAAAATATTTTCCAAGAGAAAAAGCTGAAGAGAGGTTCTACAAAATCACATTTTGTGAACACCAAACGTGGTGTTCTAAGATATTTCCGAAATGGTTTAACGATATTATAGTTTAGTTATTTCTTATACATTCATTTCATTGTTTAGACTTCTGTTGAAACATGTTTATGAATGTAAACAATAAATAAATAATAAAAACTGTATAATTTAATTTTTGTTTTCCTTTACGTTTAATTTACGTAGTATCATTGTTAGGTTTAAGCATACGTATAAATGCGCGTATTATGTTGTCATCTTTCACTGTGATATCAGTGTATGTAGGCATTCTGTTAATTTATGTTTATAAGAGTGAACAATAAATACTTGGATAAAACTAGGAATTTAATATAAATTTCGATATGTTTTCATTAATTATAAGCATCTATAACAATTTATTCGTTCTTTAATAATGTAGCTTAATATGATATTTAATATTATTTAACTTAAATTTCAGTTTTACGAATAAAAGAGTAAATGTAAAAAAAAAATTAGGAATCATATTCCCTTAATTTATGTTATTATATTTCATAGAATACATATATAATCTAGTCGTATTCTTCAACTGCACACATCAAATGCTGAGAAATAAAAAACCACGGTTAAAATATTCGACTCCTACCAAAACATATTCAACAAAATATTAAAAGTGAACGAAATAAACTGACTTGGAAACTGGTTTAATTTTTTTCAACGTCACACTTAAGATCTTTATGATAAATACATTTGTTTTTGCTTTTTTTTTTTTTTTTTTTTTTTTTTTTGAAACTTTTATTTTCGAACTGCTTTTTGAAAATACTGGAGTGTTGATCCGATTGTTCTGGGAGAAATTTACACCAGAAACGAAATAATAATGGCGTCTGTGTCGGAACCGCTTACTCTAGAAAGAGGTGATGCTGTTGTTCTAGACGTCTGATTATTACGAAAAACTAAGAATAGCTATTAATCTGCAGTTACACTTTATTGAGTGTTTATTTGGCCGATATATGCACTAATATTTTAAAGAATTAATACTGGGTTGTTTTTTTCTGTTTAACTGATGTAGAGATGCTTGACATGCCGATGCCAGAGGGCAAGGTCGCTAATTATAAAAATTAAAAAGTTTAGCAGAACTAAACTGCGTTGAATATTTTAAATTTATATCGATTGTTTTATTATTGTTTTAAAATAATCGTACATTTAGATTAAAATTTTGAATGAAACCTTTAAACTGGAATTCACAATAACAGTATGATGACGAACCTGCAATAGAATGAATGGTACACACTACACACAGTGACACAGTGTTACGAGTGTAACTATAAATTAATAATTATAATTATTGATATTAATTATTTAATAATTAATATTTAAAATAATACATTTACACTGCATATACTTTAGCATTTTGAGTTTGGTATAATAATGGTTTTCTACTAGTACATGTCATATCTTTAAACAATTTTTATATCTATTTGAACAGATGTAAACAGGGCTGTTGAATTGTTGGATATGTTACAAAGAAGTAAGTTTATATTACATTACTGATATTCATATTGATGTGTATACTGAAACAGGCGTTGCTAAGGAGAAATTTGTATATGTGTGTGCTTATATAAAGATAGATAACAATTTATAAGTTAATGTTAAATTTTTAGTAAAATATGTTTAATGGTTTTTAATAGATTTAGTCGTGCTTTTTTTCTCTATGCATTCATCTGAATTTATATTACTTGTATTTCATATATGCACAAGAGTCCAGTGTACTTTTAAACAGAATACCTTTTTAGAAGAAACAAATAAATAATTCTGACAGTAATTTTTTTATTATCTGAAATATTTAAAATAATGGTTAAATATAAAGGGTTTTTTTAAATTGTTTTTAAACATATAAGTGAATGTACTTTCTTTTGTTGATACTAATAAATAATTTATTACGGTAGTATCTGTTTTATAATCTGAAATGATTACACTTGAATATAGTTCATGTTTGTTTTACAATTAAAATTTATGTGTGAAAGTACTTTTTTTTGACGAAACATCAGGTGGCGAGTTTCCAACACAGAAACTACAAGCACTTCAAAGAATTCTGCAGAGTGACTTTCTGACAGCTGTGAGGGAGGTGTATGAAAATGTTTATGAAACAGTAGATTTGTCTGGCAGTCCTGAGATCAGAGCAAATGCAACAGCCAAGGTAACCATTTTGAATTATTATTAAATGAGTATATTAGCCAAAAAAAAACGATACAGAGAACCAGCAACATCCATCCAAATATCCATGTGAGTTGTTCTCTGCCAAAGGACATATGGAATGGTAGCTTAGCATGATTTAGAAAGTGAACTGATACTCTCAAAGCCATCTTTGTTAATGTCATATATATATATTGTTCATTTAATTTCCAAACTGTTTTTCAAACAAATTTTCACATTACGAATCACAATTAGTCAAAGATTTTGTACGTTATTTATTAATTCCCCTCTGGCTGAACTTTATTTTTCAGAAATACTTTTAACATCAATTAATTATTTTAAGTTATTTAAAATATAAACATGTATTTATTTATGTATGTGTTGTGACAACAACGTTTTTCAAATCTGAAAGCATGTTTACATCATCTTGCTTATAAACTTTCAGGCAACAGTTGCTGCTTTTGCTGCCAGTGAAGGTCATGCACATCCTAGAGTAGTGGAGCTGATTAAGACTGAGGAGGGGCTTGGTTTCAATGTCATGGGTGGCAAGGAACAGAACTCTCCTATCTACATCTCTCGTATTATTCCCAATGGAGTTGCCGACAAGCATAAAGGACTTAAACGTGGAGACCAGCTTCTGTCAGTCAATGGAGTGGTGAGGAAATTGTTGATGAACGTTTATTTTGTTATAGTCTGATTATAATTTTGGTTTTTGAATGCACGGTATATAGCATTTCCTCAGAGTAGTTATCAACTTTAAGCTTTGAATGAAATTTTATTAATGTTTTAATTTCATGAAGTCTGGCTTAAGTAAATGGGTTGTGTTATTTTTTTATCTTTGCTATTTCAGAGTGTTGAGGGAGAACATCATGAGAAAGCTGTAGAACTTCTGAAAAATGCTTCAAGTAAGTATTTAACACTTGCACTTCAGCCAACTTTCAACAGCATGAAAGAAGACAATCAGTAAAGATGATCTGCATTTAAATATCACTTGTTCTATTAAAAAATAGTTTGCTATAATGTAAAACAAAACTTATTTATATTTAGGGTTAAAACAAAGCAGGTAATGACAAAGGTTTGCACATCAGCTGTATTTAGTTATTCTTGATAATTAATCATTTACTGAAGTGTAAATCTTTCTTTTTTTATTGCTACATTTAAAACTAAATAAGAATTTGACAGTGTGTTGTGAATTCATAGCAGGAAGTGTCCTTTTTTAAATAATTGTGCTTTAATCTTTATTAATCTTCAGCTTTTCAGGGATTTAAATATAAAGTATTTAGAAGAATAAACCATTGGAGTCTGTTAAAACTATTAAGTTTAGAAAAATTGCGGTGATTATAAAACATTTTAAACTTTGCAGGTGTCGTTCGTCTGGTTGTGAGGTATACGCCACAAGTTCTAGAAAATATGGAGGCCAGGTTTGATAAACAAAGAGCAGCACGAAGACAGATGCCCCAGTAACATGACCTTCACCTTCATAACTGCATCGAAACCATTTTAATGTCTTATCGAACCATGTGTATGAAAATAGTTTTAATAACATGTCTGAAGAAAGGTTAAACTAAAACAAACATCTTACATATTTTGTTTTTCATTATAATTATATATTTATAGGTTTCAGTCTTTTTTTAAATAATTTATAATCACATTTTATTTTGAACAAACAAAGGTTAGTTATTACAAGCATTATAAAGTATAGTATTTAGAAGACTGTTTTTTGTCCTTTTTATAGGTAAAAACACCTCACAATATAAACAGTTTTGTTAATTTTGATCGGAGAATTTAAAATGGATATGGATTTTTTTATATATATCTATATAAAGATCTAATAATAGCTTTGTCTTGTACATCATGACATTTTTAATTTCGTATGTTTGATTTGTAATTTTCTCATTCTAGTAGATTCATATTGTATTATACTTAACACTGTATATCAAAAATATTGTATATCAAAAGTTACTTAGTAACAATATTTATTAGATGATTAGACCTAGTACAATTAGTTCTCAAGAGTAACAGTGAATTCATGAAAACCAAACAATATCATGAACACTGTTTTCTTTTCACTGTTAGACAATAATTGTTTTTAAATGTTTATACATAATTAAATTAGATAGAATGAAATCACATTACTTGTGTATTACCAGATTAATTTTGAATTAATCATAGCATTCCAATCCATTGACATCAAATAGGTGTTTTTTAGTTATTGCAAGAAAAATAATCTTTATAATAAGTAAATGATTATTCAAATGTATTGTTAGCTGTTAACATTTTACTGGCTGATATGTAACTACAGTTACCCCACAAGTACCAGACCATTTTTCCAGTTACATGAAAATCTGTTGTAGAAATGTAATAATTTTTTGTATCTATTAAATACACTTCATTTTATATTTATGTTTTGTGTTTATTTTATATTTAAATATATCTTAACCTTTGGTCCAGAAATGCAGGTGACCTTTGGTCCTTAGTTTGCCAAATAAGTGGTCTGGTATCTCTGTAGGTTCCTTCATTATGTAAAATCATGTGATTGTAATAAAATAAAAATAATTAACTGTGGTGTCATGTTAAGTTTGTTTTTCTGTTTTGTTCTTTAAAATCTAGAAACCATAAAGTGGTAACTAAGTCTTTTAAAAAATGTTATGTTCCATGAATGTGTGACAAACTACAGATCATGTCATTACAAACATATCTCAAAATGTTAGCTCAGATCAGATTAACAAAATACTGACTTGTAATAAATAGTTGAAAAGTGAAACGAGATCCATAATAATTTGAGTTATTTTTGTCTTTCAATAAATATATTAACAAATTTTGAAATCGTTTTTTTGTTTGTTTGTTTTGTTGTTGTTTTTTTGTTTTGTTTTTTGTATTTGTTACATATATATATATATATATATATATAAAACCTGGCACTGAGAAAGAGAAATAAGAAACTTTGTATTTGTTACATATATATATATATATATATATATATATATATATATAACTTGGCACTGAGAAAGAGAAATAAGAAACTTTGTATTTGGCATAATCGTGATGATGTTAGTGCTTCATTAATCTCTGCTGTGAATGCAGATAATTACATTTTTATATAATGAATTAAAATACAGCCTAAACAAATTAATATTTGTATTTATAATTTTAAAAGAAAACTCATTGTTAAATAATAATAATAATAATAATAATTAAAACTATCAACTTCCACTTCTTTTTTTTTTTCTCTCTCTCTCTCTTTTTCTTTTGAATGAAAAGATTTTACCGGTTCCTTCTCTGAAGAGGTAGAAAGCACCGGAGTAGACTAATTACCACAATGGACGTTACGCTTCAATTGAATACTTTTTTTTTTTACGATCAAACTGCGCATGTTCAAAAATAGTTGTTTTCATTAAAGATAGACTGTTTATGCATATATTGAAAGACATGTATTTGCATAAATCTTTGATTAAATGAAAATATTTTGGTAACAAACCTTTGCTTTTTTGTTCTAATATCTTTATAGTTATTTAACTGTCTTGTTTTTACGTGATTATGTGCTTTTAATACGATTAATTGATAATGCTAATGACAATTTATGTATTACCGGTATTGCCAAAACATGACCAAAACTGTTACTATTGTTCTCCAAAGTTATATTAACAAGATACAAACAACATAATGCAAGTTATTTGGATAGCACAACAGACCTATAATAACTTTTGCGACTTGTATTAAAAAAAATTGTCATAAGTAGATGTCATCACGACATCTGTTAATAATATTTAAAAGCTTATATTATTATATAAAATTATAATCTTTTATTTAAATCACACAGTTGCTCTATCACTTGTATCACTGAATCAATTAATGTGATAAAACAAATTACGTCTGTAGTATTTGATATTTTAAGAGAAAGGTTTATTTACATCCATCATAAAAGTTGCATAATGAAATGAGTTTGATTACATTTTATCAGTTCAGTTATTTTGTGCCAAAACATTTTTAATTCTCGCTGTAAAATAATTATTTTTATAATTTTATATGTCATCAACATATGTATGCATGCTATATGCACTTCATAAACTATTCAGAAATGTTATATAAATACATGCAAGTATGTGCTAAATTATGTTTTGTGAAAGTATATTTTAGTATAGTTTTCAAATTATTTGACACATTATTTATTTTATTGTAAATGTTTTATAAATTATGTAATTGCTATGATTATATTAATTAATAATCATAGTTCTATATTTCATTGGGATAATAACTAGACTATTATCTGCAACTTAAATATTTCAGAACACTTTGTTAATTCATATTTTGTTTTTGTCTTCCAGTAGATGATGAGGCATGGCTTGGTTTGCACATTAAGTGATTAAACAGGGTTTTGTTCAGAGTGTAGAAAAATGGTAGGAATAAACAGCATTTATTCTGTTTTATATTTTTATTTATTATATAATTTTCAGAAATTTACCATTTATAGATGACATCACTGATTGGAATAACAAATTGAAATGTAGAGGAAACTATTTATGGCATAAGTAATAAAAATAAAATATGAAATATTCATAAAGAGCCATACTGAAATGTTATTTTATGACTAAGTTAAATTATATGTTATTAAAAATTACTAGTTTTGGGTATTACTTTTCAAAAAGTATTATTCTTTACTTCTATATTCTTAAATAAGATCCTGACATAAAAAATTTCTTTATCTTGTTTTATTTTTATCCCATGTTTAAAAGTCTGATTGTGTTGTATTAACTGTATTTGTTATCTCTGATTTCCCAATTCTGTATTTCCAGTCTAAAAGCAAATCTGGAGAGAGTGTCAAAGTGGTGGTGAGATGTAGGCCTATGAATGATAAAGAAATTGCTGATGGTCATGAAAGGTAAATTCAGTATTTAATGAAATAAAAGTAAATTCTTGATTTCTGTTGCTGAAAAATAATAATAGAATATCCATTTAATTATTAGTTAAATAATCTTTATTACAGAGTTTTTTCCTGAATGTGTGTTCCAACCACCAGGTCTTATTATTATTATTTTTTTTGATCAATATTGGTTGAATGTATACTTAAGATCTGAGTACAAGAAATATTAAGTTACGTAACAATGAGATGCTGAAGTTCAGTATTTGCAGATTTGGCCCTAGGTTACTGTATCTTACATGGATATACAGGACTAGAACTTCATTTACATAACTAATTGAATCAGTATTTAACACAAAAACTATCAGAATGTAGATGTCATTCCTCTTGGTAGTTGTCATAAAAATGTGACTTGAATACATTTTATATTGTGTTTATGATCTTTCAATTACTGATTATTTACCATTTTTAACATCTTATTAATTATATTATATATTATAATTTTGTATGTTCGTTGTCTACTTATTCACTCTTTTCAGCATATATTATAATTTTTTTGTTATAGAGTTGTGGATGTGCATGTGAAGAGGGGAGTCATAGATGTGAGAAATCCAAAGGGAACACCAGGAGAAGCACCTAAAAGTTTCACTTTTGATTCAGTGTTTGACTGGGAGTAGGTCCATCTCTTCTTGTCTGCATAGTTTTGTTAATGGAATTTATTATTGCATTTGTTTTAAGTAAATCAGCATTTTGTTTTTGCTTTCTTTTATAATGCCTAATATCTTATGTGGAAAATTGACTTAAATTTTTAGTTCAGGATGTGTTTGACTAGTGATTAATAAAACATGAAGGAGTCGTGGAATGATTCAGATATTTATTGAAGCAGAGATTTAAATACTACAATAGAGCATACAATGCTATGCATCTTGTAACAGTTTGTAATTACTTTTATCAGAATCTAATAAGTATGATTATTATTGTTTTTATTATTATTAATAGTAATAGCAATAGCATTTATTTATTTATTTTTTAATTAAGTTCAAAGCAGAGAGATCTCTATGATGAGATATTCTATGATTTGGTCGACTCAGTGCTCCAGGGATTCAATGGGACCATCTTTGCTTATGGCCAGACCGGAACAGGAAAAACATTTACAATGCAAGGTAATCAATAAGACTTTGAATAATAAGTTTATATTTCAATTTATAATATAGATATATTTATACAGTATTTTACATTGATGTTTGTCTTTTAAAAAACAGTTATAATTGTAATTATGTTTGATTTTTAAATAGGTATGTCTGTGTATATGTGTGTATGTATATTATTAACATTTGTCCTTAACAAACAGGCTGATAAGTTCATTTTTATTTGTATAAATTTATTTTCTCTAAAGACCTGAGAACATTTATTTAAAACAATGTATTTACCTTTTATTATTATTATTATTATTTTAAATACTTACCAAGGTGATTTCAATTTTCTCTTAATCTTTTTATTCTTGTTTACTTTAACTTACAAAATAAAAGTGAATTTAATTCTACTGAGAATTAAAAGCTATTTATTTTGATAAAGAATATACTAATTTCAAACATTTAAACTCTTTATCTAGAAATTAAAATGTCCCTTGTCTTATTTTCACAGGTGTTAAGAATGATCCTGAGATGAGAGGTGTGATACCCAATTCATTTGAACAGATCTTTTCACACATTTCACGATCTGAAAACCAGCAGTATCTTGTCCGAGCATCCTACTTGGAAATTTACCAGGTTTCTATAGTTCAGATTGTTGTTTCCATTATAACAAGCTGAAATATTTTCCACTTAAAAATGACAGTCATTAAAATCAAAACGTTTTCATTAGCAAATTTTCTCTTTTATTTATTTTTTTATTTTAAAATATTTTCTATATATGAGAACTAATAAATATTACGATAAAAAAAATATATATACTGAAAAGTTATTAAATAAATATTCATTTGCCTTTTATCCAAAATTTGATAGGTTTATGAGATTAAGTAATTTAAATCAGAGGTGGCAATGTTTTCTTTCCAAAACTATTTTCCTTGCCTATATTATAAATATTTCAGTTAAAAGTTCTGTTATTTAATTCATAACTGTTTTTCTGTTTCATTTTTTTTTTTTACAGGAAGAAATCCGAGATTTATTATCCAAGGATCAATCAAAATGGTTAGAATTAAAAGAGAGACCTGATACAGGAGTATATGTAAAGGTTAGCATGATTTTAATTACAGTATGCAGTTTCAGTTGCGTTTCCATAGAAATAATCACCTATATCAAGTTAACCTTTATATGTAGCATTAATAAAATATTAGAGACAGATAATAAATTCATGAAAACTGGATATATTATTATCAATGAATAACTATGAACTAAATGTCATTTAAAGCTTTTATAAAAAAAAAAAATTAATATTTAAAATAAGGAAAAAGTTATTTATCTAAAAGTAATTGTTGTTAAACAGAACTGGTTTGAAACATAATTCAGTTGTTTTATTGTTTTAAAAGGTTAGTTGGAATTAACTGTGTCTTTTTTATTATAATTTTTCCTAGGATTTATCCTCATTTGTGACAAAAAGTGTTAAAGAAATTGAACATGTTATGAATGTGGGAAATCAGAACAGAGCTGTCGGGTAAGTACTCCAGAAACCTATCTCTTTTTAATATCAGTGGTAATTTAAAATTAAAACAATTTTTATTTTGATTGTGAAAGATTTTTTTTTTTTTTTTTTTTATAAAAACCAATATAAAAGTATGAGACTTTTGAATTCAGGTTCCCATCAGTGAATGTCTTATAATTAAAAAGAAAGTTTATATTTGTATTTTTTTATTTACAGTATAATGTATGTATTAAGTTGATATTTTCACAAAATAAAATAAAATAAAATAAAATAAAATAAAATAAAATAAAATAAAATAAAATAAAATAAAATAAAATAAAATAAAATAAAATAAAATAAAATTAATATAATAGAATATAATAAAATAAAATAAGCTTTTGTTGATGACCATACAGCAGTCTTTACATTTTTCAGTCACAGTTTCAGCATATTGATAGTTTATTTATTTATTTTTGTAATATTACAGACCTACAAACATGAATGAACACAGTTCTCGATCTCATGCTATTTTCATTATTACAGTGGAATGTAGTGAGGTAAACAAATTTCTTTTACTAACAATTTAAATAAAATACGTGGTTGTGTTGGTTAAAAATAATAGGCATATATCCACGAATTTAGACATACGTTAAATGAACATGAGTGATAGTCCATCCAGAATTCAGAATAGTAAGCTTAAAATTTAGATAAGCTAAGTATTACTGAAAGTGAGTTGTTAAATAATACTGTTAAATTAAGGGGGTTTTTGTTTTGTTTTGTTAAAGAAACTTGGGATATCCTGATTTCTAGGTAGCAGTCTTAAATTTTAGATAAATAAAAATGGCTGATTGTGGGTTTTTAGATACTTAAATAGTTAATGTTTTACATTAATGATGGCTTGATTTTCAAAATTCTATTATTGTAATTAAAAAATTTTGAACTGTTTTAATTTGTTTTATCTTTGGAATTTGAATTAGAATATTTTATATATTTAAAAAAAACAAATTACATACTGTTGCAGTTGGGTGTGGATGGTGAGAATCACATACGAGTGGGAAAGTTGAACATGGTTGACTTGGCAGGCAGTGAACGGCAAGCTAAAACTGGCTCAACGGTACTTGGCTGTTTGTCATTTTTCTCTTTATTTTACTTGTTAATTTCTGTTCCACATTCAATGAAAAACTTCTTACAGCTCCTTATAGTATTTGATGACATAAGATGTTTGTTGCAGCATACGGTGATGCCCATGTTAGTGGTAAACAAACAGTAACACATTTTATAAATTAATTCAGATATTTTCTGCTTAAGGATGAAAATAAATAAGAATGCAGTTAGTAAATTAATTCTTTTAATTTTAATTTTTTTCGTCTGTAGGGTGAAAGATTTAAGGAGGCAACAAAAATCAACTTATCTTTGTCAGCACTTGGAAATGTGATATCTGCTCTTGTTGATGGAAAAAGTTCTTACATTCCATACAGAGATTCCAAGCTCACCAGACTACTTCAGGGTAAGCTGCTTGTAATACAGAAGTAATTAACTTTACTGTTACATTGTTTGTTAAACATTAAAGAACAATTATTCTAGCATTATAAAATGTATTTTCATTAGCAGTTTAGAAGATTGTTTTTGTACTTTTTATAAGTAAAATTTTTCTGAAACAGAATTTTATGGACTACTCTTACACGACTGGAAATTAGTTTGACAGTGCCAGCAAAATTATATTTATAGTATTGTATTCTTCTAAATTATCTTTAATTATTATTATTATTATTATTATTATTATTATTAAAGATCTGTTAAAAATAGCTTATAAATAATTTTAAAATTAATAAAAAAATGTGGCTTGGTTGCTATCAGAGAATATTCACAAATAGTTTTAGAGACAAAGTGTGTAGAAATTGTTTCTTAAACACATTACACCAGATAGTCTACACAGTTAAAATAAATATCTTCTGTTTATCTCAGACTCTCTGGGTGGCAATGCTAAAACTGTAATGGTGGCGAACATTGGTCCTGCAGGTTACAATTATGATGAGACACTGACAACATTAAGGTAACATGATAAAATACTCACGATCTGAATCTTTAATGACATAATGAACTTAACCAATAAATAAAGATGACTTCATGATTTGATTGCATAAAATGTTAAAGGGTTTTGGAATGATTAACAACATTGCAGTAACATGAGGTATGTTAATGTATCATAAGACAACAGAGTTACAGTAAAATATGATACAGTAATAACATAAATTTATTAAATAAAAGTATAAATGACTCAGTATTCAGTGTAATGGTATGTCAGTCATATCATTCACCAACTAATAATACTTCTTTTAATTTTAATTTTATTTTTAATTTTTTAATTTAATTTTTTTATTATAATTATTATTATTATTATTTTATTTAATTTTTTATTTTTTTATCTATTATTATTATATTTTTAATAATATGTATCTACTCAATGTTTCTAAATAGTTGTGTTGTATTCTTTCATTTCAGATATGCTAACCGGGCTAAAAATATTAAAAACAAACCTAAAATCAATGAGGATCCAAAAGATGCATTACTCAGAGAATTCCAGGAGGAGATTGCCAGGTAGCTCTTTATTTTTTATATTTTTATTTTTGTTCTGAAATACAAATCTGTATGGTACCTATGGCAACACTACAATTCTCGCATTGATCATTAACCTCTTCACATCTGTAGTGACCATTCTAGTGGTCAAGATTTTGACTTCTGATCCTTTTGTGCTAAAGTTGTCACAGTATATCGACTTAACAAAAGAATCCCTTGTATATCATTTTCACTTTTTAGTTGGTTGAGTATAGTACTTGGATAATTATTTGTGAAAAATAAATGATGATAATTAATCTTTTTAATTTTCTCTGTTATTTTCAGGTTAAAGAGCCAACTGGATGGTAGTGGTGGACCAAAAAAGAAGAAGAAGAGAAGGAAAGTGAGGAGAAATAAAAATGGTAAATAAAACAAAAGGGCAACAGTTAATACTGCTTGGTAAAATCATTTATTATTGTTCTAGATTTCTCTTTGAATTAACGATATTTCACCTTTTTCACTTGCTGGCTTGTTTGTTTATTTGTTTAAGAGATTCATGGAATTTGAAAAATTTGTTGGGATTTAAACTCCAGACTGAAAAACACAATCTTTCATTCTTTCATTTTCAGTTGTCATTTATTATTTAATTCAGACATGTACACACGCACGCACACACAATACAGTTTTTAAAACAATAAAACAATACCACAAACAATAAAAATATATCAAATGAATCTTAATGCTGTTGTTTATCAAATGCAGGTGAGATTATTGAGGACAGTGGAGGAGAGGATGACGAAGAAGATGAGTCTGATGTTGAACATTACATGCAGGATGCAAAGACGAAGCTGGAGGAAGAGAAAAAAGCAATTCTCAATGACGAATCTCTTCTCTCTGAGGTACAATCTATTTAAACACTTCTTTCAGAGGTACACACATTTTAGAAACTTCTGTATGAGTTACACACATTTTAGACACTTCTTATTAAACTCATTTTAGACACTATTGTATGAGGTACACATATTTTAGAAACTTCTGTATGAGTTACACCCAATTTAGACATTTCTTTCTGAGATACCCATGTTTCAGACTCAAGTGAGATGTTCTCTTTTTTGACAGTTCTGTCTTAGATACTGTTTTTAATATTAATATTAATATTTGATTTAAAAAAATATATTCTACTTACAGGAGAAAAATAAACTGTTGGAAACATTGCAACAGAAAGAAGAAGCTTTGAGAAGAGAAAAGGAACAAAGTGATGCTCTTGCAATGAAAATCAAGGTACTAAGCTTGTTAATCCTTTAATCTTAAAATAAAATAAATACTTTTTAACCTAGATACTCAGTCTGAAAGATTTTAAATTCAAATTAATCTGTAAATAAAATTATTTTCTCATTCATTCTTTGTTTCTTTTTTCTCTTTTTTTTTGGGTTCTGCCTGTTCAATTTGCACTTCATTTATAACTGATTCAAGTTTTTAGTAAAAACAAAAAAAAAGTTCTTAATGTCAGCTACAATCTATAATTTAATTTAATTTAAATTTGTCTCTCAATTTTTCATTTTTGACTTTTTCCCTTCATGAAATGATAAGAATGAAAATAAACAGATTTAATTTTCCTTTCTTTACTTTTTTAAAATTATATATACAGCATTATAAACTATTCTAACATTTTGAATTATATTTTTAATCCAAATACTTTTAAATGTTTTTTGTCGAGATATCAGTATCAAACACAGATAACAGTAATATATTTTGTGACAAGGTTAAACTAATTATCATACTTTTGCAGGCTATGGAAAGCAAATTGTTGATGGGAGGTAAAAACATTGTCGATCACACAAATGAACAGCAGAGAGCTCTGGAACACAGAAGACAAGAAATTGCTGAAAGAAAGGTTTTTATTTTTATTTATTTCATTTATTTTTCAATGGGTTGGGCAGTGGTAACAGAAAGAAAAATTAACATTTAAAATGAAATAAATAAATATAATGAATATAAATTTGATTTATAATGAATACATGATTTTCAAAAGTAACAGATAATGTTATTAAACACATACACACACACACATATACACATGCACACATTTCATATATACATACATCTTACGATTTGTGTTATGTTTTGTGTAGAGAATAGAAAGAGAAATTCAGCAGAAACTGGAAGAGAAGGAAGAATTTGCTCTGGAAATGCAGGAGACATACGCCTCACTTCAGCAAGAAGTCGATGTTAAAACCAAAAAACTGAAAAAAGTGAGCAATCTAAACTGAAAAAGTATTAATTTTAATAATCCAAATATTTGTGTCTTAAAACAATATTACAACTTTATTATAATTTTTGTAATTAATTTTAATATCATATCCCCATATTTATGTCATAAAACAAAATTAAAATCATATCAGAATTTTTTAAATTTTTAAATTATTATTAATTATTTATTCTTGCATTACCATCTGGATGTAAACAGTTCTAAAATCATATCATAATTTTATTAATTAATTTTAATTATGATTAGTTCATTTATCATTACATTACCAACTGGATGTAAACAATATTAAAACTACATATTAATTTTGGATCTGTTGATATTTTGTAAAGTAGTCATTTGTACATTGTATATAAATCTGAAAATTAATAACAGTCCCAAACAGTAGTGTATATGGCACTGTATCTAACTGATAGTTAATTGTGATCCAGATATTGTTATTATTATAAATATAAAATTACCACACCAGCATATTTATTTTAAAAAAAAAAAAAAATTCATGTGTAAAAATTAGAAGGTAAAATTATGAAGTAACAAAACCTAAATAATTAAATTATTACACCTTTTATACCAGTGTATGTTTTTATCTGTTTTAAATAACTGTTGTTTTCTAAACGTTATTTGTAATTCATTCATTCCAGACTCCCACATAACTGTTGTAATAAGTAAACTGTTTGTTTTTAATGAAATGCAAGCATGGACATTGAAATATAAAAAATAAAAAAATGTACATGCATTATTAAGATGAGGTCATAAACGCCAATGTTGACAAAACTGATTCTTTTTTTCACTAAATTGATCAAATCTGATTCATTATATTTCATTAATAAATTTTTTTTTTTTTTTTTTTTTTAAGCTGTTTAACAAGCTACAGGCAACAAAGCGAGAAATTCAGGATCTGCAGGAGGAGCATGTGAAGGAGAGACAGGAGCTTGAGCAGACTCAGATGGAACTGACAAGAGAACTCAAACTTAAGTAAGAAGACAAGTTTATATGTTTCTGTCTAAAATGACTTCGTATTGGTTGGTGGGTACATGCTTGGGTATGTGTATGTGTGTGCAAAACTGCATATATGTGTCAGGTGAGTATTTGATTGTGTTTGTGAGTATATATGATTAGATGTGATTTTAAATAAATGCATGTGTGTATGGATTTATATGTGTGATTGTGAATTGGTGTGTGTGTGTGTGTGTGCATGCATGTATGTATGTGTTTGTAATGTATGTAAAGTGGTTATGAGCATATAGCTAAGAGGAAAGGTGGATGAGAAAAAAGTTTTGTTCTATTTCAGTGAGTGAAATGTATGAAACCTAATGTTAAAAAGTGTGTACTAGTAAGTACATCTGCATGAGAATGTTTTATTTTGATTAAATATTAAAATTTCAAAATAGTTTACTTTTTCAGTGTCGATTCTTTAATTTATTCTGTCAACACTGTTACTTATATTGGGGGGTGCTAAATTCTTGATATAAATTTTGTTAATGGATTTTTGACTAATACACTTATTATATAGACTACAATGTTTACTTTACTTTTTTCAGACTGCTGATCATAGAGAACTTCATTCCACCTGAAGAGAAAACCAAAGTACAGAATCGAGCTGTGTATGATGAAGATGAGGATATGTGGAAACTGAGACCGCTAGCAAACAAAAAGTTAGTTCTTCTTTACAAACAGAAAATAAGCCCAGACTCTTTGTTTTTTTTCCTTTGGGTTCGAAAAAAGCTTAAGAATTTTTTTTTAAAGCTGTTAAATTACTGATAGAATCATCTTTTCTGCTTTGGATTGTGAAAAAAGACGTAGAGGTTTGCGAAAAGCAAATTAAATTGCTGATATCATTATCAGTGAGATAATTGCATGAACCTGGATATAGATATGTACAATGGAATGTATGTATACACTGAATAAAATGTATGTCTGTAAGGAAATCAGGCTTACATCTTCTTATTCTCTTACGTAGTATAATTAAATTAAGTTGAAGCATAAATAATTTAAAATACATTCACGTAATTCTGCAGTCATTATTACAGAGCTATATGTTGTCCCATAGAACTCAGTGAAACCAGTGCTAACAAAATGTTTGATTTCAGTTCCCAAACCATGGCAAAGAGACCTGTTTCTGCTCTTGGCAACAGACGTCCTATATCTGAGTTTGCTAAGATGGCAGCAGTCATGGGAGGTAACCCGAGATACAAGGTAATTACAACTTACCACTGTTTACAGGTTGTTGTTTTTTCAGATGGGAACAAACTTTCTGTTCTAATTAATGTATTAAATCCAGAATTTGAAACACTTTAAAATACGCTAAAAGTTAAAAGTTGTTAATAACTGCAAAAAGGACTATTTATACAATTTTATATTATGTTTAGAGACATGGTTTTATGGTTTATGAGTGTTTATAAAAATGCATTGCACAGAAATGGTGGATTTAATTATGCATTGTAAAATACGTTACTATTGACTGTTTTAAGGGTGAAAATATTCTCCAAGTCGAGTTAGACATGCCAAACAGGACAACCCGAGACTACGAAGGACCAACTATTGCCCCTAAAGTGCAGGCCGCCATTGACACAGCACTGCAGGAAGAGGAGGACATTGATATTGACGGAAGCAGGTGAGAAATTATAATCTGAGAAAACATTAACCTGATGTCTGACAAGACTGAAACCATCAGAAAAAAAAAATCTCTTTACTGACAGAATCATAATTTTCAAACTTGGGTAACTTCTCTTACAAACTGGGTGCATCACAGGTCAATATTATCCATCTTTTCGCAGTAATTTTGTTTGCATTTATTTAAATGACTATGGATTATTATTTGTTTAAATTTCAGTGCTGCACTTTTTAATCCTAAATCAAGGAATACAAAAAGGAGAAAAAATCTTCAAGGTTAGTTTAAACACACACACATACATACAGCAGTAACAAGACCACTTGCATAGTTAATTTTTAACATTCAGCTGTAATAACAAAATGTTGTTAAACTTATTTAATGACAGTGTTGTATCTGTTATTAAGATGTGGTCATTCAATTGTTTTTTAATGGGTTCTTTAATTAAAAAATTTTTATATTTAGATTCCTTAGTTGCATCATTTAATTTGTCATATCCTCTTCATTGTTATAAGTTACTTATATTTCATTTTAATCAGTATTTAAACTGATTTTTCTGAAAACAAAGGAAATTTATTATTTTAAAATAAATATATGGTCATTATATTTTTTAGTAAAATGATTTCTACAAAAATGTATGAATTCTTTTCTTTTCTTAATATATTTATTAACACTTGTTTACAAGAGTTATTAATTTTATTCTGTTTCAAAATTTTATTTAAAAATGTAAGTATAAAAAGCCTCTGTATTTAAATACAGAAATTGTTATTTTCCTGTTTAAATATTAAATTTTATTTGTGTTTTTTCTTTTATTTGTAGACCTAAGACCGCTAGTAAAAAGCAACTGGGAGTCACAACACCAATGTATCCAACCTCTAGAGGACTTGTTCCAAAGTGAAGCAGATTTCTCTTTTATTTCTCCTTAGCTTTCACTTCTTCTTCTTTTTTTTTAGGAATGGAAAAAATTTAAGTACAGTACATTTTGAAAAAATGTATTTATTATTATTATTATTATTATGCAATGTGAAATAATTTTGAGAATTGGCAGTATTTTGGATCTATTTTTTACACTGTGTATCTTGCTACTGTTTATTGTTAATTTGACATAACTGAGTTTTTTAGTGAAAAGAAAAAAGTGTGAAGGTTGTGCTGGCCATGCTGAATGTATTTTGTAAACTCTTGTGATATTACTGTTCTTTCAAATTTTAGTTTAAGTATTCTGATTCTTGTAACCAACATTTCCTTTCATTTTAAAAAAAAAAAAACAAAAAATAAAATAAATAAATAAATCCTATTTGCAAGAAAGTGTTTGTAACAAAACTTTGGACTGAAAAAACTGTTTAAACAGAAAGACATTTTCATCTTTGCTTGTGACCATGATCATATATGTTTTGTGAAGACATTTTTAATGAATAATGATTGTACATGAGTAAAGCTCTTCTGAAATGATTTTGTAGGTATGCAGTTTAATTGAATAATTCTTGCACTTCTGTGAGAACATTCAAATAATCTTTTATGTTTGAAATAAGATGAAATAATGTTACTTTACATATTATAAAATGTATCTGTGCTTTCAATACTAAAATATGTCAACTTGTTATTGAATTTTTGCTAAGTGAAATCTCTTAATGTTTAAAAGTGTGAAGTTTATGTCTAAAAAAGATATTTCATAACACACAGGGACCAAATTTTAAAAAAATAGTCTCTTCTTTGTTAGAGATTTTGTTTTAATTCTTACCTACATATACTCACCTGAGAAGCGTCTGTAATTCTAGATAACAGTAAACTTATTTGAATGATTTCAGATCAGCTTTGAACTGGTTCAGTATGTATTAATAATTGTAATAGTCTGACTTGTGACACTTTTATTGAACGTTTACCACTTGAATCACCATATTTATGCAGTTCATGTATTTTGAAAATAACTTTTACATTTCTTTTCTTTTTATGCTACTCTGTACAATGAGTTAATGATTATTTATTTCATTTTTTTTCACTTTTTTTTTCCCCTTATATTACTTACCATAAGACAAAGACCAAAAAATGACTTGTATTTTTGTGAAAACTGCAAGGTTTTTAATTTTCATTTTTATTATTTTTTATTATTTTTTTTATTTTTTTTTTTTTTTTTTTTTTTTATTGTTATTTATTTATTTATTTTTATTTAATTAATTTTTTTGTCATTCAGTTTTGTTCAAAACATTATATACATTTTTATTTTAATCAAATACACTGATAATCTGAAAAATTACACAACCCCCAAAAAAAACCACTTGCAAGTTATGGAAAGGTATAAATTTAACAAAAAATAAATGTGCTTGTAAAATGTTACTTCAATGATTGTAATTATATACCAAATGTATGTTAAAACTGGAATTGTGTGAATATGTTGCCAAGTTCTTGTTTATTAACTATAAAATGTGTACATGTATATTTTGTAAGTAGGAGGTGTTTATTTACAAAAAAAAAAAAATATATAAAATCACAACTTTTTCATTTTAGGAAGAAATGAGAGAGTTGGATATTTTTGTTATTTGTTGTGTGGAGAATTAGTTATTTAATTAAAACTGAGAAAATACACAATTGAAAATTTCACAGCAGTTATATTTAATATTTGCTCAAATTTTCCATTTGCTGAATTTTCCTGTCTTACACAGTCAGAATTGTACTAAAGCTAAATTCAGTGAATCATATTTGCTTAATGTATTCTACTAGTTGAATTTTATAAAAGTAATGATCACATGACTGTAATTGTCTATATTCCTTATGGTTATGATTTGTGTGTTCTGAACAACTGATCATTTTCAGTGGACTGTTTGCTTACCCCTGTGAGTTGATTTAGTCTGATGTATTACTTATTTGATGTACATAAATTACTCACTAGAATGTGTTGTGAAGTTAGTGATCTTGGTTTTTACTCACATGTCTTGTGATCAGACTTGACAAAACCACACAAAATTAACCAGCTGAAATGCGAAATCCTCAAATTTTATTCTACTTGCTTATTTCTTTTTTTATTATTATTATTTATTATTATATGTGTAAATGCATTTAACTGATAAAAAATGGAAGTAAGTAAAAAAAAATTTATCTGATTTTTATTTAATATTTTTAATTTTTTTTTTTTTTTTTTTTTGTAAGTTTCTCAATTGCATGCAGGTTATTTTTGAATATTCTTTTATATAATTCTGATTGCATAGACAAGAAAAATAATAATTTTTCATAGAAATCTTTACACTGATAAATATTTATAACATTATACTTTTCAGCTGGCAATGATAGTGTTTTATCACAAACTGGATTATCATTCTTTAAGAAACTTTACTGTTAATGTAGTTGCTTACTTAACTGAATTAATACAAAACCAACAACGTTTTTGCTATTTTTTGTATATTTTGTTTTATCTATCAAAATAGCAGAAGGAAACCTTGTATAACCTCTGAAGAAAACAGGAGTTATGAATTATTACATTCACTAGATCACTAACATTTGTTACCTCATTTTAAAAAAAAAAGCATTATTGTCAACTTTTAAGCATAATAAAATTTAAAAAAATATTGCTGTGTTATGTATAAGCTGTACATAATCAAACTGATAATTTATGGTGCTTTTTATTTAATAATTTAATTAGTTTTAATTATATCTCAAGGGATATTATTTAGTTTCATTTGAAAAAAATTGCACCAGTACATAACAGAAATAGATTTTTAAATATTTATCTCATTTTGATATACAAGACTCAACTGCATGATTGTAGTTTAAATATGCAAATAAGCAGTACAGGTTTTTTTTAAAATTAAAATGTTATTCAGTCATAATACTTTATGTGGAAATTTTTATGTAAGATTTACAAGATTTCAAGACAGTAATTACAAGTAACATTACTTTAATTTGTGTTCACATAATAGTACTTAATTTCTTTTTCTTTTTAAAAAAAACAAATTTATTGAACATTTTATTATGCATTATTTACATTTAGTATTATTTCTCTATTTATTAACTTTGTGAGGAGTTTTGATTGTATTTTGTGTTAATTCCGTCCATTTAGTTACTGGTATATATATATTAGTATTTATTTATTTATTTATTATTATTATTATTTTTTTTTTTTTTACATTCCTTTATTAATTTTCAGGTTGCTGTCATTTTGTCTGTTTAGTGTGTGCCAAATGACTGTAGAAAGTTCTGACAATAGAACTTGTTGGTTACATTCGAAATAAACAAATTTGAATCTTGATCTTCTCTTTGTTATCAGCTAGAAAAATACACTTGAAGTTTTAGTATTAACATTGTCACAATACATTAGTGTTTTCAAATTATAATTTTATTTTTCATGAGTCAACTTTTATTAAAAGTAAATTTAAAAAGAAAAAACAAAAAGTAGAAACTGCCTTGTCCCCTTCTTTCTTTTGCTCTTTCAGTCAGATCCAGCTGATGTGAAATAATATTAATAATTATTATTATAAATGGATTTAAAATAGCCAATACTTTGTGATGATTATTTTGAGAAAAAAAAATATATTATAATGACATTTAAGCTTATTTTTGGCTTTACCAAAGTATGTTTTAGATAAATTTTTCCACTGTTCTTTAATAGGTTATAAAAACCATTTTCACTATATATTTAAATTACCCAAGGTTTCATTACACAAACACAAAGTCCACGAATCAATGGTTTAATTTCCAAATACAAACTGGAAATAAAATTCTCCTGTAAAGGAAGAAAAAAAAACAAAAAAAGATGTTAATGAAATCAAAAAATATTTATTCACATCTATTACAATACAAAATGGGCAACAAAACAAAACAAAATAAAAATAATGATACAATAAAATCAAATATTCCTGATCATGCATTCTTGCAGTTTTGACAAAAAGTGTACTGAACTCATGAAATAAACAACATTTAGCCTGACAATTTTTATTATTTTAAATTATTTATTTATTTATAACATTTATTTCAAAAAGATACGGATAATAAACGAATACTGACATATTTTCCATTTTTTGTGAGTGAATATATGCATATTTAAATGTATGCATATATTTGCCAGCATTTAAACCATTATGTCACATTTTCTGATCATATAACAACACAACTGAATTATATTTATTAACAACTAAAACAAAAACAAAATCATTATGCAGTCTTTTCTTTTCACTAAAAAGAAACGAATACTCCATCAGGTAATATTTCATGATCTTTTTTTTTTTAAAAAGCCAAATATAGTTTCACACACATACACACACAAACACACACACACACACACACACACTTTTTTCAGCATGGTTGTCACAGACTAATTACATATCCAAAGCAAAGGAAAGGATGACAAAGTATAAGAATTCACAATGTTGGAGTATTATTGCTTCAAAACATTTTTTAAATCTTTTCATTTAGTTACATACACTATTTACAATATACCTAGATACAATATACATTTTTCACTATTTTGCTTTGATAACTATATTTAATTTACCAATCTCACCATAAGATGGTAACTGCACTGGAGTTAAGTAACTGCAGTGTTTTTGTTGGTGGTTTTTTTGTCTGTATCCTACATAGTTTTAACAAAACATGTTAAAAGTAAACTTGCCTTGTAAATGTCTCTATCACAATTTTCTACAGTTTTACTGCCCCCGCCCCCTTACTTTTTTAAAATTGTGTGGGTGGTTTGTTTATCAATATATTCGAAAAATAGAAACATTCTTTTTCCATGAAAAAATACACAATGCAATTTTTACATGCATATCAATAAGTATATGTGAACACTCATACATTTTTTTTTTTTTTTATATACATTTACTTTATGGACGGATAAAGTATAAGCAAACAATACAAAATGTACAACCTAGATACTTTAAAATCTCATTTCAAAATCTCATTTTTAATATCTGCATAATATAATAAATAAAATCACTGAAAATAAAAGTAAAATATTTAGTACTTTAAATGACAATGATCTGAGAAACAGTAAATTTCTTCAAGAAATTAAATCTGTTTTTCTATATCCCACCAAAAATCATTATTTAAAATAAAAAAATTAAAAAAAATAGTTGCCAGATCTTGATTAACTTGCAGAGACAGCCAGTATTCACTAAAACCAAAACATCAACATTCAAAGCTGCATTAAATAAACTTTGGCACAAAAGTATTTATTTAAAAGATGCAGAAAAAAAGAAGAAGAAAAAAGTTTGAGCAAGATCAAATTACTTTCTGAAATTATGTGTTGAGACTTACCCTGATTATCAATCACAAATGTTAATTTATTTACAATAAAGTAACAATCTACTGGTCATATATTTTTATTACTAATACAACCACAGAAGCATAAACATTATATCTAAAACTGGGGACAACTGTAAAACAGTGTTTATGTATTTTACTTTACACTTTTGTTCATTGCATTATGCAGAATAATATCTTATGCTGACATATCCATCAATGGAGATAAAAAAAAAAAAAAAAATCAAACAAATAAGATACACATACACTGTTTCTTTGAAAGTATTAAATTTTAAATTATACATTTAGGAAAAAAAAAAATTAAATATGTTCTTTTGTTTTTATTTATGTGTGTATATATATATATATATACAGAAGAAAAAGAAAATACTGCAATAAAATCAAATCTTATGTAGCAGTATCATCTTATTCTAATATTCTGTAATGAACAATGACAGACAGTGCAAAATAATAACTTGGAAGTATATAAAAAAAATGTGCTAGACCATTAATTCATATTGCAACAAGACATAATTTAGCACATAACAAAAATAATCTCAATGATGATGATGATATATAATATAAATGGGTTACTAAAGTTACTTGTAATGTGAATATAATTCAACATTAAGAACAAGAAAATAAGTTGTATATATTACATAACAATTCAATTTAAAGAAAATACTGAGAAATAATGCTCTGTAATACACATGAGGATAACTGACATGTTCACACACACACACACACACACAAACTTTTAAAGCATACATTTCTTAATTTCTAGATTATTCAACTGTACAATATATATTACAATTTGCACATACAAATGCATAATCTAGAATAATAAATTATGTACAAGATTTATACTTAACTTTGTTAAGATACATTTTTTTTTCTTTATTATTGGTCACACAGTAATAATCACATAGTTATCAAGCCATACTGATTTGCTGTACTTACGCAACAAGCCTACCAAAACAAAAAATATATTTTTACAATACTGAGATAAAATAAGGATTTCTAAATTTGTATTTACATCATAAACACATACATATTGATTTCTTTAGTATAAAATCAGCAGACAATAAACCATTATAAAAACTTTTTGGATTTGTAGTATTTGATGAATTCTGATGAATACATTTGTCTTTGTGAACAGTTGCTAAGTACAAAAACACACATTGCAGATAGATTAACTACATAACCAGTATGTATAAAATAACAATTTCAAGTCTTAAACAAAGCTTAAACACAAACATATATAAAAAAGAAAAAAAGTAGCAAATGGCAAGATAATATGCAAATGAGAATTCATCTACTAAAAATATAGTTTGAACAAAATTATATTTTTGATTACATATTTTTCAGTAATAGAAATTACTGGATCTTTCCCGTGTCATTTTTATCATACAAAAGTTTTAACCAAAGTGTGCTAAGCTATAAAAATAGTCAAGATAGGAAAAAACTTCTGCTAAATATTTTCCATTCTACAGGTATTTCTGTAAATTTATTCTGTCATCTACTTCAAAGATTAATTATTTCCATTTCATGTTATTATCATTTCTCTGTTATTGGGATCTTTAGTATATATATTCTTTGTCAGTTTTAATATTTTGTATCTGTGTGTGTTTGTGTGTGTGTGTGTAAACATCAATGTCATCAATGTCATTAAATATATAACTGTTACTTATCCACAGATTTCAAAAACTAATTATTTAACTTTTTCCATTTCTTCTTTTTTTTTCAAAGCCATTCTTTATGTAGTTATTGTTGTTGATGCTGTCAAGTAGACATCTTATCACTAATGTCAAATAACTGACTATATTATTGCTGTTTCTTCATGCAATTCAATGATTAATTATTCATCTTTTCATTTCATTTTTGTTTTTTTATGTTATGGGTTTTGATTTTGTCAAGCAGAAACTGATCATCTATGTCAATCAACTGAATGTATTCTTATTATTTATTATTATTATTGTTTAATTAATGATTTTTTCTTCATTTCTTTCAGGTTTTCTTGTTAAGCAGAAATCTAGTCATCAATATCAATTAGTCGATCATATTCTGGTTGTTTGTCCACACCATTCGTATTTTTAGCTGGTCTTTTTCGAATCACCTCTGCATAATCCGAAGTGCCGTAGCTGGATGATAAGGAATCCATGGGCACACTTTCATCTTCATCCAGTCTCAGAAATCCCTTCTTAGAAGCAGCAGATGTTTTCTGGTTGTGAGAAGCAACACACTGCATTATTATATACAAAACAGAACAGAATATGCCAACAGCAACCATTGTGTACATAAGGTACATTTTGTCCTTATTTGTGTACAGGTAGCCTGTTACAACAGGAATTGTCATCTCACCTAAAGCTGAACCCACTACAAAGACAGCTGTGGCTTTTCCTGTCAGAGGAAAATAATGATCTGCCCAGGATATTCCTGTAGGGAATATGGATGACATGCCAAAACCAATTGTAACTGTGCCAACCCACAGAGCTACATCATTCACCTGTATTCCAAAACTAAGAATCAAAGCACCAATGACAACAAGCACTGTGTTGGAGACAAGCATACAAGGAGGCTTGAAGCACTTGGCCAGAAATATACTGATTCCCCGACCAGCAGCGAGGGATCCCCAGAACAGAGCAGTAGCTGTGGCACCCTGACGTTTTGACCATTTGAGATATTCCACTACAAAAGTGGACAACAAACCTCCAAATGTAACTTCCATGCCAACGTATGCGAAAAAGAAGAAAAACAATAGGAAAAGCATTGTTACACAGAATCCAGTGCTTTCGTTGCCATAGTGATGACGTTCCCTCTCTCTTCTTCTTTCTGCCGGAGAGCGTTGCTTATCTTTGCAGTAGAGAACAAGGAACATGAAAGCATTAACAATGAGAAGAACACCTATTATAGCATACGCAAACTGAATCCTCGACATGTGCACAACAGCATTTAATGTTTTGTGTACGAAATCTCCAAATGTCTCAGGCTTTTTCGGTCTCTCTGTTTCTGTGTTGTTCAACTTGTGGTCCGTTTCATTAACTGCAGATGTATTAGTTGTTTTGTTGACAGTCGGTGCAGTAGATAACAGGTTGCTCTGTTTAGTACTTGTCTGTTCTGGAGTTGATGATGTTGCTCTCTGAGTTGTTTGTTGTTGAGATGTTGATGTTGGTGCCCGAGTTGTTGATGTTGTTTCCTGAGTTGTGGGTGTTGTTGTTGCCTGAGTTGTGGGTGTTGTTGTTGGTGCTGTTGTCGTTTGTATTTGAAGAGTTGTTTTTGATGCTTGTGTCATTGATGTGGAAGTTGATATTGTAACTGTAGTATTATTGACATCATTACCCTCAGTCGAACTTGAATTTCCAGGACTAAAAGTTGTCTGGGTGCCATTGTTTGTAGAAACATTCACTGCCGCTGTTGAACTCACAGGCTTTTCATTATCATTTTTTTCAGCATCAGTTTTTTTGTCTCCCACCACTTTCTTTTTCACTGAATCTTTGATTGCATCTTTAATTTTGTCACCATCAGAATATTCTTTTTTCATTATTCCGCCATCAACAAAATCTGGCTTCGCTGGTTTCTTTGTTATAACAGAATTAATGGTTGAAGTTGTAATGTTAACATCCGAAACACTGGAGTTTGAAACATTTAGATTTGCTACTGTAACGTCATCCATAGCATTTGAAGTAGAATTTTCTTGTTCGTCTGAATTTCTGCGTACCAGAAGGTGCTCTTTGTAGTTCTCAGAGGAATGAGGCATCAGTGCATAGTCTGGTATGCTTGGAACAATTGGAGTAATGCTGTGGGGAAATGATAATAAAGAATTGTTGGCTTGAATCAGCTCAGTTGGGAGATTCAGAAATGGACGTGCCAACAATGGAGCTATGAAAGCCCCAATGCCAAAAGCAAAGTGCATGCCCTGCATGTATGGACCGCTTTTATGTTTCCATATATTAATGCAAAATACATTGCCTCCTGTTGGAAAAAAACGAAAGAGTTAATGTATGTTGTATAATGTTCAGTAAGGGTACTAAATGCAATGCTAAAAAAAAATTCATAGTATTTACAGTCTTAGTATATATTTTGCTTGAGTGTATTAATACAGCTGAAGTTAATCTTATAAAATAATATGGTCCCTTAACTGCACATCAGTTTATAGAGAAACATGTAGTCTAATTGTATATTGAAATGGGTTTAAAATTTGATCCCATTTTATAACAATATTTTGTTTTAATTGTAAATTGAAAACAAAATATCCAGCATTTAAAAATGTTGGTTTAAATTTTTTTTAATTTATTTTTCCCATTAATATATTTAAATAATTCTGTCACAGGTACAATGAAATTTGTGATTCTTATGCCCAAATATTTCACAGAAATTGAAAAATATAAGAATATTTGCAACATACCTTATAATATATTATATAAAAACAAAAAAGAAAAAAAAAGAAAAGAACAACAAACTAAAATAAATGTCTGAATGTCTATTAATATAATCTCATTATTACATACCTGTATCAAGAATTCCCATGGACAAGCCTTGAAATGCAATCATCACAGCCAGTACTATGAGAACTGTACACCAAGGAGCAACAACTGTAGCTATGGCTGTCAAGATGAGTGTGTAAAACATGAGAATCTGCTGGTCAAAGTGGTCAAACAAGAATCCACCAATGATGGAGCCGAGAAGATAACCAATTGACCGTGCCACAAAAATCATTGACATATGTTCTGTGTCTTTCTGCACTCTCTCTCCCAGATCTAACAGAGTTGGTCCAGGCATGGCAATACAGAGACCCTGAATTACAGAGACAGTGAGGTTTTAATCTATTTTCTCAGATTCAGACATTACAGAGACCCTGAATTATAGAGTTAGTAATGTTTTAAACTATTTTCTCAGTTTTTGTTATTTAACTTTATATGTGTATCAAAATACATTTTTTTTAAATATATCATAATTAATGCTAATACCAAGTAAAGAAATAAAATTCCAAACTTGCTGGAAAAAAATAATAAACTACTAGATGATAAAAAATGATGTTACTAAATCATTATTATTTTTTTATTTCTATCATTTTATACAAACAAATGAATGTGCACGCATATAGTGTTATATATGGCCTATTATGTTTAATGGGCAGTTATAATGACTCTTGAATTTTAACATGATTTACACTAAACAATGTTTTAATAAAATACTGTATAACACAATAAAGCTGAACTGACTTGCTTGTTAAAATTTCTTAGCATTCACAAACCATGACAATTATTATTAAAATTATATAAATCAGAAACAAAAACAGTAACCTACCAAAGCGAAAAAAGCAATGGAGAGGACAATGGTTTTGATAAAGCGACTGCACCAGTCAGACTTCTGACCTCCTGAGAACTCAATGTCAGGATCGACAGGGTCACTGTCAAGCAGATTTTGTTTGTCAAACACAGTATCTTCATCATCAACATCTCGCAACATTTTCTGCGTCAATATTTATTCACAGATATGTATGTACCTAAAATATGTGTCAAAAATCCTTTCATATATATTCTAATTTACGAGAAAATATGACGATGAATTCAGTTATTTATTATCAGTATATCTTACAGCTGATGCAAGTATTGTCGTATATATTTGATAAAAATCTACAAAACAACTAGGTCAGTTAACATTAGGGATACAGTACATGGCTAAGATCATGTATTTTTAATGCCCTATTCATAATGGCCAGATCTATAATTTTATTACCAAATTAAAACAAATTTAACATTTTTATGTCAGAATCTTTATTATAGTAAAACAATTTGAATAAATAAATTAATTAATTAAAAAAAATAATTAAAAAAAAAGAAAATAAAAATATCTTATGCAAACACTGACTAACAACAGATTTTTTGTAAGCCTCATTAATAAATATTTTATTTTATCCTGAGTGTAAAGGGCTGAATGTCAAAATGTTGATCTTCATTTTAATATACAGTTTGGTCAGTTATTGATGTTTTTATGAAAACATTTGTTAGATTATTGCTCACTTGCTGAAATATCTAAAGACTGATCTTGAATAATAAATAATAACTGTATTTATTATTATCTAAAGAAGAAGAAACGAATAAAAAATCTGCCATTAAATAATTAAAATAAAATAATAAAAACATGCCATACCAATTATATATATTATATATATATTTTTTATTTATTTTTTTCATTATTTTTATTATTATAAATTATTTTGGTGACCAACAGACTACTATTTTGATATTACTTTGTTCTATTTATTTAAATAAGAAACCATGGTCAAGGTAAAAAAATAAAAAAATAAATTTAAAAAATGGATTTATTAAATGATATATCATTTTATTTTAATGTGATCAGTTATTTGACTGAAAATGAAACTCTCTGAGCTAAACTTTTCATACATGATCAAAAAAATATTTGTTTACAATAATAATAATAATAATAATGATGATGATGATGATGATAAACAAATGTTGTTACATAAATATAAGTAATTTTAAATGCACAAAATGGCTGATTTCAAATGAGTCATAAAAAATGATAAAAGGTTGTATTATGTCAGCAACAATTAGTTGTTACTGATACTTTATTATTATTATTATTATTATTATTATTATTATTATTATTATTACTGAAAGCATCTGAATATAATTAAGTAAATTAATCATTAATGATTTAATCATTAAATTATATTTAAAAGTACTAATAATACCAACTAAAATAATAAATAAATCATATTTTCCTTACCGAATAATATACAAAATAAATGATTATTTAAAAGGATATCTTTAAAGTTTAAACTTACTCTTAGATGTATGAATACAGAATAGCTCTCTTTACTAAAGGCTTTAGAAAGTTTAGTTCAGTCCGACTCGGTGATTATCAGGAATGTTTATGTCTTTAAGAATAAAACCAAAAGACACCAAATAAATTCGTTTGAAAATTAACAAACTGTAATTGAAATGAGGAACAAATACTTACCAAAAAAGCAACACGTCGACAAATTTTTACAAATACGTATCAAATTTCCAAGCAGTGCCACTTCGACTGTATTTTTATTTTATCACTTTTCTGACATTACCCGGAAGTTGTAATTTGAGTTAAATGCAGAAGACGACAAAAAAATAAAAATAATAATAGTAATGTGCAAAGTATTTTATAATAATATTTTTTATTTTTTAAAATAAATCTTCCATTATTTTAATACTTTATTTCATAAACTGAATCAACGAAAGAAATATTTTAATATTTCATACATTTTTCTCTGCTTAGTGGCAAAGGTGAAGGTCTCTCGAAGATTTGGCATGGATAAATATATTTTGGAGTTGCAACATAATTGGCTTTCGCTGGCTATTCCATTTGGTTTGTCAGCAACAGCCGTGGGAACACTTGTCTTTCTTAAAAGATTAGGCATTTTTTATCAACTTTTTCACAAGGTTGTTTGATGACATTACTTATTAAAATAAAATTTATACTGAATAAATTTGTGAACTTTGAACTTTGAAATGTTATGTGTTGAATAATTGCAGAATGAATTTAAATTTATCAAATTTATAATGAATTCTAAGCAATTCAGTCTCTTTATACATGTTCTGAAAGTGTAATTTATTTATTATTATAATTATGTAGTTATTATTATTATTATTTTTATTTATTTACTTTTTTCTTCTTTTTTTGTATGGTGTAACAAAATGTAACAAATTAAATCTGTATTTATGACTGCCAGAAATGTATTTTCTATTCATATTAATTACATTTAGAAATTGTGCACTGTTGTCAATCTAATTTTTTCAGTTTCTGTTATTTTTAATAACCTTTTTTTTTTAATTATTATTTTTAATTTCTGCATTATTCCATTCAGTCACTCTAAATAAAACTTTAAAGATTATTATTATTATTATTATTATTTTTTTTTTTTTAAACTTGAAAAGATAATGTTTCTTATATGTAAGTATATTTTGACAAATTTTCTAGGTTGATGATAAAATTGCAAAACATGGAGGCAATCTGGTAGCTGAAGTTTTACAGGTTTGACCAACATTTATATATCAATATTTTTTAAATCTTTTTCTTTGGATTGAAATGGAAATGGATAAATATATGTATATAAAATGGAACTGGGTATCTAAAGAAAGTACTTACATATATACATAAATCAGTGGCAAACCACTATTTACTGAATATTTTGTCTTTTTTACTTTTATTCTATTTTGTTTATAGCTGATCTATGTGATCAGTTTGTGTTAGTTTGACTTTTTCTTTTTCAAATTATTAGTTTTAAAATAATAATATTATAGTAATTTGTTGAAATATGTTTGGTTTTTTTAAAATGTAGTTTATATTTGGTATTTCAGGCCCATGGTGTTAAAAATGTGTTCACTCTAGTGGGAGGTCACATCTCTCCCATATTAGTTGCCTGCGAAACACTTGGAATACATGTTATTGATACACGCCATGAAGTAAGCTGAATATACCAGAATAAATAAATTTAAAAAGAAACCCAAGTCATTAATGATAATATTTTGAAGAGTTAGGTCACAAGAAAGAAAAGATTAAAATAAGATTCTTAAATGATACAGTTTTATTTATTTATGATATTGCTTATATGTAAAGGAGAATGTCATTTAGGAATTTTTCCGTGACTGGCATATCTTGTATTGTGCAGCATAAAAATAAAATACAAAATTCATTTGATAATTTTAGAGGGTTTGATATTTTCAAAACATTTCAATATGTGAAGAATTAAACAGAATTCCAATTTTATTATTATTATTATTATTATTATTATTATTATTATTATTATTATTATTATTATTATTATTGTTATTATTATGATTATTTTTTTTTTTTTTTTTTTTTTTTTGTTGTTGTTTATACAAACAAGAAAATAGAAATCCAGTTTTACTTCTGTTGCTATTATTATTATTTGTATTTAATTATTTATTAGTTTTATTTTGTTGATTTGAAGAATAAAACAGAACTCTATTTTAGTTTTTTAAGTTTTTTTGTTTTCTTTGTTCTGTTTAGGCTACTGCAGTGTTTGCTGCCGATGCTGTTGCAAGGTTATCAGGAACTGTAGGTGTTGCTGCAGTAACTGCAGGTCCAGGTGAGTACAGAAAAATTATTTTTAAATTGATAAAATCCTGTCACAGTACTAAAAAGTATACTATTTTTTAAAGAACTGTCACAATATTATAAAGTATTCTGTTTTGAAAAAAACACTGTCACATTATTATAAAGTAAGCTATTTTTAAAAAACACTATCATATTATTACAAAGCAAACTACTTTTAAACAAATTTTCAAAATATTATGAAGTTAACTTTTGAGAAACAAAAACTGTCACAATATTATAAAATAAACTATTTTAAAACATCATTTCACAGTATTTTAAGATAAACTGTTTTTTTTTAAAAATCACTGTCACAATAATATAAAGTAAATTATTTAAAAAATATATACATCTCTTTTTTCATCTTTTTTATTTTTATCTTTTTTCACATAAAATATTATATGACTTTACTTAAAAAATAAATGTTAAATTTGTTTGATATTTCAGTATTATAATTATACTATAACTTTGTAGAGAGTTTCTTTTTTACACATTACTGATAAACATTATGTATAATTTACTGATGGATTAAGGCACTGTTTGCTTTTCAGGTCTTACAAACACTATCACTGCTGTGAAAAATGCACAGATGGCTGAGTCACCTGTCTTGCTCATAGGTGGAGCTGCTGCAACTTTACTCAAGGTATTAGTTGACTTTTACTGAGGGGCAGATCTGTTACGAAACTAATGAAGCTTAAACTTCAGGGCCCCTAATTGCAGAGGGGAGCAAGAAGCAACTTTAATCCATATTGCTTAATCTTTTAATAAAAATCTGAGATGTGTCTAAATTTATAAAACCTGTCTTGGAGCAATGCCATAGAAGAAAATAACAGTGGTTACCCATTCTAATTTGCTGAATTGCAAAGGGCCACCATAATTGTTGAAGTTTCAGGGCCCCCAAAATGTACTTCTGCCACTGTGTTAATTTCAGTAGTTCATTCATGTATAATGTATAATCTGCTATGATACTACCTTTTCTGATTTAAGTTAAAAGTAACATATTATTATTGTTTATTTTTTTAATTATTTTATTTTATTCTATTTTATTTATTTATTTATTTTTATTTTTTATTTTTATTTGAAATACAGCTAATTCCCAGGATTTGCAGTCTGGGTTCTTCATGACTATTTTACAGAAGTGTAGAAGATAATTTCCATTGTACATTTTACAGGGCAGAGGAGCTCTGCAGGACATAGATCAGCTGTCTCTGTTCAAACCACTGTGTAAGTTCACAGCCTCTGTCAACAGGCTTAGAGACATTGTGCCAACAGTTCAGAAAGCTTTACAGATTGCTCAGTCTGGAACTCCAGGTACACAGTACAGAAATAAAATCAGTCTTAAAGGATTTATGCATTTAACTTATGTAGTCATATATTGTGCATCAGTGATAGTTTTGGAACAATTGCTTAATTTCTTGCAGAAGGTGCATACCTTTTTCGCATTGTTCATGTTTTGATCTTGGGGTGAAACACATGCTGAAACACATGCAAATAAATTGGAACTTTCTTATAGTTAAAGATATTAGGTAGTAGTAATGCGATTTACGGTTGGGTCAAATGTTTATGGTATAGTGCTATCCTGATGTTCAGGATTGTTGCATTGATGTGAATTCATCAGTCTGCTGCTAATTCCAGTTTGTATATACAAAAACATATATCTTAAATCTTTTTTACTTTTTATTCATAATTGTTTCATAAATGTAGGGTACTGCTTTCATTTTTTTATTATTGCTCATACTAGGGTTTTTTTTGTTTTATTTTAAATGTTCAGTTGGTCAGTGCTGGTCAGTCTTTGATTAATATTTCTTGTTTAGGTCCAGTTTTTATTGAATTCCCAATTGATACCCTTTATCCATATCAGATGGTTCAGAAAGAACTTGGAATAAAAAACAAAGGTGGTGGAATTGTTCAGAAAATCATCAACTGGTAAGTGTTGTGTGAGGAAGAAAGAAAGAAATGTTTTATTTAACAATGATCATTTTGTTTTTGGTGATTATACAACAATATGCATAAACATAATGAGTTGTGAATCATAAAGAATTTTGTTAAAGTGATGACTATCTGTGTCCTAACTGTCTTGTTACACTAAAAAAATTTTGTTAATGAAGGAAGGTGATCTCGTCCACATGAGATCCGCATAAATTTAGTTTCCACATGGGTGAAATCACTATCCATACATGTGCAACTAGATGCTATTTAAAATGATTGCTGAGATCGACTGGGTGATTTTAAATAAACCCAACATTTTTATTCAATTTTATTTGTTAGAAAAATGATAAAAGTTTACTGCTTTTATTATGAATGTAACTCATCATCATTTATTAATACCCATAATTTGCATTTCCTAATATGGTAATTTTCATATTAGGTATCTTCAAAATCACTTGAATAACCTGTTTGCTGGAGCCTTTGAAGAACGGGATAAAACACCTCTGCAAGTCAAGAGACCAATTGCATCTCAGACACAAGGTTGTTACAAGTAATCAGACAAACTCATTAAACAAATTAGTATTAAAAATCAAAATGAATTTCTAATATTCAAAAAAATAATAATGATAATCTGACAATATTGGATATAACCAATTTTAGGAAATATTAAAAAAAAAAAAAAAAAAAAAAAATTGGAATGGCTATGAAATGATACGAATCAATTTTTTTTGTCTTTGCAAATGATTAGTTAATTTTTTTTTTTTTCAGAATACTAACAGTTATACTATTATTAAGAATGAATGAATATATTTTTTTCTTTAGAAAATGAAATTTATTAATAAAAGAAAATTAATTACAAAAGTTAAGTTTTAATATTGTTATTTCAGTTCAAAGATGTGTTGAACTGGTTTCCAAAGCTAAGAAGCCTGTGATTCTGGTTGGCAGTCAAGCTACACTACCTCCTGTCCATTCAGATGATCTGAGAGAAGCACTGGAGGTGTGATAATAATTTTAAAGACGAATGTTTATATTGCAAATAACAATAATTTCATAGCAGAATATAGTTATATTTCAGGTGTTATCTTATTGGGTGTTGTCTTGGCTAATTTGTTGCATCACTGACATTTTTCACAATATGCTTAATAGCTATCAATGATAAATGGATTTAGGGATGAATGTTTTCACTTTCATTCATAAAAAAAAGAAAAAGAAGAAGAATATCCCTATATTCAAGACAAATGTATCCCTCAGTTATTTATCCACCAATCCACAAATATTCTCTGACCTGACACTGGTGTTGGTTTTAAAAAAGTTCTTGTTTTATTTATATTCTATTTTTCTCCCAGTCACTTGGGATTCCGTGTTTTCTTGGAGGAATGTCACGTGGGTTGTTGGGCAGAAACAGTCCGATTCAGGCGAGACAGCGGCGACGCGATGCTCTGAAAGATGCAGACCTCGTCATTCTAGCAGGTTAGAACACAGAACACTTCACGTGTTGTGAATACACACCTCAACATACACTGTCTCTCCATAATGTAGTCATCACTTTCCCTCATCTTCTGCTTTCCCCCCCTCTCTCTCTCTCTCTTCCACTCTCTTCCTCTCTCTCTCTCTCTCTCTCTCTCTCTCTCTCTCTCTCTCTCTCTCTCTCTCTCTCTCTCTCTCTCTCACTCACTCACTCTCTCTCACTTCCTCTTCCTCCTCTTCCCTAATACCAAATAAATGTGAAGTGGCATTAAACATTATATATATAAATTCAAACAAATTTTAAGGTTTGCTTTTGCCACTTGTATCTTACTCACATACTCGATAATTTTCAGGGGTTTTTTAATTCATTATTTGAAAGTTGTAATATAATTATTTTTTATCACAGAACAAAATGACTGGTTTAAATTGGCATAATGAAATATTTCATTCCAGACAGAAAATCACAAAATAGAGTATTAAAATATTTAGTCCCCATCAGATCAGTATATTACTTTCTTCTTCTTCTTCTTTTTCTTCTTCTTCTTCTTTCTTCTTCTTCTTCTTATTATTATTATTATTATTATTATTATTATTACCATTTAACATCATAAATCTAGAGATACATATTAATTTTGATAAATAATTATGTTTTTTCATCTTAATTAATAAAATTAAATTTGCTTCTTTGTTTTAGGTGCAGTTTGTGATTTTCGACTTCAATATGGAAAAGTTTTCAGTCGAAAATCAAAAATTATTGCTGTGAACAGAAACAAGGAACAGTTATACAAGGTATTGATTATTTTAATGTAGCATTAACATGTCAGAAACAAATTATATAATTGTGAAAATATGATTCATTTTTAATAAATGAGTGTATAAACTATTTTACAATTGCACAATTTGATAGATATTATCTGTTGACAGTATCACATAATTATCTACAGTAAAATCTCATTATCAGTTATGTTTCTCCATATTATGATTTTCCTCTTTGAAAAATGACAGATTTTTCTTTTTTGTAAGAGTGTGTTTTGCACATTTCTATATCATGTATATGTTATGAAATATCAAGAGTGTTTTGAAAAGCTCAGTTTCTATATCTATTTTCATAGAATTATATTAACTGTCAGGAATCAAATACTGGCAAATATGAGAAACAAAACAATTACTGAAAAGTATGAAAAAAAAAGCTTTTAGATTATTTATTTTTACAGTTTAGGTAAATAATACAGTAAATGATAAAAACAAGGTTTTATCTTTGGTTATAAATAATATTAAATTTAATATAACTGACTTAAGATTAATATGTTGTGTACATCATCTAATACATTTATTTAAAAATGTATTAAGTATTTATATGTTCTTATGCTTTATGTGCATAATAATAACCAGATTTAACATTAAATTCATCTTAATCAACAAAGTCTCAGAACAGAGGAACGTATGTTATTTGTAGAACTCTGATATGTTCTGGAAACCTACTCTGGCAGTTCAAGGAGATGTTGGCCAGTTTGTCGTTGATTTGGTTCATGGTTTGAAAGGCTACACATGTGATCCTGATTGGGTGAAGTTGCTGATTGACAGAGATAACGAAACAGTGAAGGCCAATAGGTAAATACCACTAAAATTAGATGAATGCAGTTTTCCTTTCTAAAAATCATCACAGTTGTTCTGCTGATTACATGACCAAAACCATGGTCAAGGGTTGTCCACAATAAGGTCACATGCAAGACATTAATATGCCTCAGGGTTGCATGGCTCTCGTGTCAGGAAACTTAAGGTTCCTCTCAAAATAGATTGAGAACTGATGATCACGTTTAAGTATTTCGTTAACAGTTATATATAGCAGATTTAAATATTTTTTATTTCAAGTATATTTTCAACCAGTAATACAAATCTCATCATTCTGATTTGAATTTTTTTAATTCAAGTACATACCTTTGATTAAATGAGTTGATGCAACCAGAAAAAACCCAAATAATAATAATAAAAAAATAATTAAATGACAATTGAATACAAGAATAAAAAGGTTGTTCTGATTATATTTGGAAAATTCTGATTACTAATAAATTGTAATTACTCTACAGTTATAAAAATTTTATTATGATTTCAGACATCTAATAAATGTATTTTTTATTTTTGTAAATGTTGGAAGTTGTATTGAATGTCTTCCATACAAATAAAACCTGTAAATATTTAAGTCTGATCTGGAGGTATTCAGATAAGTAATAGCTGATCTGCAATAACTGTTTGTAGGTGTTATAAGTCTAAGTCATTTTCATATACAATTCTAAAATTATTTTAAAAACATAAATAAACTAATTAATTGTATTCACTGTGATTATAGATTAGGATAATTCTTTAAAAATCTATGTATTGTATTTTAATTTCTATAGTTATTATAACACTGAATGTATAATTGTAGGATAAAAGCTGAAGAAACAACTGATGTCCATTTAAATCCATTAAAGATTCTAATGACTCTGGAGGATGTTCTTTCCGACAACAGCATCCTCGTCGCTGATGGTGGTGATTTTGTGGCAACAGCTGCTTACATACTTCGGTATGCATCTGTTCACAAAACACATTTTCCCATTTTAACGTTTATCAAAATAAATGAATGTTTTAATAATTATATAAGCTGTTGGTTTTCATAGAAATTTTAGAAAAATATTGTCAGAAAGGTCCATCTATATCAAGATTTCCCAAACTGAAATGAACTGGTAGACTTCAATCTGAATATATTTATTTTCAAGAATGTGTTCTTTAGTAATATAATGTTTTAAACTGCAGCCAAATAGAAATATCTCTTTTTTTCTTCTTCTTTTTCAGACCACTCATGAGGTTAATTTTATTTAACTTTGTATGTATATCTTAGTAATAGAAAAATGTTAGAAAGTCTGAAGGGTTGTTATTAGTATCATTAATCATTTTAAGACTGTGAGATCATTGTTTCTGTTTCAGACCTCGGGGTCCTCTTCAGTGGTTAGATCCAGGAGCCTTTGGAACTTTGGGAGTTGGTGGAGGATTTGCTCTTGGTGCTAAAATTTGTAGGCCAGACAGTGATGTGTGGATTATCTATGGTGATGGTTCTTCAGGATACAGCATCGCTGAGATTGATACTTTCACACGACATAAGGTACAAAATACTGGGAACTAATAAATTTATAATTTGTTTGAGTTGTTTTCATATACTGGCATTAAATGGTTTTTAATCGATGCATTTGTTTCTGTATATGAATATATTTTGTTCATGAAAAAGAAGAAATAAGCATTAAAAGTGGTGGGGGAATGTGTATATATTAACATGTAACAAAGTTTGTAAAAAAAATGCTGTATTCTTTTTTTCAGTTCTTAAAATCAGTAAGGACAACAGTAATAAATGTTTTGTTATGTATTATAAGAGTATGAGTTTTAATGTTAATTTTCATAATTTTTCAGACACCAATAGTAGCACTGATAGGTAATGATGCCTGCTGGATGCAGATAGCTAGAGAACAAGTACCTACATTCAAAACAGATGTTGCTTGCAAATTATCAGTAAGTTAACATTTTGTACTGTTATTATTGGTATTATTATTTTTTCTAAAAGAACTACCTGAACATAACATTAATTAATTTAACTGAAATTAGAAACAGTTTTTAAAATCACTGCAGTTATAAAAATTGCTATTTGACATTCATGTGATGACTTTTTGTTTCTATTTGTAAGTTTTGTTTCATGGTTCCTCAGTTGGACTTCTTCCCTCATTAACTTGTGGTATATCAAAGATCACAACAGATTTTCTAATCTGTGGAAAGAACTTCATAAAGGATTTTTAACTGATATAAATGAGACTAGCATACAAGTTTTCTCTTGCAAATGATTAAACAAAAGAAACAAATTTTTTGTTTTAGAAAATTACTTATTCTTATTAACCGTTAATGTTATATTCCTTTGACCTGTTGATACACAAATGTTTGTAAATTAATTTTGTTTCTTTCAGTTTTGTGACTATGAAATTGTTTCCAAAGGTTATGGTGGTAAAGGTTACAGACTGGACAGAACTAATGAAGATCAGATCAGAGAAATTTTAGAAAAAGCTGCAGCTGATTCTAGGAACGGTCACAGTGTTGTTATCAATGCACTGATTGGAAAAACAAATTTCAGAGAAGGCAGCATATCTGTCTGAAATTATATTTAAAAAAAAAAAAAAAAAATTCCAAGGCAACTAAAACAAATAACATGGAGATGCATAAAGCAATGCATAGAAAAATTGTTGAAATTCATTTCGGGAACTGTTTGTTTGAAATGTAGTATTAAATATTCTTTCATTCTAAAGTTTGTGAATGCATTTTTTTGTAATTTTTGTTTTCTTAAATCCTCCATAACATAGAATAAAGTGTGCGGTCTTATTTGACAGATGACATATTCTTTTTATTACAGAAATGTAAAATTTTGTAAATCTGTTCAGTTTGTGCATTAATTTTCATTTATTATTTTCTGTTCACACACTGAAAATAAGAGCCCAGTAAATGAAGAACATATAAATATGTTGGAGGTAGCTGCTCAAATTTTGGTAGGAAAGAAACATTCAAATACTACCAGTTTTAAGGCTCAACAGAAGACAAAGATATGAAATTTACATATATAATATTGAATTTTTAAATAAAATAAAAACATTTTTAACAAGTAGAATTATCAATTTATTAGAAAGAAAATCACGTTTCTGTCGTTTGTCATAATCACGGCATAACTATGTTTGGGACCAAATGATTAGTTTTAGTAAAATAAATTTATGGAATTGGATGGATTCAATGATTGAAAGAATTCTGTTTGAAGAGAGAGATTTTCAGATTAAATTTGTTGACTATAGCATTGACTTTTTTTCCATAATTTTGGAAAAAAAAATTCTACTATTTATACATTTTGAATAAATTATTTAATTATAAAATGATTTTGGTTTTATTCATTTTATTAAATGTATACACCATAACCTATGTTCTTTTAAACATTTACTTACAAAGGATTTAAATATTTTGATTTTATATTTAAAAAATAAAAATAAAATAAATGCCCTCCCTTCCTTAGAATAATAATACAGAAACTAAGAGATCCATAATTTTTAACCATTATATTTCAAATTAATTCTAAAATTTCACATTCCACAATCCCTTGACTTTGAGAAGTCAGCTTTCACATATTTCTATTTTTCTGTTTTGGTAGCTAAACAGTGTCATATAATAATCAAATACCTTCTAAATCAGTTTTTAAAACTAAATTACGACAACATAAAATAAACAAATTCCAGTTGTTATTGGTTTTTTATTCAAAAATACACAGATGAACATCATAAATCACAAAATAATAAAATTGTGCTTTTTACATTTTAAATGGCAAAATGTAAACAATTTAAAAATAAACTAAAATAAACATCATAAAAAGTTAAAACAGCTGTAATTAATAACAACCTGTATTTTTGTATACATTATAATATCCAAATAATACCAATAAAGGTATATATATGTATATTTTTCATCCACATCAGATAATTTTAACAATATGATAAATGGGTTTTAATATTAAGTAAATGTTAATTTAAACACCCATAATGGAAAAATGATATTAAATTTTTGTCGCATCAATAATTTTCAATCATTTCAGTTTTGTTTCTATTGAAATTTTACACTTCTGTATTAAAAAAAGAACTCCAAATCCCTTAAATACAACAAATATGTTTCAAATACAGAAATTCCTTTCATAATTTTTCTTCTGATTTAAAATGAACAAAATTAAATGAAAATAAAAAATTCTTTTCAACTGTATTATAAATAGACAACTGAAAATTCAATCAGGAAAATTAAGATCAGTAAAATTAAATGAATAGATTTAAAATTTAAATTAGCGCAAAACAAAATGTTTGAGACAGGGAATCCTTAATGATGAACAAAATACAATTTTGAATTAATATACCCAAAACTAATCAGTACAATTTTTTAATTTTATATCTACTCTTTATTTACTATAAAATGAATCCGGGTTTTACCTACATACAATAGAATTATTTTTGTTCTTATTATCCATGTAATAGAGTTTGAAAAATTATTCACCATCTTCTTTCTGTGAAATGTTTCTTTGTGGGTTTTTTCCCCCTTCTACATGTTTTAAATTGTCTTAGTTAAGCTATATATTTGTTTTTAAAAAATAAAAAAATAAAAACGACATTACATTTTATTTTTTATTCTAATCTTAGTAAAAAAAATAAATTTAAAATTGTTATTTTTGTATTAAATGATACATATCTCAAGTGTCTTGTGGATTTTTTCCCCCACTTTTTAAAAAATGATTATATAATACAGCCCTAATTTATAAAACTGTGCTATTTACTTTTCAACTTCAGAAATTTTTCCAAACCTTTACAATGGACAAATATTAATTATAATGAACTGTAATAAATAATATTACAATAATAACTGCATGTAACAGACATTTTGTCAACTAGAATAATGTACACAACAGTAACAACTTCTAACAACAAATAAATCAAAACCAAAGGGAAAAAATTATTAAGAACAAAAGAAAATCAACACTTGGTAAATTAAATAGATAACATTTTGAAGGAAAGATTGTATTTGAAAATGTAAAAACTACACATCTCTGCATCTTATCTGTCCATCAAAACTGTTTGATTGTTTATCCAGTGTGGGGAATCTTCAATAATTTACATTACTTTGTTAAACTATCTAAGTTTGTGGTTTAATACATATTACTGGATAGTATGTCTTTTAATTTTTAATGTGTTTTTCAATAATCTGTTATATTTGGATAACATTTTTTTTCTCATATAAAATAACTGAAAACAAATGTATAATATATACGATATGTAACAATTCCATAAAAAAATGAAAATGGCACCAATACAGTTTTAAAGTAAATGCTGAACAACAATAAAAACAGTGTAAAAGGTTATTTCAATGCACTCATCAATTTGTTTTTATAAAAAAGGTAATTTTTAATATTTTAATTACATGTATAGTTGACATTTGATTCAGCACTTTTGTTTGCACCAGTGTATAATTAATTCAGTGGAGAAGCATCTGAACATTAACGTTTAACTTTACTTTAACGAAACATATTTTATGGAAAACAAATAATTCAGTCTACATTATTATTTCCTCTTATCCAAAAATTTCATTAAACAATTAATGACAGATTTTTTATTTATTTAATCGAATTAGCAATTGTTTAAAACAAAATCACTGGGTATGAATGATGTGAATATGAATGACCATAATTTTTCTGAGATCAGTTGACTTTAAATACATAACAGCATCTTAATAATTAAAATGAGAATAGTGAAATAAATAAAAACTGTGAAGAGTAAAATAAATCAAAATAAAATTTAAGTAAAACAGCCTTTGTTTTGTTTATTGGCTGTTGGCCCATGACTCTACAAGGTTGGTAAAGGAACAATTACTGTCTTGCATTGCAAACCCAAAATCTTGTATGATGGCACATTAAGGAAGAAAGTTTTTTTCAAATAATAACAAAGTGCCATTCTTTAACTAAATGAAATAAAAAGTAAAATATAAGAGCACCTAGTACAGTGTAAGGTTATACATAAAATACCTAATATATACACGTAAACATAATTTTTTTAAAAATGTTTCAAATATTTAGCAAGAAAACAGTGTAAGGCACTACTCATTTGCGTAGAAAATGCAATTTGTGATATCAAACAAATATCCTATTCCTTTTTCATACATTTTAATATACACACAGTGCCCATCTTCATAATTTATAAATAGAAATATTAAGATGTGGATTGTTTTGAAGCTTAACTACTGTCATACTGAAGGAAAATTCTGAAGCCTTTCCAGATCAATTCTTCAGATCTGTTCATAATAACAAATACATCCAATGTATAAAATTTCGGAAAGACTGATAAGTATATCGTTTCATACTTTCAACCATTCTTCACCTTCTTACAAAAAGAAACACTTATAAGAAACAGTTTTGATATCCTTTTTGTGAAAAAGTATCTTTAAACAACAAATATTTCTTTTTTGATATGAAGAATAAAATATATATTGAGATCAAGTGAAAACTAATAATAGTCAGATACATATGGCCGTGGAGCATCAAGCCCTTCCCATGATGGCTTGCAATAACATCGCACTCTTCCAGATGTAGGACTTTTATCACCACCCCTGAAAATATTATTTAAATGTTACTTCATAATTCATTAAGCTTCAGCTCCCAGAATCAAACAAAAGGTTTGCATAAAAAGGAAATTATAAATACATTTATTGTTATAAAATTAAAAAAATAATAATCATTTTGAAACTAAAAAGGACTTGTGTTGTGTCTCCATACTGAAATTTATATCACTAAATGAAAGATAAATTTTTTGGTTAAAAAAAAAAAGAAGAAGAAAAAAAAGACATTCTTGACTTAAAGATTTTTCTACACTTTGTAACATGAATACATTTAAAATTTAATCTTAAAATGTAAATCAAACTTACACACAATTTGGATCACAGAAAACCATCTTATATTGCTGATAATCAGGAACACAGTCTGAGTCCATGTTATTATGCATAGATTCAGCTTCTGCTGGGAGCTGAGTATTAGTATGTGTTTCTTCAGCCAGATCCATGGTAATATCAGCCTGAAGGAAACAACATATTTGTGCTATGCAGTTTTCTGAATGACTCAGTCACATATCCACCTATTTGGGATAAGGCACCCATATGTGGCCACATTTTGGGTAAAATTTGGTCACACGGTTGCTATGGCAATCCTGCAAGTGCCTTGGCATTCTTTTTCTCACTGAAGTGGGTAAGGGGAGCTTTTAACATGGAGTTAAAAGTTCATTATTTATCACAGAAACAGGATACTATCCATAAGCCTGTTATCGTGTTGCAGATAGAATCACATTAATATTGCAGACAGACCACACATTAATATTGCAGACAGACCACACATTAATATTGCAGACAGACCACACATTAATATGTATCTGCTATAAAAGAATGCTGTGTAAAACTCTCAAGTCCACTCTAGACAGAAATATTTGTATAGGGGCTGGTGGATATGTCACTGTGTTGTAAGACAAGAAGCTAGCATTTATTAAAATGTTTTACCAGTTTAAAAACATTAATTCAAGATAGAGACTTACATGTTTTCTCAACAGAACAGAATACTGTACCTTCTATAGATTCATCATGGAGCTTTATATTATGAAGCATAATTATAATGTAATCTAAAAATATCAATTTGATTTCTTGATTTCAGTAAGTCAGGTTTGAAAATTTTGTAATAGTTTTTTTCCTCTCACTAATATGCCTCCAAAGAGATATTTAACAAATAAATCAAGCCAGATAAAATTTTATTGTTAAAAATGTGATAGGTTGAACAAATAATGAACCTGAACAAAAATGTTGGTTTTGTTCAAATTCTTCAAATCTCAGTATTTAGCCACGCTACTATTTATAGTATAAATTATAGCCATTTGCTAGAACGAACAAAAAAGTGACAAACTGGTTTAGTTTGTCTTTCACTTACAAATGTTGAATTATTTTGAGTAGTTGTTGTTACTGGAGGCTGTTGCTGTGGACAAAATGCATTGTTGTTCCAGTTGCAAAGTTCATGATCACTAGATTCCATGTCTATAGAACCAGCATGAGATTGTTGATTATTTTCCTAAAATGGAACAAATAAAATTATAATATGGACAAAACAGAACATAAAACAGATAATATGTGTACACTTTTCACTTTAAATAATTGATTTCACAAAAATGCTGGAAAATAATCCTTCTGAGTGACACTGAAACCTTTTCTTTTACTTTTAAGAATTGCTGGAGAACTATCATCTAGTATACTGGATTTTAAACAATGTGATTTTGATAAAATCATATTTTTAATAAAAGAGATAACAGGTTGACGTTACAAACCTGGTTTGCTGGACTGTTATCAGAAATTACATTTTGAGTAAGTAAATCATTCATTCCATTTTCTGGAACATCCGGTGTTGAACACAGTTTTTTAACAGGAACCAACCCCTGGGAAGAAACAACAAACATTATATTATGCAATTCAGTCTTAAAACTAAACTGAAATAAAAACAATAAATATATAAACATTATTTATTTTTTTAAAGCCTTTCAAACAAAATTTCATTTCATATCTATTAATCATTCATTATTAAAAATTTATACTAATTAAATAAAAACAAATTAATGATGAGTTTCCTGCTGATACAAATGACTGGTTCCAATTTCAGCCAGTGATAAATAATTTATTACTGAAATACTATGAAAATGTGTTCACAAAAAAGAAAAGTCTTTGATGACAGTACTTTTTATTTTCTCTACCACTTTACCATTAAAAAAAAACAACAACATAAGCTTGACACCAAAGAACTGCTACATGTTAATAAAATATGCTGAAATATCATAAAGCTAAAATCAAATTTAAAAAATTATTTAACCTCTGAATCAATGTTTTGCTCTGGTTCATTTTGCCAGTCTATCTTTCGCTTTGTTCCATACACAGCAAACACAGGCAGCTGGTGAGACAGTGACCATCTTATGTCAGAGACTGGCATTATGATGTGTTCTGAAAATTTTATTTACAAATTACATTTGCTCAAATTTTAATTATCAGTATGAGTATATATCAGAATAAAATATATGAAATAAATTTATTATGTGTAGAGATTTAATTTATTTTTCTACAAAACTTTATTTTCTGTAACTATTTATAAAATTAAAAAATGAATGCGATAATAATAATAATAATAATAATAATGATAATGATAATGATAATGATAATGATAAATCCACTGCATTTCTTTAGTGGTTACTTTTAATATCCAAGAAATAGTTTTATTTTCTTTATTAAAAATTAAAATGTCTGATTAATGCTATTATTCAGGGAAAACTGAATTATTAAACAATCATCATCATTTCTGAAATTCAAATACTAGAACACCGTGCACATGATGCTAATGTGAGATGATCATGTTACACCTACATCATGCAGTAACTGGCTACACTTAGCACTACAGTCTGAATCTAAGAATTTTCAAAACGATACAATGAACACATTTTTTCATACGAAACATTGAAATATTATAGCTTTTAACTCAACAGAATCGATATCAATCGAATTTATGAAGTTATGTAGTCAGTATTCAAACTAACGAACCTAAACACCTTGTTATATGCCACAGACGCCAAATCAAATCAACTTCTAAGACCGCCGGTCTCTTTTGTTTATCGGCGCTTTCGTTGTGTATGAAATACGGATATACTCATTTTAATCTCAGTTCAGAACAAACACTGAAATATAAAAGACGGACTTCGATGAAAGAATTTAAAAACGTTTTACTTTTTTTCTGAAAAAGCTAGAAAAAGGGAAGGCAAACGTTCTTCTTCACTTTCAATGTTAGATTTTTAAATAAACGAAAGAAGAAATAAAAATAAAAAAGAAGAAAAAGATTAAACTAGTTACGTTGGTGTCCTATATTTCTAAAATTATTATTATTATTATTATTATTATTATTATTACGATCAATAAATCCGAACTGTTCGTCTCTTTTTAACGTCAAAGTAAGAATTATATCGATTTTATGAAATCAATACACAAAGCTGCAAATTATGTTACGGAATATTTAAAAATCTGCATAAATATTATAAATGAAAATATTTACTCTAGGAGGTAATTTGAGGAGCTAAGTTAATGAGAAAATTATATGTTCTTTATTATTTAGTTTCATTTAACCAAAAATATAATTAAGAAATTTCTCAAGTACAATTCAACAAGCAAATACATGTAATAATCAAAAATAAAATCAAACAAACCCAAACTGGCTAAATATCCGCATACAGATTCACTATTATTGACCTAAATTTCATTACGGTTTATAAATCATTATTCTTAAATTACGCTAATTAATTAAACATACATATATTATTACAGATATCATAACATAGGTTGAAATTAAATCACGATGATATGAAAAAATAATTTATAATTTATATTAAAATATGGTTTTAGATAAATTACCCGTGAGTCAATAGTTAGTTTACATCATGGCGGCACATTCAGGTTTCGGCAGGTACAGGCTGTATTCATGCAGTGATAGGCCGTTTTATATTGCCATAGTATGTCTTTTTCTTCTGACAGCTACATACTGCCAGAATATCACGACACCTCAAGCCAGCATAACGAACCAAACAACATCAACTCCAACGACCACAACACCAACTCCAACGACCACAACGACTCCCGCTCCAACTACGCAACCACCATCACCGATTGCAGAAAACCGAGGTTATTTTAGCTAATTCATTAACTGTTTAAATAGTTTTACAATAAAATTAATTATAAATTTTGCCATATATAATAATATATAATTAATTATTACCACACACACACATATATATGTGTGTGTGTGTGTGTGTGTGTGTGTGTGTGGTAATAATTAATTATATATTATTATATATCATTTATATGGCAAAATTTATAATTAATTTTATTAATTAATTAAAGAAAAAACAGTATATATATAATTATTATTATTACCACACACACACACACACATATATATGTGTGTGTGTGTGTGTGTGTGTGTGTGTAATAATATATATATATATATATATATATATATATTTACTTCTTAAATAATGATTCACCAATAAATACTGCATAAAAAGAAATAATAATGAAACAAAAATTTAAATGTAAATTTAAAAAATAATCTGAGTGTTAAATAAAATATTGAAATTCATTATTAATGTTTTTCAGATATTGGACCATGTCCTTGCGACTTGACTACATTCTCCTGTGATGTCAACTGCTGCTGTGATGATGACTGTTCAGCAGATGATAAAAAATCATTTAGCTTCTGCCTTCCATTTTCTTTTACGTATGCATTTATGATGTTTTTCATAATATTAGCCTACATCGTTATTTCATGTAACTGATTTTAATTTTTTTTTATATATTTAGATGGACTCCCACAAAAAAAAGTTAAGGTTCACAATTACCAAATTTGTCAGTCAAATAATTGTTTATAAATAATAGTTATTTCTGATATTTTTTAAAGTAAATTATTCACTTTGTTATTTCAGTGTTGATGACAAGTTGTGTATGAAGAGTGAAATAATACTGATTAACAATATCCCGTATCAGAACAATGTCACATCAAATGACTTGTTTTGTATTTACTTTAACAACTGTAAGTAAACATTTATGTATCAAAGTAACTTTTATAAGTAAAAATGCTGATGCAGTTATTTCACACAATTTAAGTGAGTTTTGTCTTAAAAAAAAATATACATACATATATATATATATTTTTTTTTAATTAATTATTATATTTTTTATTATTATCCTTTTTTTTTAAATTTCATCATAATTTATTTTATTTTTTTTAGATAAAGAAAAAAATTTCTACATGAACCCAGATTTGGTGAATACAGAAAATGATTTTAACAGACAATTAAACAAATTTCCAAGCTTTTCATTTCAACCTAAACCTGAACCACCAAAAGAAGCCTCAGGCTACTATAAAGTAAGTTTCAGTGATGTTCTTATTTTTGTTTCACCTTAATTAGTTTGAGCTGTGTTGTAGATGCACACATACATAATTAAAATAAACTTGTTAAAGATTTTGTTCTATTTGTTCTTGAAACCATCTTTAGTTAATAATAAAAGTTGACCCAAGAATGTGACATTACAGCTCCTGCAGTTACTCTTTAAGACATAATTTCATAAACTGCAATGCTTAAGTATTTAATTACAATAAGGATTTTATTTCAACTCTGTTTTTTTTCTTTCACCTTTAATCATAACTTTGTTGTTTTTTTTATCTTGTTTTGGTTTTTTTATTTAATTTTATTATTGTTCTTGTTATCATTATTAATCATATTTTTTATTTATTTTTTTCTTTCTTTATCATGAATTTCTTTATTTTTATTTTTATTTTTAATTTTTAATTTTTATTTATGAAGTCAGGTGATGCAATTCTAGTTGTGTATGAGTCGCGGACGACAGGAAAATTAGGTCAGCCAAAAGCCTTGTCCTCAACACTTTGCAGTGATGCAAATCCAGCAGGTTTGTTGTTTGATTATGTAGTGATTTTTTAAGAGCATTTAATTGGTAATACAACACATTCCTAAATGCTGTAAACAAAATGCACATTTTAACCAGTCTACAGTGACAATAAATTTATAATTTAGATGTGAAATTTAGACAATGAAAATATCATTACTTAGTAATTGATAATTATTTCGAAATAATTGTGCTTTCTGTAATTGTTTCAGCTTACCTTATTGAATCAAGTAATGAGTGTGTTCGACGAGTGAGCCTTTCCAGTGACTGTGAAAATCTCAAACAGCTAGACTCCAGTTCCTACTATCAGAAATTCAGAGTTGTTACAGTGAGTTTTTTCTGTTTTCCTTTTTTTTTGTTTATTATAACTAACATAATGGATTAAGTTTTGATATTCAGTATGCTATCTCTATTAAATAATTTATTATTCTTAATTTTGTAAAGTCTGTGCATAAAATTATGGATTTATTTTGATGTTCAATGTGTAGTCTCAATTCTGAAGCATAATAAAAAAATAACAAAAATTGTCTGATCTGTCAGATTATACACAAGAAATGTAAATTGTGGATATCTGTTCAGTCCACTGAATGATTCTTTTTCTAATAACATTTTGTTTCATTTAATCTGATTCTGAAATTCAAACAAATCTACTAATATCATTACTTTTGATAACTGTTTCAGAGACAGACTTGAACATTCGTGCATTCATACACACTCACTTGATCCGTATCAGCAAGAAGAAGAATGATGTAGATTATTGATTTATTTTTTTTCTTCTGAGAAATTGTTAGAAGAAAGAAAAGATGAATGTTGTATCTTTTTATTTCTTACAGACACCAGCTCTGTTTGGGACATACATTCCTGAACATAACCTGACTGTGAACAATACTTTTGTCTTTACGGTACCTGCTTACGGCACTTCAGGTTTGTTTTGTTGTGAAACAAAGAATGAAACATGAATCTATTTTTCACTTACATGCTTACTGAAGTCAATCTGGGTTTTGTTTATTACATAAAATTAAAATAACATTTTTTGTGTGTTTTAAATTTTGTTTATTTCTTAAAAATATTTTATTATCATCATTTTATTATTTCCACACTGTTTTAAATATATATATTTTAATTAAGAGATTTTTATTTTCTATATTTTAAGTAGTTTTAAGTTCACTTCCAAAGAATATTAATAATTAATAAAGTGCTTCACAAAACACTCAATCACTTGTTAAAATACTGCACTGAGAGAAACAGACATGATTATTATTATAATATTTATCTTATTTTTTATTTGTTCATGTTTTTTTTTAATTTTTTTATTTTATTTTTTGTTTGTTTGTTTGTGAAAAAATTATACTCTTTGAGGTTTTTAAATTATTTTTTAGGATTTCTGTGAATAAGTGATTAAATTTAAACAGTTATATTTTGGATTGATTCCACAAAATGGACATTTTTAGACTCAACCTAATTTTTTCTCTCTCTCTCTCTTTTTTTTTTTTATAACCTGTTTCAGTAATAATAATAATAATAATAATAATAATAATAATAATAATAATAATTTAATGAATAATTAAGTAATATTAAATTGGATATTTATTATGCTTTTTGCCTTACATATTGCACAGGTCCAAATTCCATATTCCTGCCCAATGTGACTGATCTGTATAACAACTCGTACACTATTGGGGTGGGGCTGGAACAGACACTTTGTGAGGATGATAATGGCCTGTTCTATAACTGTACAATCAGCAGTCCCAGAAGGAACACTACAGCAAATCGGTGTGATAATGTGGTTAAAAAAGTAAGTAGTATTATTTAAAATTTTAATTAGTGAAAATATATTAATTTACTTCTTGCATTTATTATTTTTTATAATAATGTATGTTAAATAAGATGTGTTAGTGTGTTATAATGTTATTTACTATTATTTTCTTTTGGGGATTAGATGAATTATATTTTCTTTCTAAATATGTCAGCTTCAGTGAAATCTTTTTTTGTTTTGTTTTGTTACTAATAAATAAAAAATAAACATAATTTTCATCATTTTTAGCATCTCATTATTTTCACAAGAACTTCTTGAGTTTTAAAATAATGTCATTGTTTTTCAGGTGAGATACAGAATACAGTACAATGGTACCTATGGTATCACTAATGTATGGGCACAATTCATACTGTATAATGTAAACATGAATGAAAACCTGATTCCTCAAGTTTTCACTACTGAGTTTGAACAAGTAAGTAACAAAAAATAAAAATCCAGCAATTCAAAAACAAAAAATAATAATAATAATAACAATAAATAAATAAATAAATAAATAAATAAATAAAAAGATAATTTCATATTAAATTAACTTTATGATTTGATTGTTAAATAAAGCGCAGAAATTTGTGTTCCCAAATTGCATTTCTCGTTACTGCTAAACTTTTATTTTTATTTTTAAGTTTAAAAAAAAAGGTATTCTTTTTATTATTATTATTACTATTATTACTATTATTTATTATTTTTTTATTTTTTTATTTTTTATTTTTTTTTTTATTATCTTTTTTTACTTTATTATTATTATTTTTTTAACAGTTTCAGCAGACAGGAGGTAATTTACCATTTAAAAGAAGTGGCAACCCGGGCTATGTCGTAGGTGAGCCAGTCATGGCCGGAATATTGAGAACTTCACCTTCAACTGATCCAGCAGTCAACTCTGTGTATCCTTTAGTACATTGGTTTTCAACCTTTTTCATTCCACAACCCCTTACAAGCAACTCAGTATGACAGATGACCCCTATACATTTTTTGATTGAATAATATCTAGGGTTAACATATTTTCATCAACCAAAGACAGTACAAAAGGAATCTATATTCACTACGAAGGGTCCCAAACCTATCTATATGTTTTTATTTATTCCTCCTTCCATGTCAAGTTGAAAAAAGCTAAAACATACCCTCAGGTTGAAAACCTATGCGTAAAATAAAATACAGCATATAAGTGAACAACTTTTGCAGATAAGAAAATCACATAACAAAATGTAATCACTAAGGAATGCATTTTCATTTTAAGAAGCAACATTATGTTAGACTTAGTAGAAAAGTTAATCAAATTAATTAATATGTTGTATTTTCTGTTTAATATATGAACAAACAAAGAATCTAACATCTGTAAATTGCAGTATTCAGTTCAGTGAATTCTTTTCTGTAACACTTGCTAAAACCACTACCAAAAAATACACAAACCAAATAACTAATAAATTCCATCATGCTTTTTAACAACTAAACGCTTAAACATTTGGTTTTTTAATCATTATTCCTTTTTTAAATTATTGTCTTGTTGGTTCATTTTAGTGTCATTCATTTAAAGAGCAGTGTTAAGTAACAAATATAACTGTTTTTTTCTACATTATATTCTTTAACACTAGAAGTAAAATTGAGTTAAATGAAAATCGGGACCAGTGGTTTACAGTGGTGAGAGCGTCTGCACAAGGTAACTGTATCACAGACGCAAACAAGGGAAGAATTTCAGTTAGATTTGGAGAGGATATCAGATCAGGATGTTTCATTGAGTATGTTTGTTGTTTTTCTCCTTTAGATCAGAATGTTTCATTGAGTATGTTTGTTGTTTTTCTGTTTTAGATCAGAATGTTTCATTGAGTATGCTTATTGTTTTTCTATTTTATATCAGGATGTTTCACTATGTTTATCATTTTTCTGTTTTAAATCAGGTTTCTTTCAGTATGTTTGTTTATATATTTTGAATCAGAATGCTTCATTGAGTATTTTAATTGTTTTTCTATTTTAGATCAGAATGTTTCTTATTTATTTTAGATCAGCATGTTACCAATGAGTGTGTTTATTTGATCAAAATGCTTTACTGAATGTGTTAATTATCTAAATCTTTTTAAAGCATAATGTTGCCCTGAATGTTTATTATTGAACTACACCACCTGTGTTCATTATGTTCACTTAATGTGGTAGACACTGTCATATATAAAATATCCCTTGCTCTTAACTAAAAAGAAGAGTAACTGAAGTTGGTAGCAGTAGTTAAATCAAACCAATACAGTGAAGATTGTACAATTAGTGGTTTATGAATCAGTTGAGTTTAAAACAAAAGGAATTTTTTTTTTTTTTCAGATTTCAACAAACAAATATGTCTCAGTTTTGCAGTTTGCTGCAAGAAGTTATTGTTAATGCTTTGGAGGGAGCTTACAAAAAAGATGATCAGCGTTTTGTGGCAATATTTGGAAATGCTGATGTTATGAAAGTTGGTGACTGGGTTCCAATTATATTCCAGAATGTACCAAAATCCATTGTTGTGAGAATTAAAATTTTTCTTTTTGTTAATTATTACAATTAAAATTAAATAAGCAGAATAAATATTTTGCTGAATATAATAAAATATATTTCAGTCCAAAATGCACAATACCAAGTAATTATAGATGCAGAGAAGCACCTAAAAACTTGAAACTTCCAAAGTGGACATAAAACCATTTGCAAAATAAAACAATACAGGATTAGGTGTTTAAAATAAAAATTCATTAAAAAAACAAAACAAAAATCTGATGTTGGATATACATATTTTGTAATGAGTTGATGTTAATTTCTTTTTCTCTTTTTTACCTCTTTGTCAGTTGACAACTGCAGTTACCATCTGTTCATTTTAATTGTAAGACAAACTGAATATTAAATACTGGGGTGTTTTTTTTTTTTTTTTTTTTTTTTAATGAGCTTTTATGTGAACAACTGTAACTTGCTAAAAATAATACATACTAACAAAATGATGTTAATATTATCCCAAAAACAATTTTCATATCTTTTATACTTTCTTTTGTTTTGTTTTTTCCAGGCAGGTGAATATACTTGCAGTTTGTCTCTGGGCATGCACATACAGATACTGTATGCCAATGTGGGATCTCTGGCAAACCCTCAGGCCAAAATACTTGGTGTGTCTTTTATTTACGATAATAAACAAGATGTTTTTTTCGAAGTAAGTAAAATTATAAACAGAAGTTCAGATGTTTTATATCTTCTTTTTTTTGTTGTTCTTTTTTCTTTAAAAAATGTCTTTTTCAAAGTAAGTAAAGATACAAAATGTAGTTCAAATGTTTCATATCACTTCTTTTTGTTTTTTTCCTTCCAGATTTTAATTAGTTTCAATGTAGTTTAAACTAAACAAATTGTGTTATTCAGTTGTATTTTAATCATAATATCAGTTTTACAGCAGGTTTTGAAAAGAAGTTGTTTTTATATGGATTATCTGCTGATCGAGTATCTTACTAAAATTAAATTTGAAAATAATCTGAACCAGATTAAACAGGTCTCTGACACAATTAAATTGTCTGTTTTATTACATTTGAGGTAGATTAATATATATATATATGATGATATAGTGGGCAGCTATTAATAGTGTGAGATAATTTTTTGATATAAACATTCCAATGATCACAAATTTCAATGGATGGATTAGGTTCTAACTTAATTATATCAATTATTATTTTGTACATTTGCAAAGAATGTTATTTTACTTAGAATATTCCTGCTCCATCCTGTATCACACAACTGGTTCATCAAAGGAAGTGATTTTGAAGTTCTGTATCCCTTGTTTTGAAATTTTTTTTATTAAAGAGTGACCAATAACAAGGATTTTCTCATGTCATCCATATTGCTATTAATCATGAATACGACCCTATAATAAATTAAGAAATTAAGAAAAAAAGAAAAAAATATCAACGCTAAGTTTTTTTTTTCTGTTATATTTGTTTATTCTTTACATTTGTTTGATTAGTGCATAGGTTTCCAGTGTCAGCCTGGTACGGAGAATAATTTTGTGAGAGTGGAGATTACCAGTTCTGTTTCCTTTGTTGATGTGTCAGTGCCAGCCACTGGGTACCAAGGGGAAGCTCCACTTTTCCTGGCCAAACTGCCGTACGATTTCTTCTATCCCTTCCTCAGTGGAACAGCACCTAATCTCAGCTTCAGTCGCTTCATTTTGATTTTTGATGTGGTTGTGTCTTATCTTTGTTGTGTAATATGGACAGCACATTAATAGCTTTCACATAGCCTTGATATTTTTAATACAAACTGCATTTCTATACTAATAATCTTCGTTTCATTTATAATTAATTAGTTCATATAAAATGATATAGTTGGCTTTTTGTTTTTGTGAATTAAAAATGCTATTTTCTTCTACTGATAAAGATGCATTATTTTTATGATTTTAAAAATCCTGCAAACCTAAAGGTTTTTATTATTTACTGATAATAGTTGTGTTTTGGTTTGTATGTATTTCTGTGAAAGCATGTAATTTTTGTTGAATTTATAAAAATGTTTTTCTATTTTCATAATTTTAATCATTCCGTCCATATTTTACTTAATAGTGTAGAGGTTTGACTTCATATATATTACTGTATCATAAAATAATATATTTTATTACAAAAACATAATTTATTTGTATATAGAAATGTAAATATTTTTTTCATTATTCCAGAATTTTTATAATGTAGAAAATTTATATAGATGTTATTGATGTATATTTTCTTTTTCTTGTGCGTATGTGTATATTAAATTAATCTTATTTTATTCTTATGATGAATTATTAATTTTAATTTTAACAATACAAACAAAGGGAATCATTTAAGAAAACAATTTCATTACAATTCTCTTTAAATCCATTGATGCACTTAGTAAAAACTGATAAATAATTTTAATAGAAATGTTCACTTGCATATACAGACCATTAAAAAGAATAGTTGTTTTAAAAATTAGTTTACATGATTTAGAACTAGAAATTGCAATCATAAAAAATAAAGCCAAGAAAAAACAACAAAAAACCTAGTGTACATTATACTGTTGTAATGTTTTTAATAATCTGTTATTTTTTAACAGAAATTGTGAAAAAGAAAGAAAAGAAAATCAACCATTTTATACATAGATTTTTTGAACATCTGTTTATTTTGAATGAATTATGTAAAATTAAAAATAATAAATTTATAATATTATTTATATATAATTACAGAGTTTGTTTTTTTCTCTGTTTCCTGTCAGAAATTCCTTTTATCTTTCCCAGACTTTGCAAAATGTAAAAACCTAAACTTCACAGAACATTATAAATGAAATCTTTGAAGTGGTTGTTGAGAACTGTGGCTTACGACCAATTCTAGATTCAGCTTGAAATTCTAACATAGTGTATAATTTCCATCACAAAATACATTTTCTTTTAATGACTCACAAATTATACTATATTCTGTGCCCACAATGAATTTCTTCTATGGGAAGGTGCATGTTACACATCCCTTGCCTTTAATCACTAAATTTAACAGCATGGGAGCTTGAGGGAGAGACAGACTATTGTTTTTAGAGACATCTCTAGCACAGTAATCTTTGATGTAGAATATTTTAAAACATGATTATTCATTCTGCATACAAAGATTGCCTTTTACGATTCACATAAAAATTAGTCATACAAAACAGTGTATGAAAAGAACCAATCAAAACCACAATCATGATTCAGTTTTTATACCCATTTCATTTCAACAAAGGTTCTGTTAATATGTCAGAAAGAGACAAATTTAAATACATTCACAATTGTTTGCTAATAATAATAATTAAAAAAAAAAAATGATGACCACAGATTCTGACTGTTCATGCGTGAAAAGAAGAATTTGAAAAAAGTATAAATTAAAAAGGTTAAAATATTTGTCCATCATGCCCATTACCCAAGTATGTGAAGCAGCTTTATCACCATCTGTGGTATCATGATTTCAAACCAAAGGCCTCAAATTGATGGTTTGTGAGGTAACACAGAGTGGCGCTTTTTCAAGGATAGATTGCGTCAGGTATAAAGTTGTTCGGTCCAAGGATAGTAATTGAAAGCACTGTGGATCCTGCCATTCCCGTCACAAGATAATGCACTGAAAATACAAAAACAGTTTTGTCGTTTATTAAATTTGTACACAAACACCAATATACACGTATAATTAGAAATAAATTACTAGGCAGCAGGAAACATTACCTGCTATAAAAGATTTGCAGCAACAATTTTAAATGATTTAGTATTTAATGAAAATAATTAAAAAAAGAAGTTGTTACACAAGCAAAGCTAACAATGTACAAATAAAGAGTGAGACTGAAAAATTGCATAAACCAAAAATAATTATTGAAATGAGATTGAATCATTATAGTGAAAGATGTTGAGAGAGAAGCTGATTCTAAGCCATACAAATCAGGGCTACTAGTACCAAACATGTTTCCAAAAGTATTAATTATCAGAAAATAATCCATTAAAATAGATTATTTTTGCCTAGTCTATTGAAAATAAATATCAATTACTTTTTCTTTCTCTTGTTCTCGTCTTTCGTGTCTTTCTCGCTGTCGAGATGACGAGGAATGTGATGATGAATGGCCTTGACCTTGTGCAGATGAAGCATAACCTTGAGATGACCTCTGATGAGCAGCATTGGCTGCTGCAGCTCTCCTGTCCTCTTCCTCTTGCAGTCTCCTGGCCAGTTCATGACTGACAGCAAATAAAGATTCACAGATTATACTTTATCTGTGATAATTAGACATTTTTGGTTTAAAATATCTACAACTAAATATTTGCTTGTATTGCTGAGGAAAGGTCATTACATTTAACAATTCTTGAAAAATCAAAGTAAAATGCAGATTCCAATGAAACAGTGGGGTTGTTTATCATAAAAGGTGATAAGAGGGAATAGTTACTTGTGACCCACGCAAAGATTTAATAAAATAAAATGAATTTGTCAATAATTCTTTAAAAAAATTATCAACTGCAATGTAGGTGTTCTTTTCCAAAATTCTTAATTTCTCTTTATCCCAGACAAAGATAAAACAAAATTAAAATAAAACTAAAAATGTGAAGTACTAACTCGGCCAGCTGCATGTCACTTTGATTCTGTTCACACTGACCCCAGTTATCTGCCGTTTCATCTCTCAGCTGAACTTCCTGTTGCAGTGACAGTGCCACCTGGTAGCTATAAAATGAGATAAAATATTGTTACAGGTAATTAGATTGTACAGAACACAAATTCAGTATTCTTATATTTTAGATATTTTTAGATGTTTTCTCCTTTCTTATCAATGATAGTCTTTTGTGCCTTTTGGAATTTGTAAAAAAAAAAAGTTAAAAAAAAAAGAAGTAAATACATTAAATTCATGCAATAATAAAAGTAATACAATTAATGTAGAAATGTGTTAATCATCTTAATGACATTTATTTTTTCATTTATTTTTACTTATTAGATTCCTTTTTTTTCTTCTTTTTTTTCGGGTTAATAATAGTTTGTAGGTTAGTTGTTTGTGGCTGTTTGTTTGTTTCAGGGTTTTTTTGGTTTGTTTTTTCTTTGTTTGGTTTTGGGGGGGGGGTTCAGGTTTTTTTGTGGGACTGGGATTCCACACCACATGTTTATTTTATTTTTATCAAGTAAATTAATTTTTTTTTTTTTTTCCACATTACTGTTTCAATTTAAAATCTTAAAATTCTTGCAGACTCTTTAAACAAAAGCTTTTGTCCTGAATGCATGTAATATTCAAGATGAAATGCAAGTCTTGTATAGACAAAAAATGACACAAATCAACTACGTAAACCACATGATGGACTTTATCAATTAAAACAGGCCACTTTCCACGGCACAACACCTTAGGATTTCTGTTTGTTTTGGAGCAAGAGTTAATAACTGTACAGGATGTTGATGTTTTTTGTGTTTTTTTTGTACACTTTTTTCTTGTTTGAAGAGTTCCACAATTCTCACTAAATGTGTGCAAAAGTTGAAGCAAATATTATCACATTTAAATAACTTGTTCGATTTTCCAATGAGCCATAAGCAGGCAACAGCACAACAACAAACAGTCAGAATCCGCCCAGGTATGCTGGCGTGTTCAGCCTTGATGATCCGAGAGCCAAGTTTAAGAACTTGAAACAATCTGGCTTCCCTCCTTTACTTCTGTGTACACAGATAGATAACAGCGTGGATTAGAGACAAACTTCTGTTCAAGAAAAACACAAGTCCCCAAGGTAAAAGGTTCTGACTATGTTGGTCTTTAGTTTTCAAGAACTAGCCTAAAGAAAATTGATTTCCTTGTGCACTGAATGAACAAACCAAGAATGGCTTAAAAACTGTAGGTTTTGGGGGGGGAAAAATAGTTTTGGCCAGGAGTTGATATATATATATATATATATATTTTTTTTTTTTTTCTATTTGTTGGAGTTTTTCATTATAATATGGTGTGGGATGGATTTTTTTCTTTCTTTCTTAGAGATGTCTTTTTTTGTGATTTTTTCCTCCCTTTTGCTTTAAAGTAGAAGAATTTGACATATAATTATATTAACAAATTACTAACAAACTTTTGATAATAATAAATAATAATCAATATAAACAAAAAATAAAAACCATTCAATAATATAAAGATAAAAATTTTTTTTTTTATTTTTTTTTTTAAAATTCAATAATATTGAAACACACGTTAATTATTTAAAATAAATAAGATAAAACAAAATAAAAATGACAATAAAAACAGTATTAATAATAATATTCAGTTAATTAATTAATAAAAAACACACTTACTCTTGATCTATCTGCTGGTCACTTCCGAGGGGAAGTTCTGATGCTGCGATAGCTGCAGATGATGGTTCAGGTTTTGTGTATGTGCGGAAATTGCCATCGACAAAATGACAGTCACCTTCCACGTTGGACAGTGTTTCCCAGACAACATTGCTCTCTGTGAGAAAACCCTGGTCAGTTATCAGCAGAAACAGTTCATTCTGAAATTAAAAAAAATTAAATGTTAAAAAAATTAAACTGAGGTTTTAAAACGATGTGTTTGTGAAATGGGACCAGTAGAATATCAGCTGGATATAGGACATGGACACATTACTGATTTGTTTTATGTATCAGTATCACTACCAGTGTTTCTTCTTTATTTATTTAGTTTTGCTTATTTATTCTGTTTGTTATTTTATTTTTCAATTTTTTTTTATTTTTTTTTTTTTATTGTTTTTGTTAGCTAAAGTATTATTATTGTGAATTTTTTTTATAATATATCTTTGTGTTTTATTTTGGGTGGGGTTGAGCTTGTTTGTCTTTTTTCTTTATTTCTTTCTACTGTTGATTTTTCACTTTTGAGGAAATATTTTTGTATATATGTTTTTAATGAAGATAAACAATTCTGTCAAAATTATTAAAACTGAATACAATATATTGTAACCAGCTCAATTTCTTTGTCTTCTCATTAATTTTTTATTTTGATTATTATTATTTATTTATTTTGAACATTAAACTTTTTATCACTGTTGAAAAAATTAGGCATATTTGATCAATTCATTTAAGACTATGTCTTAATCACAGAAATAAAAAAAAATGAAGAAATTATACTTATCTAAAAATATTTGTTTTACCTGTATCTTGAAAACTGATATGTAATTGACAAATTATTTTACAACAAATTAATTCATGTATTTAATGTTTAACAACAGTAATTTCTAAAAAGTCTGTCTACACATATTTCACAAATTACTTTATAACAAATCAAAGTATGTATTTAATGTTTAACAACAGTATTTCTAAAAGGTCTGTTAACATATAATTCACAAACTGCAACAAATTAAAGCATGTATCTAATGTTTAACAATATTTATTTCTGAAAAGTCTGTTGACACATAATTCACAAATTACTTTTTAACAAATTAAAGTATGCATTTAATGTTTAACAACAGTTATTTCCAAAGACTACTGAAATTCACCAAACAACTAACTACATTTCAACACTGGATGATAATCACGAAGATGTCTAAATGGTGTTTTAAAAATGTTACTGCTAGAATTTCTGACATGAGATGATTCAGTCTGGTAACACGGTGAACCAAACGTCCAGGTGTGAGCAAGCGACATATATTTATCAACAAATCTCTCCGCGGATGTTTGTTTACACAGGCCACTTTCTCTGTTGACTGATAAACAAGTAAAAACTTGGAGAAATCCTTTAAATCAAAGATGATCAATGCGTCTCTGCAGGCTTTTCCTAAAGACACATGGAGAGGGTTACTGGTTCAAAAACTTCGTTTTCTGAATTATTTTGTAAAAAACATCTTTTTTTTTTTTTTTCCCCTTAAAAGATTTCTTAAAAGATTTTTTTTGCTCCTCTCTAAAAGATTTTTTTCCTTCTTTTTGTTATGTCAAAAAACATTATTAATGCCAATTTCAAGTAAATAAGATAATAATAGTTGCCACAAAAAGAAAATTTTAAATAAAATGTAGCTGTTCTGATTATTTTTTATTTTATTTTATTATTATTAGTTATTATCTATCTATCAGTCTACCTATATAGTTGTTTCCTTCTCATTTCTCTCTACTCCCCAAATCTCTTCTTTATCTTCTCTTCTTCATCACCTTCCTTCTGAACAATGAAATTGCTCACTCTGTGTTTGTTTCTGGCATTTATTAATTTCAAACATAACCAAATAAAACTGACAACTTTTCAAGGCTTTTGTAAATGTGTTCCATTTCAAAGAATGAATATTTGCACATGAAGGTAAGCTGATAATCACAGTAATAACATTATGGTAAACTGGATCTGCCAGATGAGTTGATTTTTCACTGTATGCTTATAAATCATTTTCCAACAAATATCACGGATGAGACAAGAAAAAAAAATTATTTTGGAAATTAACTTTAGAAAAAAAAAATGAAAATGAAAATGAATGAAAAAAATATTTATATTACTCTTAATTATTAAATTTATTATTATTATTATTATTATTATTATTATTATTATTAACTTTTTTCTTTATGGAAAAAATGGTTTAACAATAATTACATTTTCTGTTAAAATTTTACATAGAAGACAAGAAAAAAATATTTCTTTTGAAAAATAGTGAAAGGTGAAATAATGATTACATTTTCTAGTATACTAAATGAAGCTTTTGAACTCTTGAAAACTATTACATACTTCTAAAAGCATCACAACTAAATCTAGTAAGTTTAGCTACTCTTGAAAAATTAAATTTTGGTATTTAATTGTTTTCATAAAAATCCTGAATGTAATCTTTAAAAACTAAGGTACAAAAAAAAAAAAAAAAAAAAAAAAATGTTGACTTAAATCAAATATTTCTTCATAAATTAAACGAAGAGAATTTGAAAACAAATATGAAAATATTAGACTCTGGTGACAGGAGAGAATGGTCAAATAGTATTGGGTCTCGACTTCTAATTATGAACTTGGTACAAGTGGCAACGAACTGCAACAAAAACCCTTCTACGTTTTTAAGCTATCACAAATTTGCTCACTGTTGACTGCGACTTCCTGTGAATTTCGGCATTGGGCAAAGAACTGCGTCAAAAAACTTCAATACACAAACAAACAATCCTGGCTTCAGTTGTGTTCACCTGGAAGGTCTTCCTCTTAAAATCCCACAAGGGTGGTCAGGAACAGTTTCAAAAGAATTTTCGAAACCGCAAAAACAAGAAAAAGGACGTTAAAGATATTATATTTTTTTTGAAAAGATTTCTGAAATGTGATTGGTAATGAAATCATAATTTTAAAAAATAAACAATTTTAAAAATTAAAAGAAGCAAAAGTTTTTAAGTCTACAACGAATTAAGGTGGGGTTTTTTCCCCCCTGACTGTATTTATTGTAGAAACGTGTAAGTGTTTAAAGACATCTTTCGAATCATTCCAAACAGAGATGCTTGTTTTGTGAAGCGTGTGATACAGCAAGAATTTAACCAGGATAAATATTAAAATTCTGCCAACACCGAAATCCTGCTTTGAAAACCAAAATTTTTTTAAGAAAAGGAAAAAGAAAGAAGATGAAACACCTCTGGATTGTTAATCACAACATGGCTGTGTGGGTGTATATCAGCGTTTTTCTGCTTGGATTAACAACACAGAGTAAGTACATGTTATTTACAACAAAACAAACATTCCAAACATGGCATATACTTAAACAATATTTATATTTTGGGATTTTCATTTGTTCTTTTTATTATATTTATTATTATTTTATTATTATAAAAAATGTAAAATTGTAATTTGAAAAAGAAAAAAGTAATTATTGTTTCCTTTTTATTTTTAAATTTATTGTTAAAATGTTTATAAAATGTTTTATTTAAAGTTTCTTGAAAGAATTTTACATTCAAATGCTGCAAAGTGACATCAAATAATTGCCATTGACATGTTTGTTAAATGTAACCATAATCACACTTAAGATTTTAATAATTACATTCAATTAATTTTTAATTTATGTTTACTTATATTTTATTTTACTTTACTGTTTTTGTTTATAGTTGTTTTTATTGTTATTATTATTATTATCATTTCAATGACATTTCTTATCCTTTATTTACAGTTACAATTAAAATCAACAAAACAAAAAACAACAAAAGAAAATAATTAATTGCATTATTTAAGATATACAGTTGATTCATTATCTTCTATAAGTATTCTATAAATACTATTTATCTAAAAGACCAAAATAATAATAGTAATAATATTAAGAAATTAAATAAATATATAAGAAAATAAATAATATTTTCTTACTGTTTGTTTATGTTCTTTTTATTTATTTATTTATTTATTTATTTATTTATTTATTTATTTATTTATTTATTATAATAGTAGCATACTTTTCCTATGATTTAATATGAGTAAATCTTTTAAACAAGGAAACAAATCTGAAATGGGTTAAAAAAGAAATCTTACTTCGTTTCTGAGTAACTGTGGGAAATGGTTTTACATTCCATTATTTTACTGTTTTCAAATCATCATCAACTGGTATGAATAATGCAAAACAAAATAATTTAAACCAAAAAATATCTAGATGTTTAAATACAAAAATAACCCTCTGAGATAAAACCTATTACTACCTGTATGACAAAATATGCAAAATGCTCTGGTTCATTGGGAAATATTTTATGAAGTAAAACAAAATAAATTAAAAGAAAAAAATATCTTGATTTTTAAATACAAAAATAATCATTTGAAACAAAATTTATTATTAACAGCATCACAAAATTCACAGAATGCTGTATGATCATATGAAATGTTTTACGAAGCAAAAGAAATTGTGAAAATGTGAGTAACCACTTCATCATGGTAATTTGAAGAGAAAAAAAACAAAAATTAAAAACTAACAACAACACCAACATGCTGGTGAGATTTTCCAAGTTGACCTGTCGTTTTCAGACAAGTCATCAGAACAAACACAACTTCACTGCACAAGAACAATTAAAGTTTACCTCCATGGCCATTACCTGTCTCACACCCAACAGTGTTTTGAATAAGATAATTTGTATGCTTCACTGGAATATTTTCAAACAAACAGGATACAAAATATCAGTATGTATATTCAAATCAAAAGAAGAAAAATGGAATTTACAAAAGAATTAATGTCAATGACAACAATAAGTATGTGTGTGTGTGTGTGTGTGTGTGTGTGTGTGTGTGTGTGTGTGTAATAAATTAAAACATCTTCATCATCATAATAGTAATAATAATAATAATTTAATTGATGAGGATAATGATAATGATAATGATGATAATAATAACAATATTGATATGATAATGATGATAAAATAACAATAATAATAATAATAATAGCACAATAAAACAAACAAAAAACCACCCAAGAAATAATAATGTTATAATGGAAAATATTTTGTGAATAACTTTATAAAATGAAGCAAAACACTCATATTAATTTGATATATCTGAATATTTGTCAGTTAATTCATACATGATGTAATAGTTTGGGACAAAAAAGATAAAACATGTGCATTAGGTCATGAAATAAACATTTTAAAAATTGTGGCCCTTACTATGTATTAATACAAATGTTTTTACTTTCTCCCTTAAAAAATAAAAAGAAAAAAATAAGAAAGAAAACTACAAAAATTCAGATAAAGAAATAGTCAACATGTTTCAGAAATTATATTCCCAATCCGCAAAGGTGAAAACTGAAATACATTTTTCAGAAATTATATTGGTAGGACAAATAATAATAAAAAAATAAAAATAAATAAATAGATTAAAAAATGCATATTATATGACATATTTAAAGACAAAAGAAATAATTAACATATATTTCATATATTATAGTCCCAATATGGACAAGAAAAAAAAAAAAAAAAAAATCATTTTAAAAATAAAAGAAAAAGGTGCTTCATTTTTTATTCTAACATTTAAGACAAAGAAATAGCTCAAATAAGATTTCATAAAACAACGTTCCCAATTTGAACAGCTATTGTCTGCACTGAACGTCACGACTAATTCCAACATATGTGGTAAAAATATATAACATGTTGGGTTGCATTTTAGAAAATTATAAATATTGTTCTGCAATGACTAGCATATTTGAAAGGCAGGTTATTCAAATGTGATAACTTTCATGTTTCTGTTTTCTTTCAGTCAGTCACGGCTGCAGTGATAAGAATGTCATTGAAGCTCTCTATGCATGCAGCAAACCTCGTGAAAACCTCAACCGGGCAGGCAAGAGCCCTCATTCAACACACTATCAGATATGCCAGTAAGACACTTTTCCTATGTCACGTATTTTTTTAATTATTTACATTGAAACATGTAATTAAACACTTAGTGTTACCACATATCACTGATACAGTTGTAACACAAACGACACAACACTCTTAAATACTTATGTTGTTCTAATATCTTAGATGTTTTAGAGTAAAACAGATTGATTTATTTATTTATTTATTTAAATGTGTTATATATAATGAAAACAACAAATTATTTGACAACATTCTTAAATATTTAAAACTTTAAAAAGAAATAATTGACTCTATCTATATTTAAAATTAATAAAAATAACTTTTTATTTTTTTTAATGCAAAGATATCTTAAATAGCTAAAATGTCTAGTTAAAATAACAGCTAAAAAGAAAATTACAATTCTTTTTTTAACATCATGCCTGCAGAATCAAAATATGACAAAACAAAACAATATTTTTAAAAATAATTATAAAATATTTCTTTTCAAATACTAAAACAATTTTATTTAAGTCTGAAAATTATTTTGAATAATAAAAAATAAAATTAATAACTGTCAGCAAATTCAATAAATTATGATAGTCAAAAATATAAATAAATAAACTTCTTTAGAAAAATATGAATTATAATTTCAATTTACACACACACACACACACACTAATAATCCTAAGATTCTAAATTATCCACAAAGTGTGAAGAACAGTAAATATTTAAAGTACAACTACCATTGTTTTGTAAAGCACAATAACTTTTGAAGTGACATGATTTTAAGGTGAAACATTTTTACAAATTGCTGCAAATGCACAAAGAAAAATATTTGCATGTTTGCACATAATTTGTTTACACATATCTGCTGCACACAAGGTTTTAGCTTTTTACCCAAACAGGCATCTGCAATATTAGCATTTTACACAAGTTATTTTCTTTTTCTATGCGTTGCTTTTTCTATCTTTCAAACTGGAGAAGACTTAAAGAAATTTAATTCTATGCATTTTACTTTTACACTCTGCAATAAATATAACACATTTTCTGTAAAATTATAAAACTGTCAAACATTTTTTTCAAATTTATTATTTATTTACGTATTTCAAATATGATGATTTACTGAAAATCATCTCCTCAAGGCATCTATCAACTACTTTGTTAATTAAGGTGAACCTAATTAAATGTTTATTCTTATTTATCTGTCCATTTTTAATTTTATTAAGTCATAAAAATATAATGAAATGTAACAAACAAAATGTTATGTATTTGACGGACCATAAAACTGTTAATGAACTTAGACATAATACAAGTTATCTCCTCAGACTACCTACAACTGTTAATTAACAAACCAAATAATTTATTACAAGTAAATACACTTTAAGATAAATAAGATGACCATAATTTCCTCCTCTGTATGTATCTGTCTATCTGAAATTACTGACAAAAATTTGACCATTATTAACTTTGTTAATTAAGATAAATAAAAATAAATATGTATGTAGCTAATCATGAATTGGTTAATTAACTTAACTATGATAGCATTATAGTTTATCTCATCTATGTTTCTACCAATCTACAAATTTGTTAATTAAAAGTTAATTCCTGCAAATCTGACAATTTTTTTGATTACCATGAACAAAATGACAAATTACTAGAAAATTATGTACTTGACTAACCATGAATTAGTTTTTAATTCAAATATCATGTCATTACAAGTCATACCGTTTATACATCTACTATCAACTTTGTTAATTAACTTAAATAAAATTACAAATTACAGGAAATAATTATGACTAACCATGATGTGGTTAATTAAGTCAAATATGATGACATTACTTCTGTATATCAACCTATCCACAATGTAATTAATCAGCATAACAACAAATATAAATTCAGTTTCTGTGAATCTGTCCATTACTAAATAAAATGACATGTTAACTGCTGTTTACGTAACGTATCACAGACTGGTTCAAACTAATTCAAACATGATGACATCTTCCAAGTTATTTCATCGAAATGACTACTAATCTAGGACTTTGTTAATTGTTTCTTCACCACACAGATCTTCTCTGTAAGAAGCAACAAAAGACAAAAGGTTCAGGCATATAAAGATGTGTCGCGACAATTTCTCTGAATCAATGTTGATTTGTTCGTCTCAAAACAGTAGGAGATGTCCATGTTTGCCATCAGTTTACCTGACAGTTACTTAATTGACCAGGTGTTTGAGTAAACTGTTTAAACTATAAAACAAAATGCCTAGCAGTTACTTTACTCCTGTTAGTTATATAATTTAATGTGTGTAGTATATGTATGTGTGTGTGTGTGTGTGTGTGTGTGTGTGTGTCTGTGTCTGTGTGTGTGTGTGTCTATGTGTCTGTCTGTGTGTGTGAGAGTGTGTGAAGCGGATTTCAAATCAAGAATGCCCACAAAGTGAATCTCACATTTACCAGATAACTGAAATTCATTTACTTCCAAATTAGAAAACAACTGTATTGTCATGGAAGGTTTCAATCAATAACAACCCAGGCTGACTATGTAATGTAAACGAAAATGCTCATCAAGCAGGAACAATGAGAATTTTTCTCAGCTGTCATGCACTAAAGAATGTTCCAGCTTTAAGCTTGTAACATTTTTGTTGACTTAAAAGTTCACGTTTTGTTTGTTGACAGCAACATGTACTGTGTGACTTAAGTCAAATGTTGTAATAATGAATAAACAGATATTTCAGTTCTTGATTTACAGAAAACAAAAGATTTAAAACTGAGATGAATCAAATGAGCATACAGGACTAAGTATCATTTCTATGTATTTGCTTATTTGCTTATTACTATTATTTACTTAATATGTATTTTAAACCAATGTTTAAGAACAATGCACAAATGTGAGTTTTTATTGCAGCTCATCTTTACTTTCAATAAACAGTCCTGTTTTTGAGTATCTTAAGGTGCAAACACAAATGAACTAAATGTTTGATGTTGCATAATGATATTTATTCTTCTTTATATTCTTCCTTTTCAAACTTTCTTTCTTTCTTTATTTACTTCAGAGCTTTTGAACAGTATGTAAACTGCATGGAACCAAGAGTTCAAAACTGTGACCAGAAGTTAATTGAAGCCTATACAGTGATGAAACAGAGATATTCAATGGATGGACGTTTCAACTGTGATGTGTCTCCAACTACATCACCAACAACAACTACAACAAGTATATCAATTTTAGGCAAAAAGATTAAAATAGATAATAATCTATAATTATGTTTATTGATGTATTTTTGCATTCATTTGTATAAAATCAAACTAATTTTGCAGTATTCTTAATCAAATTTTCTTAAATTAAAATAAAATTAATCAGAATTTTTTTTTTTTAAATAAAAATACACTGAAACATATAGTTAATATAAACATATATTAATATACAACATTAAACTTTTATTGTTATTGTTTTTTTTTTATATCATTTTACTTTATTTTGTATTTTTTGTTTTGCTTTAATATTTTTATCAAAGATGTTATTTTAATGAACTCCAAGGTATTTACACAAACACTATCAATTAAAACAGTGTTCATCACGTTGCACACAAGAACTCATCCAGAAAGTGTACACTGTCTCAGGTTTAATTGTGTTTTATCTCATGTTTCTTTGAACAGTGTAAAGTGTACATTTATCACATCTGTGGTTTCAAACACACTTGCATAACAACTGTCCACATAACAGACCCTGTCCAGAAATGATTTCACAATGTCTCACAACAGATATTAATTCATTAATTTATATGAAATGTGAATGTTATATACCTAGTACACATCTGTTTGTATAAAAGATACATCATAAATCTCACTTCTGTATTTATAATTTAAAAGTCTGGAGAGGAGAAAAAAAAAAATAAACAAAAATAAAAACATTTCATGAGTTACATAGTAAACTTCTGATTAATATCTATACATTAAAAGTAAATTTTTACATGTAATGCTTTAATTAATATTAATAAAGATAAAAAATAAATTATATATTATTTCAATTATTAAACCCCCCCCCCCAAAAAACCCAGTTAATTTTATAATCCATGTAAAATTATCATTCTACACATTCTTAACAACTCACTAATAATATATTTTTTTTAAACTAAAATATATTGTCGAATTTTTCAGCAACTACAACAACAGAACCGACAACTGAAGAAACAACAACATTATCATCACCTACTTTTGCTGAAACAACAGAAGTGATGACAACAACAGCACCTATTATCACAACCACTGAAAATGCTGAAACTACTGCAGTCACCTCAAATGACCTTGAAACTGTTTCTGAACCTAGCTCAGCTTCTGGTGGAAAGTGTGAATTCCTGTATGCCTTGGCAATATCATCATCTATTGCCATGTTGATTTTACTGTTATTATGAGTGTTATTACCAAAATGTACTGATCAAAAATATCAATTCAAAATAATTGTTATTATTTTGAAGTATTTTCTTGGGATTATATATTATTTTTATTTGTACTGAATCATATATACAATATTGCATTGGTATTTGTTTTGTTCTTTTAATATTTTTAAATTTATTTTATTCTAGCAATAAATTGCTATAATTTTATAGGAAGTGTACATTTTTATTATTATTATTATTATTATTATTATTATTATTCAACTCTATACTTAAATTTTTAGTTTTTTCTTATTCTTATATTTTTAAAGTATATTTTGGAGATGATATTTTTATTTTTATTTGTATTGAATCATATGTACAATATTATAATGGTTATTTATATATTTAAATATATATTTATAATTTAAATATTCTTAAATTTGATTTATTCTAGCAATAACTTGCTATTATTTTATAAGAAGTGCAAAATGTATTATTACTACTATTATTACTATTATTATTACTATTCAACTGTATACTTTATATTTTAAGTGTTAAAGTAAATTAATGTTAAGAACAAAGGAATAAAACTCTTTTTCATATACAAAACATTTATGTAAAAACAGTAATAATTTTATTATCGCAATTTTACACATATATAATGTTTTTTGTTATTAAGTAACAGTACTAGTTAATGAACCCTATTAAATAAATTTAATTTCATTCTTGTTTGTTTATTGGAATTTTTTATATGTACATATGTATGTATGTATGTATACTGAAGATTTCTGTGGGTTTTTTCCCAAACATTTGTGTTTCTTTATAATGTTCAAGAATTATAATTTCTTTTTGTTTTCTTAATGTTTGGTTCCAAAAATAGCATAGGCACACGGAACAATTTACCATTATACATCATCAACAGTTAGTTTTTTAAATTTTATTCTGTAAATAAATTGGGTATTGGAAAAACTTTCAATCTGTGTATAATAAATCATTACACATTCAGTTTATAATCTCATTCATTATGTACAATAAAACATTTGACAACTGATGAAAATAGTTTGTTTTAACAATAAAACCAGAAAACGTATGTACACAATGAAACAATAATTGTTTGGTGTATTAAGTTATTAAATCAAGCAAGTTGGGTTATTTGTGATATTAAGTAGAAAGCTACAGACACTCTTTCAGAGTTATTTTTAACAACTGGCAATACCCTTTATATACATTTTCTGGTAAGTAGCAAATTAGGTATCATGGTCTCAGATGAAGGGATAGTTACTGGATCACACACACACACATAGAAAGGAAACATATAATAAAGTATTTTAGTCATCAACTGTGAATTCTATGAAATTTATGTAACACACATACACATATATACTCAAACATACACCTACAGACACACATACACAAATAAATACAGATATATATATATATCTGTCTGTGTATATATTAACATATGATATATAAAGATAAAATAAATCAGTATTTCTTACACTGTGTTTGTAAAGTGTGCAGAAATGATTGTTTCGGAAAAACACAGCCAGTTCATTTTCCTGTACGGTTGTCACCAGTTCACACAGACCATAATACGTCAACTGAGCGGCAGTCTCATTCAAAAAATGCTCAGCAACGAGAGCTAATGAAAAATAAAACAAGAAACATATAACACTCTTTGTTACATGAGATAACAGAAACTTTTTATTAAGCATTTTGAATGTTATTAGACCTGAAACAAAAATCAACAGTAATTTTGTTTCCAAAATTTTTGAATTATTGATGTTAATATTAGGTAACTGAATTTTTTATTGCTAAACAAATGGGAATTTGTTTTAAAATTGCTTTACTGGGGGGGAGGGGGATTTTAATGTTAGGAAAAGAATATTTAAATATACTTTATGGCAATTTTATTATTATTTTCCATATGATATAATAAATTTTGTTTCTAAAAACGTTAATAGGAGGTAACATAAATAATGAAAGATAACAAAATGTATATTATGAAAAATTGTTACCAGTAATATTGTTAGGTAACAGAAATGTTTTTTTAATATATTTAAATTATTAAAGTCACTATAAAATAAAATAAATTGTTTCTGAAAATCCTGGATTATTAATATCTGTACAATTTTTTATTATTGTTCTTCATACATGGTATTACAAACATTTATCTAAAAAAAATTATTATTAATTTCATTAGGATATAACAGATTTTTTTTTTTTGCTCAAAAAAGTCTATATTATTTTTACATTGCACTAATTTTTCAAACCTGACATTTTTTTAAATCAACTACATTCTGCAGTTTGTGAGAAAAGAGGAATAACTCCTACCTGAATTATTTTGGCTTGACTAGAAATTCAGTTTTTATCATTTTTAACATAAAGTAAAGTCTGCACTGAAAAATCTAAATTAACACAATATTTAATTAATATAATAAATTATTATCATATTATTGCTGTTGTGATGATAGTACTTTTAAATAAAAGTAATAAAAGTATTTTAAAACTGACCTTCATGTACTAACTCTGATTTGTCAGAACTTTTCTGAGCAATAATTTTTTCAACAAGCTGATTATAGCTACATGTGCCTACAGCTTTGACACAGACTACGTCCTGAGGGTCAACCAGCCAACCATGGTAGAGGCACATTTCCAGCAGATCAAATATAATACATTCAGGAGTATACTCGAAATCTTTCACTCTGCAGTAAAAAAAACAAAAAAAAACAAACATTACATATCACTATGCCAGATGAAAATATATATATGTATACATTTTTTGGATATAAATTGATTTTGTCCACACATGTATGGAGAGAGAGTACAGATATTATAAAAATGTCAGTATTGTTAATAGTTATTGAAATTCTGAACAACATACAAATCAGGAATTGCCAAAGTGGTTGGTGGATTCTTTCAAGGACTCAGAAAGAAGGGTCATTGGGGAACCAATGAGAGAAAAACTGATCTCTGGAAGAAGGTTTCCAGATTTGGATGGCATCATCAAAGGGGTCAGTGAGACAAAAGGTTTGGCAACCCCTGATTCAAAAGATAAAATTCATGTAGCTAGTTTAACTATATTATTCCACTGTTATCAATCTAGAATTAATGACTGATTATAAACAGATTTTTTCATATATTCTCCAGTAAAATAAAAATTAATATATCTTTTTTTACTAAATAATAATTAAGAAAATTTATAACATTTTAAACATACCCTGTAAATTTAACATTAACATCAATTCCTGTTTGCAATTTGTACATCACAGACATTGCATCTTGCATGTTTTGTTCAAAATTGGGTCTGACATTTTCAGACAGATCCTGAAAGCAAAAAAAGAAATTATATACGTGTATGTACATCTACTTATCTATAAATTCAGAAGATCTTTACTGTTTAGAATACATTTTAATGACTGAATTTAAAATACCTATTTATACAAAAGAGTCACTTGAATGCTGTCAAAAAATTGCTGGGTTATATATACATTGTCAATGCACACCATGGAAATACAACAAATAATAAAACAGCATATGAAAAGGAATTAATGTAAATAGTGTAAATAGTGTAAATAATTTTCAGAAGCACCAGTAAGTTACATAAATATATTGTAGTATAACTTCAAACAATACTAAATGTGTAATAAATAAATTACTGAACAATATTAACAATAAATATTCAGTAAAAAAATAAAAACAATGAGAATTACTATCATGACATACTGCTCATACTTTGGTTTTCATCCATCCAAAATGACTTCAAAACAGACACTGAGACAGACATCAACTGAAATGCTGTCCCTTATTTGTTGCTTATCAATATGTGAAATGATATACACAGAGGAAATGTGTAACAAAAACCCACCATACAGTGTAACAATAAAACACAAACACAAACACACACACACACACACACACACACACACACACACACACACACACAAACACGTATTCAAAACAAAATAAATCAAAAATGTCAAAAAACTGCCCAACTGATGAAAGATTAATTTAAGTCACCGTTACCAAATACAGGTCAGAGTTAATTAAGTCCTACCTGGGGCATGCTCTCCAGAATACATTCTCCTAGGTATGTCATCAACTGTTCAGATGTGATCATCTCAATCATAGGAGCCAGTTTAACCTTTCCTTTCAGCAGCAAAGCATTCATGATTGCCAGCAGAGGACAGGGGCCATTCTCGTTCTGAGTAATAATGGGCACTTTGTTACTGTCAAACATTATCCACTTAATGTAGTACACGCACTGACCATTCTCGTCCTTCGCAGAAGCACCACCACAAATGCTATCTTTTTCTTGCGATTTGTCTTTCAAGGGAGGTAAGTCCACAACATTAGACTGACTACAGTTATCTGAGTCTGCATCTACAGTATCTTCTAGTTTAACAAGGTCGCTGTTTGTACCAAAACTGATCTGATCCAAGGAAATGTCCTCATAACAGTTGTTTGTGTCTGATGATGTGCTTTCTTGCTCCACAGAACGAATATGTGATGGAGTACCATCTTCGTCTGTTGAATCTTTTACCTGAGATGGGTTACTCGAATTTACACTTCCTTCTTCAGTATCATCTAAATAAAGAAATATACACAGATGTAAATATACATACATTGATATAAATGTACATACAATGTACTAGAAATATGAACAGATATAAATATATATACATTAATATAAATGTACATACAGTGTACAAGAAATATATACAGATATGAATATACGTATATTGATATAAATGTACATGCAATGTATTCATCATATGTATCTTTCGTGATATTTTCATACTGCTTAAATGATACAATGGTATATACAGTAAGTTCATTCATATGGCTTAAATAGCAGTCAAAAATAATCACTGTTAAAAATAAAAGAAAAAGAAAATAACAAAGTCTGTAAGGATGTCTGTATCATCCCTTCTGTCATTTTATTTAAAATGTGTTTATAAAATAAAAAAGACTGTCTGGAAATTGAAGATAGCCCAATATTTTCTTCTTCTTCTTGTCTGCTATCAATATGAACGCCTCAATGACTTGAATACATAATCATTTATTTAATTTATTAAATATAAATATGACACAGCACAACACCAGTTTAATTTATTTCAAGACCAGTGAAAACAGTCACCAGTTAAAATATAATTTGAAATTATTTATTTGCTATGTCAGATTTAAGTGGCTTTGCCATACTACTTTCAAAAGAATCCATATATAGAAAACAAACATCAAATGTATCCTATTAATATTATTAACAGTGTTTATGGTTTTCTCTAACATTTATGTAGAAGATTAATTGTTTTGATACATTAATATGATCAGCAATAACAATATACAGTTAATTACTGATGCATTTTGTACAGTTAGTTAACTCTGAAACAAATTATATATACAATTACAGTCAGATCATTTAACCCATTTGCAATATTAACCGACACCTGTGCAGACAAAGTGATCCCGGTTTATTTCTATTTATGACATTTCTGAGGTTTTACCAAATAAAACCTGTATTTTATTATTAACATTTCTGACTAGTCAGTTCATCTACCCTTGCATCATTAGTTAGTATCAATAAAATAAATAATATATTACATAATATAGTTACTCATAGTCAAAGTCACAATATGATAATTCACTCTATTGACATCACTAATTCTGAACAACCAAATAATAAAATTCTACACCAGTGACCACCAAAACGTTTGAAGCATTTAAATAAGTGATACCTATGTTTTTAAAACTGTCATCTTCAGTCTCAGTAGATGCAGCAGGAGGAATTGTGTCCTGGTGTTCATTTCTCTGTAAAACTTGTGTTGTATTTTTACAGGTGTTCAGATTAGGACTTGTTATTTTTGGATCGTCGGAACCACAGTCTGCTGTATTTGTACATGGGCCTTCTGAAGAGGCCATGATTAATTTAGCGAAATAGATTATTTGTATCTATATAAAATTTATAATGTTAAATATTTTTTACAAAACGAAATGACATCTGTCCAACAACACCTTTCTCAATACCGGAAATAGGAACAAAAACATGCGCATGTGTGGTGAATATTTCGGCCATATTGCTGGAAAGTTTTTCGTGTATTTGTCAAAAGTTATAAATTATTCGATACATAATTATTTGTTTGCTTGACAATATTTTATAAATTTAAAGCAATGAATTCGTTTATTGCATTTCTTTGAATAATTATCTCCAAAAGTCAATAAGGCATTGACATAATGTCTTTTTGCTGAAGCCTTTCAGATATTGAAGAAGTGTCAAGTTCCGAAACCTCAACGTACAACACGGGAGCTATATCGACATTGCAAGAGTCATTTTGTAAGTACCCAGTTATAGGTGCAAATAATTGTAAGGTCATCGATCAATCTGCAAAACAACATTTTGTGTTGCGAAGTCTAGTTTAGGCTAGGGAGGAAAAAATCAAACTCATGAACTGATGAAGCGATAGGTGGTAATGATGCACTGATCGACCTAGAAGTTGAATGAAAAATACGTAATATATTAGCCACTAATGTTTTGATCTTTCTTAGACAGTATGTGTAATTTATCAGAAAAGCAGACATAGCAGAGTGTGAAATCACATCTCAGCTAAGACATGATCGCTTGTCATTTGCAACCAGCCAAGCATAACCGGTTGACTGTCGTGGGAACACCTGCATTCCTTATAAGGAATGTACCAATGGGCTTTGTCCCGAACATGGGAAAATGGCTGTTCTGTTCGCCGCCTTTGTTTTACATTGTTGACGTACAATACGCATAAGTCTAATTAATTTGAGTTATAATCTAATATTTTGACTCAGATACTGAAATATAATCATTATTAATAAAACGGCATACATTTTAACTCGTTATTTGACTGAATATAGTGTGTTGTCTTATTTTTTGGTTACCGTCAAGTGAGTGAACTGAATCGAATAGCAGGGCATCTTTGTTCTCACGATGTCAATTACAACTGGATTTTCCCACGAGTGTCTCTTTCAAAGTTTTGCATCAAGTTTTAAGATATATAACAAGTAGTAAAAGACATACGTAAATATATTTTTTGTTGTTGACTTGCACAACATTACAGAGTAATAAGTAAGGATTTAATCTGTGTAATTTCGCTAACGGGAGAAATAAAGAGGATGCTAGTGTGTTGTTCATAAAGTTGAGATCTGATACAAGAGGGCCAGTTGTAACTTAATGCTTTATAATGAATGAGAACCAGCTTTATGTTTCTCAAGAGCAGGTATGAAACTAATGTTATCTATGCATTTATTTAATACCATTTTGCATGTTTATTTGTTAAAATTATGTGTATTCTGATTTAAGACCAAGCAGGAAGACAAATTATTTTCATAGTTGAAGTTGTTAAGAACCAGGTCATTTTGTTATTTTTAATATATTAATATTTTTGCCGGCCAGATACAGTAGAATATCAAACAAAATTAGGATAAAAACATTAAATGTTTTGGTTGTATTTTTTTTTTTTTTTTTTTTTTTTTTTTTTAGTTTGAATAGGATTCTGTGTGTACAGCAGATGTCCCTTTCTCCCACCTGCTGTCTGTTGCAGAAATTGCCCCAAAAATTATTGATTGTTGTTTTTCTTTTCATTAGCATGGTTCAGCTGCTTTGTTCAGTTTTATTTTTGGTTTCTTTGTATCATTAGAAAGAAAGAAAAAAAAAAACACACAACCAGTTATAACACAGTTTCCCATTGTGTGTTTTTCTTAATTTAATTTAAAAATATCTATTTTATTTTATTTTATTTTATTTTATTTTATTTTAACTGGATACATAAATATGAGTACTAGGATTCTAAACACTGTACCAAATTTATATTATATTATTATACAAATAAGACATTTTTAGCAGTATTTGTGTCACTGGCCATTTTGATATATAATAATATATATATATATATATATATATATTTTTTTTTTTATATATATACTTGAAGACCACTTTGACCAAAATACAAATTTTCACTTGTTCATATTCCAGTAAAGTTGTATGTTTTTGAGTGACACAAGCATTATTACTGCTTAATGGATCACACATAAATTTTTAACCACTTGTGACAGTAATTCATATTTAGCTATCTAAAATAATTTTTGACCTTCATAATCACTGATGCTGTCCTTGTAAAAGTACATGTTTTATGGCCATTCTATATATATATATATATATATTTTAGGATTAATAAATATTATAAATAAATTAAAAAAAAGTTTAGTTCAGTCATATTTTATATATAAGGACAAAATTATACTTATTATAGACTTTGCTTTTTTTAATTAGCAACTTAGATGTATGTGTGGGTGGGTGGGTGAGGGGGAAGTGTGTGTACATAATGAGCATCAAGATGTGGAGCTGCATTATGCATTGCAAATATGATTTACACACTAGGGTGTTCAAAAACTCTTGTCTAGGAAGTCGTAACAATTTTTTTAATTATTAATATTATTATTAAAAACATTGAGCATGATTATTTAGGTTTGTTATTTTTATTTCAGTTTATTTTGTAATATATATGTATATATATAAAAAAAAAAAGTAACACATAAATATTATGTTACTGATAGTTAGGGGGAAAAAATAAACACAAACAAGTGAGAATATCCTGTGTGAACATTTCACTCCTAGAATCAACGGAATGACTAACTAAAAATAAATTAGCTGTTTGATGGGGGGGGCTACCTTATTCTGATGATAAAAATGCTTTTTTATATATATATATATATATATATATATATACTGATATTTATTTCTTAATTTCTATAAATACATAGTGAAAATAATAATTTTAGTAAAATATTATATTAAGTTCAAGTATACTGGTTATAAGTAATTATGCTGTTCACATTTCATTGGCACTGTGATATAGTACAGGTTTAATATTTTCACTGCTTATTTAAATTTAAAACTTTTTTAAGCTTATCAAGATTATCAAATAAATTTTATATAAAAACAATATTATTTAAAAATGTGTGATACAGGTTATCTAGTTTTGCCAAAATTTAAAACATGAAACAGTTAATTTATTCTTAATTTAAATATATCACTGAAAAGTGTTCACTACATTTTTCTCTTTTTTTCAAATTTTGTCAGTTTTTTATTTTACTTTATGAAGTAATGATAAGCTTCACTGCAGCAAGTGAAGCATGAACTTTCTCACAACATCCAGACAGCTCCCTGACCTCTTTCAGTGACCTAACTGACCTTTGACTTGAATGGGAAACCTGTTGCATATGTTCAGCTTAGAGGTTTACTTAGACAGATGACCTGATATTTAATGTGTGCCCTAGGTTCAAGAAATGAAATGTTTTCAACAGGAATGGAGCTTTTTAGCTGAATTTTAAATTTTTTGAAAAAAAAAAAATATATATATATTTCCAACATCAGCATAAATAATTTTAATGACTATTTTTGATAATTTTATTACATAACTTTATTAATATTGTTTTTATTATTATTATTATTATTATTATTATTATTATTACCGTAGTTTACTTAGAGTATCAATTGAAAGGTTGTATCATTATTTTTTTTGATAATATATATTTTTTGTATGACTTAGTAATAAGGTCATTACTCACAACATTTTCCAGAATATATATAATAATTAATTATGATGGAGAATGCCACTAATTATAAGTATCCTGTTTTTTATAATTGAAATTATACAGTATAATTATATATATCATCAGTTTACTTTTAAGTTTAGTTTATGACTGCACAATATTTAAACTTACATGGTACACACTTCATTTGTTTTTGTTTTATCATCTTTAGTTATACTGGCTGATTTTTTTATTATTATTATTATTTATGTATTTATTTTTTTTTATTTTATTTTTTTTATTTTTGTATAAATATAATCAGGAAAAAAAAAAAAAACACTGTAAAACAGTTTTCTTAAACATTGTTATAATTTAAATTATGTATTACTATTAGTTGGTTTTTATTAAAAATTGTGTTCCAAAGTAAAGGAATATCATTGGCTTCCTTCATTTTATTTAATAATTTTTAAATTTAATAATTTTAGTATAGTGTAGCTTGAGTTTTTAAGTTCTGTTTGCTGGTGATTAAAAAATAAAAATAAAATAAAATCTTGATACTGCTGATTGTTGTTAGTTTTTTAAACTTACAATGTTAAACAACTATTCAGTCTTTCAAAGAAAGTATTATATTCAGTTTGAACAGATTAGTATGACCACATTTATTTATTTATAATATTTCATTTATAAAAAAAAATCAAAAAGTTACATCAGTATTCACTTCTTATTTTTAATTTGTAAGGGATAAAAAATATGTCACATTAAACAGCAAGCATATTTTTATAAATAAAATGTAAAATAAAATAATTAGCCTATATTCATATTGCTTTCATGCATTCCTTCTTTTTTTTTTTATATTATTATTTTTTTATAAATAACATTATTGTCATGTAAATTTTAAATGCATAAACCATCACTCAAAAAGTCTGCATGCTATCAGAGAAGAAAATGTTTTATTTTTTAATTTTATTTGATATATTTTTTTTCACATGACTATTTTTATTTCAAATGCTCTCAGATTACAGGAAAGGGACAGAGAGCAATTATTTTGTCACCGATACATTGAAGATAATTGGTCAAGGAGGTTTTTGTTTAAAAAGGTCACAGTATATATGTGAAGTCAGCACAATGGTTTTGTTGTGTGTTAAACTTGTTTAAATTATAATGCCCTTCTTTTTTCTTTTTTTCTTTTTTTTATTCTTTTTTTTTTCAAAAATATTTTTCTTTTTAATAATAATTTTCTGGTTTGGGAGTATATGTGTATATAGTTTTATTTAACTTTTTAATATTTAACTTTTATCTTTTAATTTATTATTTATTGTATATAAATTGTAAACTATTTATTTAAACCAATATGATCTGAATATATTTTATTAATTTTTTTTCTTCTTCATTTTCTTTTGAGATCTTGAGAGAAAAAGTTCTTTATTTCAATTCAGATTTTCTTTTCGCATTCTTTTTTGTTTGTTATTGTTACTGTTATATAGAAAATGTTAATATTATTTTGTTGTAGGTTTAAACATCTGAAATCATGATAGGTTGTTTTTTTTTTTGTTTTTTTTTTAGTGAGGGTTCTTTTACTTAATTTATTTTATTTCTTTTTTTTTCTCTTTTTTCCCCCCTTTTTATTAAATTTTTTGTTATTGAAACCTAAATGAAATCCAGTCACTTTTAATTAAAAAAAATATATGACATTTTTATTTATAGGACAAATGAGACTGTCAGTACTGTTGATGATCCACTGAAAATATTTTCTGCTGAATTACATTTTATTGATAGTAAAAAATGTAGTCTGTGTCCATAGTAATTGGCAGTGCCATGAAGATTTTTATAATTCATGGATTTTTCTCTTTTTTTTTTTCTTAATTTATTTATTTGTTATTTTTTGTGTGTGTGTGTTTGTTTTTATTATTATTTTAGTTATTTATTTGTTATTTTTAGTGTGTGTGTGTTTGTTTTTATTATTATTTTGGTTATTTATTTGCTATTTTTAGTGTATAATATTATTTATTTATTTTTTATATATGTATATTTTTCTTTGATAGTTTACTTTTTTATTATTATTATTTTCTTTATTTTATTGATCTGTTTGTTAAATTTAATTTAATGAATTTTTTTAATTGAATTATTTATTATTATTTTTAATGAATTTATTTTTTATTTTTTAAATTAAGATATTATTGTTTATTTTTGTTTTAGCTGTTTTTCTGTATTTGTTGAAAACACATTAAAGCATGGTAAAATGCAATGGAGGTATTCTCATGTCATTTATGCAGATATTTTATATTACTATTATTATTGTTATTGTTATTAAAACTTATATATTTGTGGCCATAAGCATTTTATTTTCTATAAATGTAAAAACTTAATGTGTTGTTTTGTCTTAAATCAGAAATACTATTCTGTTACAGCATTTATGCATGAAATACATGTAATGTATACACATACATACATACATGCAGTGCTGGACCTATATTTTGGGGGTTCTGATTAATTACTGTTAACTTCAATGGCAGTGTTCCAGGAGAGCTTTTAAAAATTCAGACCCATTTCCCCATTTCAGATTTTGAATAGAAAGTTTGAAGCCATGTGGACTTAGTTGCTTCAGGCACACCTTAAGCTTCATCAGTTTCATAACAGATCCACTCCTGCATACATAGAAGATACTATGGAAAACATTCAGAATAGAGACACAAAATGATACATTTGTGTTAAATATATTTATTCTGTGTTTGCAGCAGCAGTATGCCATAAATGGACCAGCTGCTATTCTGTCACACCATGGCATGCAGTTTGCAATCCATGGAGAATCCGGCTTCGTTGCATCTCACTCAGGCCACATGCTCAGTCGAGCTGTTGAATCCTCCTCACATTCGCAGAGTCTGCTTCTAAACGGGACCTCCGACCATCGGCACATAAATGGCCACATGGCGCACAGCAGTCTGGACAATCCAGTAGACTTGTCGAACTCTGGGGTACTTGAAGTCAACGGACTGGTCAAAGAGGAGCAGCAACGGGTGGACCGTCGCCATGGCAGCCAGGCTATGTACGGCCATCAGGGCATCACTGTTGGTATTCCTGACCAATCCCATGGTAAGAGTTTAGGTGTGTGTGTGGGGGGGGGGAGAGAGAGATAGAAAAGAAAGATACAGGGAAGATGAGAGATAGAGAGAGATCAGGAAGGAAAAGTTAGGGAGGGAGAGAAAGAAGGATGTGATTGCCTAACAGAATATTCAAGACTGTAAATGATGTTTATCTAGTATGCAATAATTTTAACTACCATTTTGGTTTTGTCAAATTTTTAAAAATCTCTCTGTGAATTCCTTTTGTCATATATTCAGTATATTTGTTTATATTAAGTAACAGTGTTTGTTTAATATATTAAATATTCTTCAAAATCCCTCAGCATAGCCTGATTTTTATTTCTATACATGGTACCTCGTGAAACAAATAATACAGAAAACTACATCTGTTGTGTTTTATTAGATTTTTTGTTACTATGAGCCAAGCTTTTTTAATAATACACTGTGACAATAAAATACATGCATAATTGAATCACATTTAGAACATAAACATCAAAAACATTAATTTACACAGAGATCAATTAAAAATTTGTTATGGTTTATTATAAACAGTGTTCACCCAAACATATGCACATGCTAATATACACATGCTATAATATACACATACCACAAATACTAAAATAGACATGCTGCAGAATGACTGGATGTTTTGTTCATAAATTATAACACACATGACAATTTTATGACATGATATAAATAAAACATCAGATGTCAATTTTTTGATAAATTTTTTATATTTTTAAAATATTTTTTTTTTTTAAGTCAGAGATTAGCAGTACAAAGAGCAGATGGTTTTTAATAGCTGTAATATAAATTGAAGCAATGCATGTGTTGTGTGTGTAGCTGATACTTGAACTGCATTCTTTGATAATGACTGAGGTTGGCCAACAGACGTTTTCTTCCTGGTTTCTTCCCAGGGAGTAATAATTTCTTTCTTTACACAATGCTTATTGATTGACTGTAATTACAGCCACTTGTCCGTCTCATAAATAAAACATGACAGAGTCAGTTAACAACAGTCAGCCATTGTGAGTGACAGTGTGCTGCTTGCAGCAGGAGACACTGTAACCAGAATTACTTGTGCCGAATAGAGCCGTGCTTGTTTATTAATATTAATTACACAGTGTTAATTAGAAAATCAATATCCATGAACAGGGTGGCCAGTGGAGTATAATGCATTTAATTGTTCCAGTCCCATAATGCACATTGTTTAATGACAACTTCATAAGAGGGTGTGGGAACTTTGCGGATTCCAGCAGATGTTTTTGCCTTTATCAATATCTGATAAACCTAATCCTGCTTGCCCTTTTCAGATATCTTAGCCACTGGAAAAATCGAAATCAGTGGAAAGTAGCCATAGAGAATTTCTATTAGTTTTGCCTGTGGCAAATTGTCTTTTTCTTCTTCATAATTCTTTTTTTCTTTCTTCTCTTTTTTTTTTTTTTTTTTTTTAATTATTATTCACGTTCATTGATGAAGTTTTAAATTTTGTTTTCTTTTTTTGATTTCTTCAAATTGTATATTTTAAAAAAAAAAGAAAAAAAAGAAAGAAACAAAAAAGGGAAAAGTTATAACATGTGGCATACAACAGAGCTGTCATTTGATGAATTTCCGCAGTATGTTATGGAAGGTAATTGTTGTCTATGTGTTTTTTTTTATTTTAATATAATTATGTTTGGTGCAGTTATCTGTCTTTTGTGAAAAATATTTGATCGTCCATGTTTACTCACATTTGTTTGGTTTTGCCTTGTTAGACATATTGATGAGTGCGTAATAATGATTAAACATATATTTTTTTGATGTGAATGTGAGTGTGGGAAATTCTGATTATATCTTCCAAATGTTATTTCATTACGTTTTCACTATAATGGTGTTCTTTTTCCCAAGAGAAGACTAACAGTTCTTTTATTGCAGGTTTCCGCATAAATATTTACACAATGGTATAGATAAATGTTATTGTATTTAAAAACATAATAGTAATAGTAATAAAAAAATACAAAAAATTAAAAATTAAGATTAAAAAAAACAATGTACTCTTACATTTTCAGGATTAATGTTAAAAAAACAAATAATGTTTTACTTTTTTAATTTATGATTTGTTAAGTAAATAACGTATCAGTATAAGAATTTAAGCTTTAAAATATCTAATTAAATTTATATTTAGAAAAATGGATTTGGAGTATTTATTTCTTTTTGTCATTTATTATTTAAAAAACAATAACAAAAGCTAAAATATACAGAATAATATTTTTCAAAGGCTGTAAAGCAAAGTTTATAAAATAATTCAGTAATTAATTGATATCAATATTTATTTAATTCAGTTACTTTTTGTCCATTCACAAACATTTTCTTTATTTCATAATAATAATATTCACAACTATTTATAAAATAGATTACAGAGTAAATTATTCAAACTTAAAAAACATTGCATTAAAAGATTCCAAGGAATATCACTTATTTATTTACTTCTTTTATTTATTTATTTATTTATTTATTTATTTTGATTTGAGATGATTTTTATTTATTTTTTATTTTTTTATTTTTTTTCTCCAGATGCTGGAAACCAGCTTATGGCTGGATCACTTACACCACCAGATAAACTCAATGGAGAGCTTGTGGGCATTGCTTCATCAAGTCCACTTGGAATCAACCCCCTCTCCACAATGCAGGCACCACCCAGCCCACTCCCCACCCCATCACCACCACTGATGAGGAATATGGGAGATACATGTTTCAGTCACAGGTATTGGCTTTTTCGGGAAGGCTTTATAATTTAAGTTGTTAAGTTTTTAAAAAACCCAACAACACTCTTCTTAGCTGTTAATTAATTTAAATTTATTCTGTATTATTTTTAAATGTCTGGTGATATAAATAGTTGAGTTTCATTTTATAATTATATATATATATATATATTTTTTTTTTTTTCTGGTGAGTCTGAAATTGGCCTCTATGTAATTTTTAGGAAATTAAGAAATAAATTTATAAGTTTATTTTCAAACGATTAAATATTTTTAATTGTTATTTTCAGTGCTTTCCAGAGTCAGAAACTGACCAGGTATGACAATACAAATTACTCTGTTAACTTTTTTTCAATTTGTTAACATATTACTGTGGTTCAAAAATCCCTCCCAAAAAAACTGATATAAATATTTTAAGTTTTAAATGTTTTTTAAATGTTTTTTTTTGGTAAATTTGTTTGGTAATAAGAATAGACAAAAACAAGAAGCAGATTAACACTGTGGAGTTTTGACAGTACTATAATCCATTGAGAATTCTTCTCCTGAATGACCCTATTTTCAATCAAAACCTTAAGAAATTAATCCTATAGTAACTCAACTTGTGAATGTAGTAAATAATTCTGCTTTAACTAAATTCATTACGAAAAGATTAATACAATTATGTGTCCTAGTATGTTCATATATGTCCATCATGACATCCTACTGTAAATTTATTTTTAAAGGTTTTTTTTATGCATTAAATTATTTATAATAATTATATGCATTTTTAATGAAACAGGGAAGCAATGAGAAAGTATTTGCGGGACAAAGCAGATCAAATTTTAGTCATTCTTCATGCAAAAGTAGCACAGAAATCCTATGGCAATGAAAAAAGGTGAGAATGATGATGTGTAATTAAATTTTAAGGAAGTAAATTAAACATGAACTAAAAAAAACAAAAAATTCTTTCTTTTTAGCAGCAAGCATTTGTGTGCACGACTATAAAGTAACAAATGTTTTGTTTTAGCTGGAATTTTAATTTTTTATTTATTCTTTTATTTTTTAAATTATTGTTATTAAATTTTTAAATATAATTATGGCGATATTATGTTTTGTATTTTGCAGGTTTTTCTGTCCTCCTCCTTGTATATATTTATTTGGGAGTGGCTGGAAGAAGAAAAAGGAACAGATGGAACAAGAAGGGGCTGGGGAACAGGAATCAGCTGTCTGTGCTTTCATGGGGATTGGCAATTCCGATCAGGAAATGGTTCAGCTCAACTTAGAGGGAAAGGTAAATTTAAATAAATATTTTTTTCTTTATTGTCTTTTCTTATTTTTCTTTTCTTTCCTTATTTTTTTCTTTTCAATTTGTTTAATAACACAAGAAACAGAATATCCAAATTCAATATTTTTAGAATAGAATACAAGAAATATTAAACTACTAATTTTTCCAAAGTGTGTAAAAAGATATTTTAAAAGTTCATAAGAAGTATAAGATAGAGGATGGGAGTAGCGCGCGTGTGTGTTTGTGTGTTTGTTTGTGTCTTTGTTAAAAGGCTGGGAATACTGACAAATTAGATCCTGTATCTGAATAACAACTGTCACAAACATGTCAAGTGGAGGTAGAGAGCGCTAAGTGGTGGTTACGATTAAAGAGACAGACTGTTCTTGAGTTGGTAATGTTTTTATGTATTTGTTTATCTGCCACTAACAGCGGTTACAAGTTCACTGTGTAACAACTCAAAGGATAATACAATTTTAAATGTGATGTTTCATACACACACACACATACATACACACAGAAATCACATTTTTCATATATTCATAACAGTACATTTAAATGTTTTGTGTTACTTTTTATTGTTATTATTTTATCACTGAATACAAGTTCACTGACTCACTTAGGAGCAGTTTCAGTTGTTTAGGGACATTTTGAATGTTTATCAAATTTAAAGATGTCAGGTTGTTATCAATGATTTTACATTTCCTGTAGGATGTCCTGTAGATATTTCACAAGCAGATTCAAATAACAGGCCTCCAGGAAGTCTTCTGTAGCACACTGTCACTTTATTGTCCTAATAATAAACAGATTTTATTTTTAAAAATAATAATAATAAAAATTAAAATATTTTTACTAATGTTGATATATTTGTTAAGAAATTTCAGGATTATTTTCTTTTACCTTCAGCTTTAGTTTTATTATTTATACTGGCTTATCTACTGATAAAATTTATTAAATAAATGATTCCATCTTCACATACAGTAAATATATTTAAAAAAAAAAAAATGCTATATTTTTCTTTTTTAATTGAATTTTTCCTTGTTATGATTGTTATTTTAATTTTTTAATTTTTTAATTTTTCTTATATATGTATTTTTAACAGAATTACTGTGCAGCAAAGACTCTGTATATATCTGACTCGGATAAAAGAAAACATTTCATGTTGACTGTTAAAATGTTTTATGGCCTTGGCCAAGACATTGGTGTGTTCCACAGCAAACGGATCAAAGTTATATCCAAACCTTCTAAGAAGAAACAATCTCTTAAAAATGCAGACTGTAAGTTCACATTACATTGTCTCCTTGACACTGTTTTTTTTTTAATATATATATATTATTATTATTATTATTATTATTATTATTATTATTATTATTATTATTTCTTTTAATATTTTAGTGTTCATAGAATAGGATGTAATGTCCTTGAAAAAATCTGTACAAACAAATTTTGCAAATCTGTACTGTGTATTATCCAAGTTATGGCCCTTTTTTGTGGTGTTTTTTTTTTTATAAATTTTTTTTATAGTTGTTTTTGTATTAATTAAAAACATAATAATAATATTATAGTCTTGCATGAGTTTCTATGGCTAATCTGATATTTTACTGCAGACAGCATATAGTTTTTGATAATTTAACTTTTTCAATATTTTTTTTTGCTTTTCAACATTACTACAGTTATATTGTATTTATTTATTTATTTGCAATGTTTTATCATTATTAATTTTTTTAATTCAGTGAATCGTTACTTACTGATTTTTATTATTTTTGTTTTATACTTATTTATTTAATGTTTTTTTTGTTTATTTTATTTTATTTTATTTTACTTCATTTCATTTCATTTCAATTTTTATTTTAGTGTGTATAGCATCAGGGACCAAAGTTGCACTGTTTAACAGACTTCGCTCTCAGACTGTCAGCACTCGCTACCTCCATGTTGAAAACGGGAATTTCCATGCTAGCTCAACACAGTGGGGAGCATTTACCATCCACTTATGTGAGTGTTGATTGAGCTAAAATAAGTAAAAATACTGATTGTCACATTCGTCAAATCCTTGAGTGTTCAATTAAGTCACAGGTATAGGATTCCAATATGTATCACACAAATATTAAATTTTATTTTTTAAATGAATAATTTGATTTTATAAATATCTATTATATTGTTATTGTTATTGTTATTGTTGTTTTAATATGTGTTGGATTTTAGTGTTTTGTAAAGATTTATTTAATTTTATACATAAGTACAAATTTAAAAAAAAATTTAAATATAATTATCTGATAATTTACAATCTATTTTGTTCTTTTAAAAAAAAAATTGTATAGTTCTTCACCAATTTGTCATGTTTTTTAAAAAAGAATTAGTAGCATTCTTATTCTTTTACTATAGAATTAAAACAATTATGCTTGGAGTTTTGGTAGGTGTAGTGATTATTTTTTATTTGTTTTATTAATTTTAAAACTATTTAATATCATTCTTCTATAATCATTTTAATCACATTTCATATTATAATTCTACACTCAACTAATTTTTTTTTTTGAATTTTTTGAATTATCTGATTCACATCCAACATTGTTTTCACAGTGGATGATAATGAGGGAGAATCTGAGGAATTCACGGTGAGGGATGGATACATTCATTACGGTTCAACAATCAAGTTAGTGTGTTCTGTCACAGAAATGGCACTCCCCAGACTTGTGAGTAATTAATCCTCAGCAAGATAATCCCTTTAGTACTTTTGTCTTTCCATAGAGAACAGTAGATTCTGAAATCTACATTATAAACATTAATTAATTTGATGTAATTGAAACAGAAAATGTGTAATATTATTAAAAAAAAAAAAATAATAATATTTTATTGTTTTGGTTAAAATATAACTGTTAATTTTCAAATTGATTGGTTTAAAGTTTTCTGCTGCTAACATATAGAATTTTGAATTAGTATGAATTACTATGAATTAATTCAACCATAGAAAATATTTCTCATTATTTATTTATTTATTTATTAATAATTCAGTTTGATATTAGTTTTGTATTACCATAAAGTTAATTTTAAAGTTTTCAAAAAATTGTAACTTTTTTCATATTTGGCAATTAATTTATCTCCTGAAATGGTAAAATGTCACATCATCATCATCATCATCATATTATTATTATTTATTATTATTATTATTATAATTATAATTATTATTGTTATTGTTATTGTTATTGTTATTACTGTTGGGTTTCAGATAATTCGTAAAGTTGATAAACAGACAGCTTTACTAGATGCAGATGATCCAGTCTCCCAGCTTCACAAGTGTGCATTCTATCTGAAAGACACAGAGAGAATGTACCTTTGTCTTTCTCAGGAAAGAATTATCCAGTTCCAGGTTAGCATCAAATTTTAAACAACAAAATACTGTTTAATATGAACAAATACATTCAAGTAAAAAGACAAAAAAGAATTTGTTGTCAGCATTTTAAAAAAACAAATTTATTCCCTTTTTTTAAAAATTTAATTTAATTAATTAATTTATTTATTTTTACTGTATTTATTATAATTATTATTATTATTATTATTATTTATAATTCTTAAATTACACATTTTATTTGTTTTTGTTGAACAAAACTTTAATCCCCAATTACAAACTTAAATTATCTCCCTTCCAGATAGATTATCTGCCTTTTCCTTAAATCTTTACAGGAAAACTGATTTATGATAACTTTTGATTATGTTTATCATTTAATAATAATCCAATAACATTTTTTATCATGAATAATATTAAATTATAAAACTGGATAATTGCTTAACTCATTCCAGTTGAGTGCATGTGTGTGTGTTTTAATATAAATTAATAAATGATTTTTTATATATTTTTTTCAATCTCATACTACAAGTCATTCTTACTTTCATTAAAATATGTGAAAAATCAATCCTTTATGTGGTTCAAAGCTGCTCAAAAGACACTTAAAATTACAATAATTTGTGAAATATTTCTGTTTCAGGCCACTCCGTGTCCTAAGGAACAAAACAAAGAAATGATAAATGATGGCGCATCATGGACAATCATAAGCACTGACAAAGCAGAGTACACATTCTACGAGGGAATGGGGCCAGTGAAAATACCAGTCACTCCAGTACCTGTTGTTAACAGTTTGCATGTAAGAATGAGCAAACTTCTTTTTTTTTTTAATTACTTCGAGGCAAATCTGATTTTGAAAACTGTTTATTCACTAATAAAAACGTAAAGAATGAATTTCAAGTATTTTTATGCAGAATTAGTAGATTTTTTTTTCTTTAAATTCTTGCAAATATATCTCTAAAACTATTCGTTTGCTGATAATAAAACTAAATTTTCATGAATTTTTGAGTAGAATAAAACAAGCTTCTTTTTTAAATAATTCTTGAAAATATGATTTTTTAATCTATTTACTGATAATAAAATAAAATACAAAATTTCAGGTATTTTTGTGTAGAATAAACAAACACTGATTTGTTAGTTCTTGCAAATATGTCTTTAGAAATATTTTTTCACTGATTGAAAAAACAAATATTGGGGAATTTTTGTCTAATGTATGTTTGGAATTGAGAATAACTAACCCTGGAACATGACTTTTCACAACAGTAGAATAATACAGACAAAACAAATAATGGCATATTAAATGGCATATAAAATGACATGATCATATGTCTTGTTATGGTCATTAGTACCTTCAGGGTATAATGTTCATATTGAATTATTCTGAAATCTTTTCTGCAGAATCAAAAGAAATTTTTGTTTTGTTTTATATTTTATTAATATTTTGTTAAATATTAGAGCTTTTTTTTTTTTATATAAAGACCTTCAGGGTATAATGTTCATATTGAATTATTCTGAAATCGTTTCTGCAGAATCAAAAAAAAAAATGTTTTGTTTTATATTTCATTAATATTTTGTTAAATATTAGAATAACATTTTTTTTTTTTTTTTTTTTTGTTTTTTTTTAAGACACCCACAACCACCTATTTTTTATTTTACTGTTTTCTGTTTTCTGAAATCATCAGTTGAATGGTGGTGGTGACGTGGCCATGCTGGAAATCAGTGGAGATAACTTCACACCTTCGTTCAAAGTGTGGTTTGGTGAGGTGGAGGCTGAGACGATGTTCCGGTCTGATGAGAGCATGTTGTGTGTCGTTCCAGACATCTCTGCTTTTAGGGCTGGGTGGAGATGGGTTCGACAGCCATTGCAGGTACATTTCATTTAAATTATTATTACTATTATAATTTTTTTTTTTTTTTTTTTTAAAGACACTGTAAAAATTATATTTCTCATTTTTAAAATCAGATTTAAAATGTTCCCAGATTCTAATTTTTTTACCTTGTCCTTCATATTTTGAAAGGTTTATACGATTTTACATATTAAAATTTTTAAATATTACATATTTCAGTCATTAAATATAGTTACTAAAAACATTGACAGAAAATATGAGAGAAAATTGGATAAGGATACTTTATAGTAGATTACTGAACGCAAACACATTCATACACGTATATATTGAATCATCATTTTAAATGTTTTTTAATTGAGATTTTTTTTTTTTTTTTTTTTTTTTCCCCACACCTAACAGGTACCAGTGTCATTAGTGCGAAATGATGGCATCATTTACTCAACTGGACTCACATTCACATATACACCAGAGCCTGGTCCTAGGACTCACTTGTCGTGAAGTGGACGAAGCTTTCAGACATAACACAACAGCCAGCCCAGACTCCACATCAAACATTTCTAATATCTTGTGATAATTGGCAAACATTTTTAATTGCTGTTGTGATGTGATAATTTCTGCAGCCGAAAAATGAGAACTGTGAAGTTACAAAATCCATTTATCCAAGAAACCAAAAACTGAAGGGGAAAGAAAGAAAGAAAAAAAAAAATAATAAGTGCTTTTTTTTTTTTTTTTTTTTTTTTTTGTGTGTGTGTGTGTTTTTATCGCTGGTTAGTTGAGGAAAGTTTTACAAGTCAGTGCAAGAAGTGCTGGACTCTCTTGTGCCTTCGTGTTACACTGTCAGCTTCTTTTCATTTTTTTACTATAATTTTTTTAATTTTTTTATTAAAACAATCAAGAAAGAAGAAAAGAAAAAATTCAAGACTTGACATCTTGACTTAGTGGTTTATGGCATCTAGAACATAATGTTGTTAATCTGAGCTCCATTCATGCAGTGTGTCGTACTTGTCCTGTAAAACAGCCCAAGTCAAAATCATTTTCAACAAAATGGGACTATCAAAACAAATGTTCAGTGTGTAACGGCAATATCGGTTAATTTTCACATATACCTCTACTCATTAACTTTAAAATTCAGATTTTATACAAAAAAATTTGATGCAATTAATAATGATGACTATCTGATTCCAGTGTGTATATAAGCTTATATATAAGATTTGAAACGAGGATACAGTCAAAAATTTTAAAACTTTGAAAAAAAAAAAAAATTCCTCAATTTATTAAATTTCTTTTCTTTCTTTTTTTAACATAAAAGTCAGTAGTTATTTCAGTTTCTCTAATAATGGACAAACTGAGATACACACAAATTGTAAGCACTTACAATCTAACAAATTAATTTTTTTTTAACTTTTGTTCTCAGGGATGTGATAAAGACTGGTCCCCAAACAAATAGTCAGAATACGTGTTCTGCATATGCCAAAATTGTCCCAAGAAAAGAAAAAAAAACATTAATTAATAATATTTTTATAATATATGCTCCAATAATTCTCTTTTATTTCCACCATTTTCAAAACCTTCATTTCTCAGTTCCTCTTAAGACAGCATCATCATTAGCACATTTTAATTTTGATTATGATTTATTATTTTGTATGCACTTGGTTCTGTGTTATGCAAGTGTACATGATAGCATTATTGAATAGCTGCACAGGCATTGTCATGATTACAAAATTAACATCTACCATCCTTTAATTCCTGTCAGTAATGTAAAACCTGAAATGCACTGAGCTGTGTGCAGTTGTCATCTTCAGTCACAAAGGCATTCTGCCTTCGTTATTAAATTAATTGGTTTTTAAATTGTTTCATTTCTGTTGTTACAAACTGATGAACAGAACTGGGCAGATGTGAAACAGATTTTTTAACACATCTTATAGATTGTAGTCTAGTGATTTATAAAACAAAGAGCCAGTCCAACATGTACATGCTTGCAACCATTCAACCTCATATTTTTTTGTGTTGTTTTCAGGTTTTATTATTTATATTATTGTTTTACTTTTCAGTTAAAAAGCATACCTGCAGGTTTCCATTTGGTCAGTGATGTTTTATCTGTTGATTATTTTTGATTTTAATAATTTAATCTCTCTCTCTCTCTCTCTCTCTCTCTCTCTCTCTCTCTCTCTCTCTCTCTCTCTCTCTCTCTCTCTCTCTCTCTGTGTATTATATTGTGAATGGCATTTTACAATTCTTAAATTATAATAAAAAAAATTATGAAAATCTGAAATTTTTATACCACTCAGTCATTTATTTTAAATTGAAAGATATGTATATCCATAAATCCTTGTTTTCCATTTCCTTCCTTAAGGAATTGGTAAACCGAAAGTTATATTGAAGAGGTAGATGTTTGTATTCAGATGTGAATTTGTTAATAGAGATAACTTGAAATTATTATGTCCCATGCTGTATTCTTCTCCCTACTCACATTGCATAAATCTACACTGTCCTCTGATCTTAACCAACACATACATTTTTTGTGACTTTTGTTCAACAGTAAATTCAGTCAAATAATTATGCAGTAAAATGCTTTCATGACCACCTCTGTTTGTCCCCAAGATATATAAGATGGCCATCTTCAGATTTTTGTCACACTGATTTTGATACATACATACATACATGCATGCATACATGTATATACACAAACACAGACATATTGTATAGTTATACCTGTTGGCCAAACTTATTCATGCCTGTTGTTAAATGAAATAAACAATGCTGAAAACTGTTGATCTTACTTGAAAACCTGTTGTAATTAGCAGTCTGCTGTTTGTGTAACACATTCCCAAAAAGATAGGGCAATACACACCAAACACAAATCTGCCAATGGACACAGGTGACAACAAATTACTCCAGCGAGTTCAGTTTTACTATCCATTGAAACAGGTCTGGGTCTTAATTTATCTGAATCACAAAATATTTATTAATTCATTTATTATTAACTGTTTTTATTTTTTTAATTTTTTTTTATATTTTATTATTATTATTATATATATATATTTTTTTAATTGGTTAATACTTAAGAACAGTGTGTGATTGTAGAATTCTATTTAAACAAAGTGAGGTTTAATACTTCATCATCATAAGGGATTAGACTTTCTTGTGGCTGTGATAATCAAGGGCAGGCATTTGGAATCATTTTCTGGATGTTTCTACTACAAGTTGATAAATAATTAAGTTTACCTATCTTGTGCAGTCATTTTTCATCTGTATATAATTAAAAATTAAACTTTTCGAAATTTCATGTCTGTAATTATTATTTTTTAAAACTTATCTGGCAATAATGGCATGGGAAGACCTATGTACATCACTGTTAATAAATAAATACATATATAAATATATATATATATATATATTATTAAACTTATTTTTGCACATATTTAAGTAAAAAAAACAAAAACAAAACCAGCAATAGAATTCATTATTCATAATGTGCTTTGTACATATAACTGTTATTTTATATGATTATAAATTACTGCCTCTTTTTATTTTGTGTTTGTTGTTCTTACAATAATTGGCTTAATTGTTGTATGTACCACATATCTGAGATAAAATATCTCAGTCTGTTGTGTGTGTGTGTGTCTTTGACAAGGATTACCCAGATTTCAGAAAACTAGAATTTACTATAACTGGTTTTATTTAAATAAACTGTTGATTCTCAACTTCAGACTAACAGAGGAGCACCGGTTTGGAAAATCAGAAATGTAAATATTAACCCTAAAATTTACAAAAAAATTAAACTTTAGAACACAGCAGCTATGTTATGAAGTAATAAAATAATGTAAGAACAATATACAGACCTAAAAACAACGTAAACAAATGTCATGCTGTTACTGTAAAGAAAATGTACAGTAGAAAAACGTAGGCTAGGTTGGGTGAAGTGTGTTAGGTTAAGATGGTTACAGATATCATTTTAAAATTTACTGTTTCCTGGATGGAACTTGGGTTGAGAGCACTGCTGTGATCACACAGTGGGACTTGGAATAACTCAACAGTACCAACAGTTTCAAGTGGGAAATGGCTGTAATTTCAAATTTTGTGTGTTTTCAGGATTTGTTTGGAACTTTCCAAAATCCAGAATACAGTTCCATGAAATGGCAGTGTTGAAAGTATAGGCCATCTAGATATTTATTTATTTTGTTACTATTCCTTTCAGATTAATGAAGAAATCATAAATATTTTCTGATGAAACAAATTTGTTATTACAATACTCCAAGTACTTAAAAAAAAAAAAAAAAAAAAAAAACAATTTGTTTTTTCTGCTGCAGCTTTGATCTAAAAATTAAAAATATATCAATAAATATTTGAGGAACAGGACATGAATATTTAAAAAAAATAATAACAGTAATAAAATATTAATAATAGTACTTGAACTATTAATAAAAGTAAGTACTAATAATACGTAAGTACATGCAAATATACATAGTGTTTTATAATACATATAACTAGGTTGTCAAGTTTGTATTGTTTTTTTGGAGGGTTTTTTATTATTATTATTATTATTATTATTATTATTATTATTTTATTATTTCATCTTTTGTTCAGAACAAACTCAAGTCAGAAAGCCAAATAAAAATATAAATGCTTTATTGAGATAAAAAGATGTGTACATTTTAAAAGTAAATGTGATACAAAAAGTTTTTAAAAATAACAAAAATGGAAATGCTCCATCAAAAAGACATACAAATATTAGTAAATAATAATAATAAGAAGAAGAAGAAACAGATTACATTAATTTAACTAATTACACAACGGTATATGTTAGACAGTATGTCTTACTATATAAACTCACAAACTTCATTTAATTAATAATTAGTTCAGTTTATTAAGTTACGAATTTATTATAACTGGTTTATTGTTAAGAATAAAATAAATGAAAAATAGATAAATAAATAAATGCTTTTTTAAAATTATTGTTGATGAAATTATTAATAACATGCAATTTTTATAGATAAAAATGAGAATTTTAAAAAAAAATAACAATAATAAGTCTAATTTATAAAATATTATAATTACATCAGCATATTAAAGGTAGATGTATGAGATGAAAAAAAAAGTAAATCTAATTCACAAAATATTGCATACATTGACATTTACATTGTTTTCCAATTATTAATCAATGCAAAATACGTTTGAAGAGTCTCTGTACATTAAATACAGCATACAACACACAATTTAACATCTTACTAAAACACTGTTGTAACTATCGCTTAAAAAACCTTTCTGAAATTGATACAAAAAATACAAAATGTTGTAGTAATATTAGTAGCAGTAGTATTAGTAGTAGCGGCAGTAGTAGTAATAGTAAAAAATAAAAAATAATACCACAAAACAGCTATTATTGTACACAAAATGTTATACACAAAGACACACAACTGTTAGTAAACAAAAACGTAATAATAAAAAAAGAAAGAAAAGAAGAAAAAGAAAATGCCTACAACTTGTATTCAAACTGCAGGCGAAACGAAACTGAATATATAACTAATTTTACGAAACTGTATGGTATTTTTTAAATAATGACGTATTATGTTTTCTGCTATAGCTAAACTTGATCAGTAATAATAATAATAATAATAATGACAACAACAACAACAATACATAATATATAAAATACCGTACATCTTAAACTTTGTTTTACTCTATAAAGTACGGACCCACCCATCTTTTTGAATTATTTAATTCTGAAGCATCAATACACAGAGTATAGTTCAAAAATATAAGCTATTGGGACTTATGTAATACGAATATTCCAATTAATTTTAAACATTTAAATACAAGTTTTTCTAACATATTTAAATGCTTACAGGTTTTCCGATTCGTGATGGATCTATGTGAAGCTATCTTTTGTTTCCTTTCTTTCTTTCTTTCTTTTTTTTTTCTTTTTTTTTTTTTTTTTTTTGTGGAGCATATGATAAAGTCAAAAATAAATAAGAAAATAATTTATGTATAGTATAGAAAAATCAAATAATTATTTTTAGTAACACATCTTTTTCACGATCGTTATCTTCCATTCAATTTTCAATGCATCTCTGATACACTCATATTAGAGGGCCTAGTCCCAATTCTGGAGAGTCTTCAAAGATGTGGTAACTTCCTGTATGGTAATCAGGGCACGTGATAGATTCATTAAGTCAGCCAGTCCTTCCATCATTTCGCCACTGGGATCTTCTGATGTGGATGACGTTACCGTTTGTGACTCACGATTTATTAAGTTCAGCTATAACAGAAAATAAAATACATTTTTAATTAATTAGAAAAAGAATGAAAGAAAAATAAACAACAAGAACAACAAGAGCAATATAACAATAATAATAATTTTGCTATTTCGTAGGGGTTTTTTGTTTTGTTTTTTTGTTGTTGGTTTGTTTGTTGTTTATTAAGAAAAGAAAACCCCCAACACCCCTAAAAAATATATATAAAAAAAAAAAAAAAATATGTTATTTATTTTATTATTATTATTATTATTATTATTATTATTATTATTATTATTTACTTAATTATTTATTTTAATTACTTACAGCGTCTTTCAGAAGTAACCACACACTATCCATGTTAATTTTTACATTTCGATAGTAACAGAATGTTTTCTCTTTATCGTCCTTTGTCGTCACACAGTTTGTCGGGTACACACAGGGAATACCCCGTGACCAGTGGATTTGGCAGAGGTTCTTCTCCGCGTGTTGGGCTAGAATTTGTACGATTTCTCGGTATTTGTTGACCGTAGTGTAAATCTGTTCCAGTTTATCCTATTTGAACAATTTAAAAATAATAATAGTAAGAAGAAGAAGAAGAAAAAAATCGTAAGTAATCTAAGATGAAAAGTTAAATTATATAAAAGAAATGTTAAATTATATTTAATAATGTTACTGTACTAACTGAAATAATTAATACTAAAAATAATTTAGTTTATAAATCTTAAATACCTCTGACGAAGACGTTTTTTCGTCCTCACTATTTTGATTATCACCGGTAGCAGCCAATGAGTGAATAGTACTGCAGCACGTGACCGCCGGTTGATTATATGATTCACACCAACGTTTGCACTAAAACAAGAGATATGATAAAGGATGAGAAATAAGTTTCACAAACCAAAACATGAAATAATAAAATAAGGACGTACAGAGGATAAAAATGTTTCTGAATATCCATGGACCTCTGCAGAAAGGCAGATAAGAATCACCACCCTCAAATATACGAATAAATGTTTTAAAATAGTAAAATGTCAGTATAATAATAATTATATGAATAAGAAGAATAACAACAGCAACGACAGTAATAATAACTAGAAGCGTTGTGGTAAAAAATAAAATTAATCAATGTCAAATGCAGTTAATATTAAATTAAAAAAAAAATTAAAAATTAAAAAAAAAAATTTCTCGTGTTTTTAAAAGTAATTTAACTGAATCATTGCCATTAAAATATAAACCTTAAAATGGAAAATAATTATTCAAAATGTCTTAGCACATAATTGTTATTATAAGTTTTATTACGTGTTTGTGTGTTGTGAACAAAACTTTTTTCTTTCTATATATTTAACCGAATAACCGAAAAAAAAAAGAAGAAAAAAAAAGGAAAAGAAAATAATAATAATAATAATAACAACAACAACAATAACAACACTCATAATAATTAGGTAGAAGAAGAAGAAGCTTACCACATAGTTAAAAGTGTTGTTCATGTTACTTTCAGCAATATGAAGCAGAGTTGTACAGTTTCCAAAGATCAGTTTCAGAGACGCAACTTCCTGACTGGACAACGTTGTGGGGGCTGTCACCGGCTCGTTGGATACAGTTGACGGAATGACGTTGGAAAACGACATCTTCGTTGTGGCGCAGACGACCAAAATGCAGATGTCTGAAGACAAATAATATAAATAAAATAGATGTAAATTTATTTATTATTTCAAAAAATAACTTATTATTTAATTTAATAATGATTTTTTTTTTTTTTTTTTATAAATTCAAGTCTACACTTAAAAATGTGGTAAAATTAGTTATTATTAATGATATTTTCATCATCACCGTCATTATAATTATCATCATTATCATTAACATAGTCATTTTATTTAAATAACAGTAGTTGTTACCTTGTCATTCATACAAATGTCATTAATATTTTTTTTTTTATCCTTTTTATTTATTACTAATAGAATCGAAATAAGAATCATTAAAAAAAAACCCATAAAGATCAAACAAAAAACCCAAAACAACAACAACAAAAAGCGTAAAAATAAGTAAGCAAGTAAGTATAAAAATAAATAAATAAATAAAATAAAGTAAAGTAAAATACATTTCTTTTTGACATTGATCAACGAAAACATCTTTTATCGTGTTTTTCTAATCAGTGATGTATCTGATATATTTATTATCAAATAAATTAGCTTTGTAATGATTTAAATTTGTACTTATATGTATATAATAACAGTGCAGTAAATATGATAATTTATTTATTTATTTTGTAAAAATGTTATCCCGTTAATTACTTAAATTATTGTTAAATGAGCTTTTCAAATTATTTATTATAAATATAAGTATTATTTACTCTATGAATATCTGGATAATTTAAAAAATATAAAGTTATAACTTTAATAGACTGTACAAATATTTAAGTAAACAAATAAATAATTTGGAATACGTTTTGGAGAAAATATTTAACAATAATTTTATTAATTACGATGATATGTGTGTGTGAAATAATAAATAACAAATTCAACATAAACTAACTTGATATTAGCAATAATTAAACTACTTACACTGAAACGAGTTCATTATGAGATAAAGCTTACGCTGACAAAGACAACTCGTTACCTGTTTAACTTATTTTTCAAATCTAATTTCATTTCAGTTCCATCGTCTTTATATACAGATGTCCTGAATACGAAACTGCCAAAGGAAGCCCACGACAGGTAAAAAAAGGTGATTATCAAGACAGAGAAGCAGAATTTCCTTGTTTCATCGTTTTGCATTTTCCCCAGTTAGTATAGGTAGCTGAAACAGTTGCTGATCACAGGTCAAAGATCGATCTTCTCAAATTACTCTCACGTAGTTTGTGCGTGGGATGACACGCGCCACGCCATTGATGGAGATTAACACCGTCACTTTTTTCTTTTTTTATAAATTATTATTTGGTTTTAATTTCTTCTTGTTCTTCTTCTAATAATTATAATAATAATAATAGTAATAATAAGAAGAATAACAACAATAATAATATATATATATAGACAGAGATATAGATAGATAGATAGATAGATAGATAGATAGATAGATAGATACAGATATATGTTTCATACTGAAACTTTAACCAGTCTTCATAAAGACATCTTCTTTTTTGTAATGTTGGATCCTTCTCTGGGTTTGGGTCTTTGGTTGTAAGGAATATGTTTCGTTATAAAATAAAGGAGTAGTTAACACGTGCAAAATATCAAGATTGACAAGAAAAGTGTTTACCTATATTTTCGTCATATTCAATTCGTGAAATTTTGGCCTTCTTAAAATAAAATATATATTATTTGTATAAACTGAATCTTTGTTACTGAAATATGTTGTTGTTGTTGTTGTTGTTGTTATTATTATTATTATTATTATTATTATTATGATCATCATCATCATCATCATCACCATCGTCAATGTTTTCGTTGTAGTATTAGTATTAGTATTCATATTAGTAGTAGTTTTTTTTTTTTTTTTTGTTGTTTTTAATTGTTTTTGGATTTATTTATTTATATATTATTTTTATTATTTATTTATTTATTTATTATTATGATTATTTTGTCGTTGTTTGGTTTGGTTTTGTTTCCCTTTTTTTCTTTTTAAAAAAATCAAATTTTCTTTCTTTTTGGGGATGTTTCCTTCTTTTTTTTTCTTTTTTTTCTTTTCTTTACTTTTTTTTTTTCTTTTTTGTTACAGACGTTAACAGTTGTAAAAGTATCAACAGACAATCCTAATTAAGTCGTATCTTTCATTTTCGTTTTCATCGCGGTTTAGTGTATCTTTTTTATGTACGTTTTGATACTTAATACCGGTTATCACGTTACGACCCGCAGTTACAGGAGATAAACCTTCGCCCACAACAAATACAATCTATAAATAACCATCGCAAATATCGGAGGATATCGTATTCCGCTACTTACGATGCTCGGCGATACTGATGTAATCTGAAATTTTAAAAATGTATTTTTTTATTTATTTTTTTTTTTTTTTATGTTTGTGATTATTATCCATTAATATTTCTTAATCTTATGCACGACATAACATAACTATCAGTTAAAAAACTTGTCATTTCGTCATTAAATAAAATGTTTCCTTTTTTCCTTTTTTTTTTTTTTTTCGATAATTACAATCCTCGTTGTTAGTACTTCAAATGCCACTAGTTTTATTATCACTACCAAAGCCGTAATAAAGGCCCCCAGAAGTTCCAGCTTCAAACGGTAACCGCAGATAAAAACGAATTCATTCAGCGGATGTCGTTTTTGCAATCGGAACAGAGATTTATATTTTATATTTTTAAAATAAAATCTTTGTATTAAAATCTAAATAAATAAATAAATAAATAAAATTAAATGATAAAAATGGCCAATTTCGGTATGAGGCATTTGCCTCAGTGTAGTTAAAACCGTGACTACTATAACTACTGCTACCACTTCTAATTTGCCTCTTCTCGGTGAAAAGCAAAATATTTGTATCATGAAATTTACAATCTACAAATCTGAATTTATATTGTTATTATTATTATTTCTTTTAATATTTTACTCAGGAATTTGAGTAATATTTTAATGTTCATAGAAATGAATGTGGTGTCGTTGAAGAAGAAATCTATACAACAAAATGTTGCAGATGTCTACTCTGTATTATCCAAGTTACGACACTTTTTTTGTGTTTGTTTTCTTTTTTGATTGTTGTTGTTTTTGTATAAATTAAAAACATAATAATAATAATAATATAATCCTGCATGAGTTCCTATAGCCGATCTGATATTTTACAGATGACATACATTATTTAATAATTTTTCTTTTTAATTTTTTTTTTCCTTTTCTACATTATGACAGTTATATTGTCTTTATTTATTTATTTATTATTATTATTATTATTATTATTTTAAAGATATTGTGTCTAGTTATATTTTAAAAAGATATGAATATTCGTATTCTCCGTTTAGTTATTTTGTGTAACAGAAAATTTTGATAAAGCCATTATGTTTAAACTTCGCTGAAATATTTCAAATAGATGAATACGTGTGTATGTGAGAGACAGAAACAACTGCAAGAACACACATACTTATAGACAAATACATACATACTTGCACACCCAGACACACTCACACGCACACACGCACACACACACACACACACACACACACACACACACACACATATGACGAATGACAAAAGAACTGCGTGCTTCAGGGGAATGGTAACGTGGATGACATCCACCTTCTCGTCAACGGCGTCTACGGGGTTTGTGTCGTCATAAATGGACTTTGTCTTCCTGGGTCCATGCGTTCCCGCCTACTGACTACGCACAGAGTTTAATCAGAAGTACATAAGACAGAGAATATTCAAAATTCTAAAAATACACACATACATACATACATACATACATACATACATACATACATTAACGGTATAAATGTTTTAAAAGTCTCAGTGTTTTATTTCTATTTCTATATATATATATATTTTTTTTTTAAATAATATATTTTAAAGATTATTATTATTTTTATTTTTTTTTCTAAAGTTAAAACTAATAGGTGAACATTTATATCCACCCTCAATTAAAAAAAAAAAAATAATTTAAAATCTAAAAAGAGAAGAATTAGAAACAGTGACTTTGAAAACCGGTTCGGAAATAGTTTCCTATACACAATTAAGAATACAGGGAATGCTTAAACTATCAGGTTTTTCTAATGCACATCGTCGTAAAGAAGAAACAAAAGGAACAAATCGTTGTTGGTGTAACACATCCTTTTCGTAAACGGATACCAGATAACTCTTTATCTTCCGTCAGTGTTATTTTACGCTTAAAACTGACAAGTCTTCTCATGCTAAGAATCAGACTTACAACTGGAGCGTTCTCAGTTTTAATATTTAAACAGCCTATTGGATATTTTTTATTTTTTATTATTATTTTTTTTTTTATTATTTTTTTTTTTCAATGTTTTCATTACTGAAAATAAAATGATATCGTATAATTGTTAAAAAGCATTTACGGTAAAAAAAAAAACTGAACATAATAAAAATAATAATAATAATAATAAATAAATAAATAAATAAATAAATAAATAAATAAGACAAAACATAGAAAGTGTGTTTATATATTGTCTAAAGAAATGATTTTGAACAAGGTTGATAATTTTGTTTATTATTATTAAGCTGACGAATGAATAATTTCGTTAATAAAGGAATGTCAATTCATTTGGTTTGAGCAAATTAAGAAGCTTTCGTGTTAATCATTGAATAATTTTCTTTCTTATACTTAATTTCCTCAGTCTCTGTCTCCTTGTCTACGACTCTCTCATATTCACATTCACGCACGTTAATGCGCACGCAAACACATGCATGATATCATTGTAGCACCCTCTGATGATTTTTCTTTCACTCTCGTTTATTCATCCTCTCTTCTCTATTCTAAAAAGAAAACAGTTAAAGATTATTTTGAGACTGACAAGCAAAAATTAATAAATACACATGTGATTAAAATGAAAGGGAAAATAAAAGTTATCAAAAGTGGATAATTAAGATAAATGCAGACGAGAATGCCCCACTTGTGATAATAGATCAAGAAATCTCATAACCGATTTATTTTAGCTGTATCAGATTATACATTTAGGTCATAACTTAAAAATAAGCATAAATTGTGTGTGCATGTGTGTGTGTGTGTGTGTGTGTGTTTTTAAATTGTATTTATCGTGTATGTATGTATGTATGTGTTTGTATATGTATTTAATTTGTATTCAGCATTCCTATACTTGCGTTTAAGTTGTATATCGTGAGTGAGTGTGTGTCTGCCTCTAGTGTATGTGTTTGTCTGTTTGTTTGAGTCTTTCTCTACATATGTACGTGTGTGTTTTCGTATGTCTCTCTGTGCATGTAATTATTACTTTAGACATTGATTCGATTTTACAATTTCTTTTTAGTGTCAGAATTTTTTTATTTATTTCATTATATTTATTAACTGTAGCATTTGTGTACTACTACTACTACTGCTACTACTACTACTACTACTACTAATAATAATAATAATAATAGCAAAAAAATAATATGCCAATAGTGTTAATAACAACAATAGTAATCATAATTATCGTTGTTATTTTTGTTGTCGTTGTTGTTGTTATTATTATTATTATTGTTGTTTCAATATTATTATTATTATTGCTTGTCCTAATACAATGCTTGTTATAAATTATTGCTACCTGTACGGTGTAATATCTTAATTTATCAATAAATTTAGATCATTTAAAAAAAAAAAAATATATATATATATACTAATAAATATAAGTATCTGAATTATTAAATACTGTAGGTGTATCCTTTTTGTTGTTTTTTTTAAAAGATGATATATTTGAAGCAGGTAATCTGGCATTATTATTCAGTGGGATATTTATAATGGTGATCATCAAAGAATTTCATATATTCGAACCATCCCTAGAAGAAACAGAAGATAACGGATCTTCCTTCTCTCATCACCTGTTACCTTTATTTTGCACCTGTCAAACGAAAATGGGCACTGTGGGTTTACTACCACTACTACCACTACTGCCATTATAACTACTGGCACTAATAATGACAATGATGATGATGAAGATACTAATAATGATGATAATGATGATGGTGATAGCCATTGTTATTATTTATTTATGAAAAACTGATGTAAAACCTAAGAATGACAAATGAACCAAAATTTACTATTAAAATTCGGAAAAAACAACGTGAAACAAAATAAAAACAAAACAAAAACAAAACGAAAAACAAAACTAACCCTTTGCATTAAAAGAATAAAAATAAAACAAAAATAAAAACAAAAATAATTTAAAAAAAACATTTCTCACTTTCAAAACGGTTTACTGACTGAATCAAATTTAGATCCTTGATATCAAATTTCGAAACAAAAATACATTCATAAGTTCTATTTCAGGTATCTAATGTTACACATTTTAAGGCATAACTGAAGCATTAAGTTGTATGTCCGTTTCTTTTTTGACTAATTTCCGCCTTAATAATAACAGAACCGGTACAAATATATAAATAGATAGATTTGTTTTTCTTATTGTTAATTTTCTCCAATGCTTCTTCTTTTTTCTTTCTTTTTTTTTCCCCGAGAATATCATCTAGTTGTGAAATATTTCGTGACAGTTTCACGCCAACGTAATTTGCTCAGAAATTCCATGTGTAGATTCAAATTACACACTTTTCCTCTTCGAAATAGAAGTAATATATTATTGGTGTGTTAAACTTGATTTGTTGAAGTTTCGATGATAACCAAGTTCAGTTAATACGACTGGCAGTGTTTATGCATCTGTTGTTTTTCTTGTGTATCCACATAATTATGTGTTCTCGAGTAACCATGTATATGCCCAAATGCCATGGCCATGCGTTAGTGTGCACTTTTGACTTTCGACGAAGGAAATGGTATTTTTAAAAATTACACACACACACACACACACATTTTAAATATATAAAAATTATTATTACTCTTTACTTCAGTTTCTACTACTATAATTATTATGCTGCTACTGCTACGTCTACTACTTCTTCTGTTACTACTACAACTACTTCTGTCGTTACTTCGACTACTACTACTACTATAACAGTAATATAATTACTATTCTGTTACTTCTTGTTACTACGACTACTGCCATTAGTACTGCTACTACTGCTGCTACGACTACTGCCATTAGTACTGCTACTACTGCTGCTTCTACTATTACTATACTACTACTACTACTAATTCTAATAATATTACTATTGCTGCTGCTACTGCTTCTATCGTAATCAAAACTGTTATTATTATTGTTGTCGTCGTCGTCGTCGTCATTATCACCATCAATAAATACTCTCTTAAATGAATTTAAATCTGCTGAATTGTTCAATATCGTATAAAGTAAAGGACATCCTAATTTGAAAATTGTTCTAACTTTTGCTTGTGATTTAATTGTATTTATATATCTAACTGTCTGTTTGCATTTAAGTATGTATATAGTATGTACGTATGTAAATTATTATTATTGCAAGAAACATCTTATATTCTCTGTGTTTACTGATGGATTTCATTGTCCAATGGACGGATGGACGGATTATTAAATGTATCATTTATCAAATACACCATTAAAATAATAATAATAATAATAATAATTATAATAATAATAATAATAATAAATAATTAAAACAATAAAATAATATAACTATGTTTATGAATAACCATAATTGTTCCCTTATGCCCATGGACGGATGGACGGAACAGATTCATTTTAAATTTTATCTTTGACAGTAATATTTCATAAACATAGAACCATTAAAATGTACAATCCTAACCTAGGGCTATTTAAATATATAAAATAAATAATTAATTTTTTTTTTTTTTTTTTTTTTTAAAAAAAAAAAAAAAAAAAAAAAAAAAAAAAAAAAGAAAAAGAAAAAAACAAACGAAGAAACAATTCAACAATAATAATAATAACAACAATGATGATGATGATAATAATAATATATGTTTTTGCGTACGTGTGTAAAATTATCGTTATATTCGGAGATATATTTACTCCTAAACATCTGAAATAATCATTTACGTCACTAGTTTAATCTTCCCACTTTGTTACTAATATTAAATTTTGACGATTAATTAAAATTAGTTGAAAACCATCCCCAGAACAACAACAAAAACCAAATTGTTGGATATGCAATATACACGCAATATACACCATAGTCATTGTAATAACAATTTTTGTCGATCGATCTGTAATTCTGTTCGATACAAAGTCCATTATCTCTCTAAATAATGATTAATATATTTAACCTATATAATATTTTTAGGATTGTTGGACGTTCCTGATCTCATTTTTTGAATGGTTGTGGAATGTGTGCAATGTAACCATCAATGCTTCCCATTGATGGTTACATTGCACACATTCCACAACCATTCAACCTATGATACATTTTAACTTAGTTAATTTTTAAACCAATTAAGACACTTCTTAGAATTCTTCTCTATCCGAAGAAATAATAATATTATATTTTTAAAGTAACAAAATCAATGTTAGCATTAATTTTGATATTTATATACATTTTAATTTTAGCATTTTGTGAGCTCTTTCATATTCATAAGTTATTATTTCTGTGATCAGTATAAGAACACTCAATTTTCATCTATTCTAGATAACTGTCAGTACGGAAGCATATTGTTCGAATATCAGCAATAACGTTAGCAATCAAAATGCATGTCCTTGAATCAAGTTAATAATGAGTTTAAAAAAAAAAAAAAAAAAAAAAAAAAAAAAAAAAAAAACGCTCAGTGGTCCAAATGGGACAATTTGTTTATTGTCTGCTGTAAATGAACCGGAACCGGAATCGGTCGAGATATTCCATGAACTGCATCACTATTACTTCCGCTTTGATTCTACCATTTTTATTTATTTATATCATATTTAGAATACGCAGAAAGAAGAATGGAATGAAATTTTATGCTTGGGTAATTTTACTTGCAGTTCTGTTTAATATTTTTTCTTCTCTGTGCAGTATGTCGAACGCTGAATGTTGCTAAAAATGTACTGATTGTGAATAATGTTTTTAAAGTGCCACCCAACAGGTGCGAGGTAACCGGCGAATTTATCATTTATGATTGAGTAAATCGATATTACGTACACCGCTTTGCTGTACATTCTGTGGTATCATGCTCACAAAGTTCCCACAAGATCCATCTGTGGGATATTTGTTTATGTTTATTTGCAAAGTATGGCCTTATAGTTATTTTAAACTGAAACATTAAAGCATGTAATTTCACTTGAATTTGTGTTCAGTGTTGTTGTTACTAATACTTATAATACTATTATTATTTTAATGTGACATTAACAGTAGGTAATAAATTAAATGATAATTAATATTGTTATATAGAATTAGATAATGATTTAAGTTCGCATTATTAGCATTTTTGATTTTTTATAAATGTTTTGTGTAAATCATTGATTAATTTGTGTTGCAGTTCATTTAAACACACAACAAATAAAACAAAAATCGAAAAAGTAAAAATTAGATATAAAGTATCTATTTGTCTTTCTATGTAAGTAATAATAATATGTGTGTGCGTGTGTGTGTGTGTATATATATATATATATATAGTGAACATACATCAGCAAACTAAGAAAATATGTCACTAAGATATTAACTATGAAGTGCATTATTTCTAAATAACGTAAGCAGAAAATATATGATAATGCGCATTCATGAATAAAATAACATTAAGATACATTTTCTGTTTAATGATAATAATTATTTTTTGCACATTCTGCTACAGTGAAATTACCTTTTATAGATGAATAAGAATCTGTTTTATAAAATTTATTGGAACACTCATCATTTATCATTTATGATCATTTGATTAATCTTATTTATTTATAATGTTACTGATCATAACTATAATAGTAATATTATAGTATTAAATAAATTTACAAATAAATAACTTATTCCTTATTATTTCTATCATTGTAACCATTGTTAATAGATATAGAGAAGGGAGGGAACTCTTTCCAGCTTGTTTTATTTTTGTTTCCATGTTTAGAATATCCTCACAAGATACTGCTGCCTCTCCTGTTTTCTAATATAAATAGTAAAGTAAATGTATAATTAAAAACATATTTGGAATTCAGAAATTAAAATGTTTTAATAAATTGTATTTAGTGTGTGTGTATATATACATACATATATATATATATATAAAAGGTTTTTTTCATTTATTATGTAAATGTTAACTTTACCTTATTAAAACTGAAATCCTTATTTCAGTACTTGTTATAATGTTAAAGCTGGATGCTTACTATCTTTCCATGTAAATATATTTAAAAAAAAATTTAATTATTTTTTTTGTTATTTCAAATAAGATATGCATTTGTTGTTTGCATTTTTATACACATGTATATAAGAATTAATTGAAAATTAATTAATTATAATCTGTCAAGTATCTTTCAGTTAGAAATTAAATTAAATTCCAATCCAATCTACTCTGGATAATCATTAATTAATCCTGAATTTGTTTTTCATTTATTCCTAAAAAAAAAATTAATTTTTTTTTAAAAGTTTTATTTATTTGCCTTCCAGAAAAGTAAAAAAACATTCATGCACAAATCTGTGAAGAATATTTCAATACATTTGAAAGACCATGATAAAAAAATATGTTTTACAGAAGCATTTCAACAAATTATATTATACTGGTAAGGCAGTATTTTTAAAAAAAAAGTAATGATTATGATTTATGTTAATATAGTATGAAATATATCTAAGTATATTGCTTGTGTTTTTTCTTTTTTTTTTTTCTTTGTATTTTTTTAAATATAAATTTTATAACAATTTAAATAATTAAAGTGAAAAAGAGTAGGAAAATATACCAGAAGAATAAGAACCTCATGAAAAAATTTAAAATAGTAAAATTAAATGGGAAAAAAAAAAAAGTAGTTTAAAAAAAATTAAACAGAAAACGTTTCACATGTATCAGGTAACTCAAACAGCTTATTGCATGCAAATGTTACTGGTCCACTTTGACAATTTTAAAATTCTCTGTCAATTACTGTGTCACAGTAGTAGCACACGACAGTTTAATAACTAATTCCCAGCACGGTTACAGTATCCAGTTAATGTGTACAAACAGAAAAACGAGACTGAAAGCCGAAACAGCAGGTGCTACGTATTCTTCAGGTTCCACATTTTAACAAAGATTGAGGGTCAAGCACACTAAATTGGTCTCTGTGTGATTGCACTTGGTATTTTTAACATTCAGATGACTAGTGTTGATTTCTTGAACTTCATGGCAAGGTGTCTGCAAACAAGTGAAACAAGGAGCCTGTCACTGTGTCGTTGGATGAATACAAATAAAAGGAGAGGCTGAAGTCACAAAGTTGGTGGCAGGCCTGGTCAGCTCCAGAGAGCTCTGTTTGTTGTTGATTGAAAAGTAAAACACAGTTTTTAATTTGGACTCGCTTCAACTTTGTTGCTGTGAGGTTAATAAAACATGGGAGTAAAACCATCCTTTTTTTTTTTTTTTTTTTTTGTCTTTTCAATTTATTATATGTAACAGTCTTTATTTGTACTCCAGTTCAAGTAATAAAAGTGGGTTGATGAATGATTTATATATATATATATATATATATATATTTTTAAATTGAACTGTAATTATAATTGTACTTTTTGTATTTATGGATACTGGATTCCCAAACAAATATGTTAAGTAAAGATTAATTAAATTAAAACTATGGCACAATATATCTATTTTAAAAAGCCATAACAGAAATAATTTAAAATGTATTGATATGACATTCATGTATTTATACCTTTATATTATCAGTTTGTATGAATTTTGTCTTGAAAACAACCAAAATTACACATAGTTAGTTTTCTTTATGCTTTAGCTAAAATAAAAGTTGCTGGCATTTCTGTGCATGTTTCTGTTGAACATTCCAATATTGTGACCTTAACCTGCAGAATTTCATTGCCAGTTTTGTTATTGACAAAAATTAAGACAATTTATTATGTGACTTTTTTTTATGAAGATTTTCTTTTTAGCGTTTTAGCTGAAGATAAGCCCTCTGCTTGTCTGTTAAAGATAACACTTGATTGCCAAATTATTAACAGCATAAAACTTTGATTGTTCTCTGTTTTGAAATGTGATTTGAAAAATATTTAGAATATAACTGCTTGCATAATGTTTGTGCTTTACAAAGAGAGTTTTGAGAATTTTTATCTTGGATAAAATTTTGCACACATTTTTGTTATCTTTGACTTTGTAATTGAAACAAAATGATGAATCTTCTAAGTTTTATAATTATAGCTTTACTTGATGTAGAAGATTAAATATTACGTATTTATGATATTACCTTATTTAAAAAGTCTTTGAGTTACAGTCTTGTCAAAACTGTTTTGAGTTTATTACACACACTTTCACACACAAACGCACACCATTGATTTTCTGAATATATTTTAAAGTGCTCATATATTATTTTCTTGATGAGGTTATAATATAATAACTAAATACGTCATTTCTAATGTTACACTATAGATAACAATTATGTATCACACTCTTTTGTTTTAAATATATATAAACAGAAAATAGAAGAAAAAATACTGCAAGAAGAATAAGTAATTTTTAACGTTACCTTAAAAGTAAGAAATGTTTATCCATTTGTGAGACCAACTGTTGTTTTGTCCTTTCATCCTGATAGAAACCATCCACAGTACAATTACTGGTAGTTTGATTAACTAGTACGTCATACGTAGATTCAGTAACTGCTCACTGGTCCACCAGCTATTTTGTCCACAGAAAATGTATTCAGATATTAACAGTTCACTGTTTAATACATCCAGTAACCAAACTCGGTAACTGTTAAATTTTCGTTCACCAGCTGTATTGTCCAGAGCAAATTCATCCACATTTTGAATTGTTACTAGTTTAATTTGTCCATAAGGTAAACTTAATTAATTAATGAATCAGGTTTTGGTCTGTAATAAACCTGATCATTTCAGATTGTTCGTAATCTAACAGAGTCTGAATGTAAACTTGCTAACTAGAAGCTGGTCTCTCAGTTGTTTTGTACATAACAAAGTCCTTAATTGTTGAGTGTTATTCATTTAAGATACTTTGAACATTGACCTTTTCCAGATTAGAGATTTCTCATGTTTTAAAATATGATTTGGAAAAACATTTAAAATATAACTGCTTTGCAAAAAGAGTATTGAGAGGTTTTTTTTTGGTGAAAACATGTTCCACACATTTTTGATATCTTTGACTTTGTATGTGAAATAAAATGGTAAGTTTTATAATTCCTTTGTGGAATGTAGAATCAATTCAGTGATGGGATTGAGTGACCTGTTAATACCTGATTCTCATTTTTGATTAATACTGCCACATTACTGATGTCCAGTTATGAATTCACACAGGCTCATTTTTATATTTGTCAAATTTAAAAACATTTCCACTCACTTTTAATAAAAATGTAAGTAATTGATTTGTAATTTGAAAGTTTATATACATACACTGGTAAATGTATTAAAAGATTTTTGGACATTTTTATCTCTTTTCTAGCTTATTTTATTTTATGTTTTATAACTGGGATTAATTTCAGTTTTCAAACTTTATTTTCTTTTTTATATCTATTTATTTTCCTTTATATATCTATTTATTTTTAAACTGAATATTATGTAATTTTATGTATATATATATATATATATATATTTTTTAAAATACGTTTTAATTTTTTTTTCACTATTAAATTGACACATCATAAATCAGGTTTTTGTAACAACAAATTATTGTTTCACATCCATTTTAAAGGCTGTTTTGCTATCAGTGTGAATATTGTAGTACTGGTATTTTTTGTTTTAACTGGAGACATTTTCACTTTACAATATTTAGAATGTTGTGCGAGTTGGTTAATGTTGTGAACTTGTTTACCTCATCATTAGTTCACTGCATTTCATCACCCATGTAATTGTCTGCATATTTCATCTGTTTGATATTCCACAGTTACATGCACATAATAACAAACAGATATAAAATAATTACATCTGGATCATTATTGACAGTTGCAAATTTAAATGCATTATGTATATAATATAAGGAATTAATTATTTTTATTTGAGACTGCTAGTAATAAATATGGTTGCAGTTATATAAAGAAAGGTTTATGTAGATAACATTTAGTTAATATTATTGATAAATGTATTAGCTGCAAATAGAAAAAAAAATTAAGTAAATAATTTTTATTTGATACGTATTGATGCTGTTACAAATAAATAATTTTTATTTTTTATGGTTACTGATAAAAATAATTCAAGTCAGTGCAGAATTTTTTTTATAGTTAATTATTTTTTTAATTTAAAATGACCTCCAAGGCTGATGGAAGAGATGTCACTGATTCACAATGGTGGCAGTTTTTATTAATGTTGTATTGTACTAATTATGATATAAATATCATTAAAAACACCAGAGATGTCCTTTTCAAATGCCATTATTAAAGGTTACTGTTAGAACTCTGGGTTAAATAACACATAATGATTTTTTAATACAAACATATTTGATTTTATCTTTTCAGACTTCTGTACTGATCTCTGTGAAATCCAATTATTAGAATTCATTGTGATGTTTGAAAAGGAACATTTTTGTAAATGAGGTAAGTGAGGAATTTGAGGTTGTAATTCTTTGTTTATTTAAATATTTTTAAGAATCTTTATCAGACTTTTTCATAAAAATGTAAATAAATATCTATCTGATACACAAATGGCAAAAACAAATATGTTATTTTAACCTGCAATTTAGTTCTGATTATTCACCCATTTTTAAATAACTTTAAAAAAAATTCTAAATCATATTCTAAGTTTTATTTTGGGTTGCAGAAAAAAAAAAGAGATGAAATAATCATTTATAAATTTAACTGCCTGTTTGTAAATAGATAGTTAACTTCCAGAAAAAATGGAAAAGAACCCCCCCAAAAAAAAAACCCAGCCATCTTTTAATTAGATATTAAGATTAGTGAATTATTTATTTTAATTGTACTAAGGATAAAAAGCTAATGTTCTAAATTGTAATGATTAAAAATAATTTTGATCCCATCAGAGGACAAGATTATATATAATAACTGACAGTGAAGGATTTGAATGTTTATAATGTTCAGAATTACAGTTTTCATTTGTTATTTTTTCTGTTGATTCAGATAATTATCTGTCCTGGCACAAGACAGTAAGATTTGTTTATCTGGTTCTTTCTCAGTAATAAAAACTTTATCTCTTGAGGTCCACTCTTTTCACTTTCTAAATAGCCAAGAACAAAAACTGTCATCTTGACTCTTTCACTGTTGTGAATGAATACCTCTGTGTTAGGAACCAGTCGAATATAATCCAATAAGAGCTTGGTATTTGAGAAATACACTCTATGCCAGTGTTGTGTGTGTTCTCACTGTTTTTCTTGTGTTGTTTTTGAAAGCTGCAGCTGCTGCAGATGTTGAGATCACTGTAAATCACACATTGATTTTCACTTTTTTATGTCATCGCCTTCTGTATATGATTGTTTTTTGTTTGCACATTTTAATCTCGCATTATTGAAGGAATTAGGCTGAAGAAAAGAATGAGCTAGAAATTATAATGATTAGTTTTACCAAAGAACATGTTTGTGTAGATAACAAAAAGAAACCATAAAAATCATGTTGTTGTGGAAATAAAAAGTTAAACATTTGTGATATGTTAAAATTTTATTTTCATTCGTTTGCAAAACAAAAATTAATATTTAAAAAAAGAATAAATTAAAAAAAATATTAGAGAAAAAAATAAGATATATATTCTACTGCTTAACAGATGAATAGATTTATTTATTATATGTAACTGATGAATTGTATTTTAATAGAGTGTAATTATACTTAGAGCAGATTGATGAATAACATTTTGGGTGGGTGGGTATAGGCATGCATATAGATGCGGGTGGACATTTAAAAAAGAATGCAGAAATATCAGGCAAAATTAGTTAAAAAAATTATTTTGATCATAAATACAAGTACAAATACAGTCATTTTATATAAATTCTCCACCAAACAACATGTTATTTTTAAATAACTTTGAGATAAAAAAAAAAAATGGCACAATCATTTCAAGGGTTCTGTAAAGATTTTTTTTTTTTGGTCATTTCTTTATGGGTTTTTTAAAAATATGCTTTGATTTTCTTTAGAAATGATTATTGATATTTGTCATGCTACATTTGTGTGATATACAGTAATAATGTGACAAAGAAAAATATTTGTGTACATAAAATAAATAGAAAATAAAGCAATTTGTCTATACTTTTTAAATAAGATTTTAGAAAAATAATAATAATGACCTTCACAAATTATTTGAGAAAAATGGTGTTTTCAGTTAGTTGTTATAGTAAAAATCAGGATTGAAAACAGTTTTAAAATGTATTTTATGTAAGTTAATTAATTAATTTATTTATTTATTATTTGGATGTGCAGAGTTACATTTATCAAGCAATGGATGGATGGAGTGAAAAGTATTATCTGGCAAAATAGAATTTGTTTATTATTAAAGAACTAAAATAAAACAAATTACTGAATAGTTATAACAGCTTTTAAAACATTGCTTTATTTTCTTTTATTTATTTAATAATACTATTATTTTAACTAACTAAAAATTAGATCAAACAAAAAATAAAAACTTTTTTTTTTAATTATCCACGTTATCATCCTTTTATAAAAAAAAGTATGGAAACTAAAAATTAAAAGCTTTTTTTTTAATTATCCACGTTATCATCCTTTTATAAAAAAAGTATGGAAACTAAAAATTAAAAGCCATCTTCTAGTAATTAAAAAAGTAAAACCCACAAAAAACATAATAACTGAATATTTACATTAAATTAACTGAAACACAAAGTTCATTTTTTGATGTCACAAAAAAACAACTAAAAAATTAAAAAAAAATAAAAATAAAAAAAGTGAAAAAGCATGACAGATTAGTTTGGCATCTTTCCCACCATCTAGGTTGATTGTTCTTGTTTAAACAATGATAGCGTGGTGATTAACTTTGCCCAGCCTACATGTAGGTAGTAACTGGCCCTCGGATAAACAATGCATATACATGGACTTCATAGACAGATAATGACTTTTGTTTGCGTTCACAAAAACCATTTTGATGATTCAGTGTAGGAAAATGTTTTCTTATCAGTGGAATAGCGCAGAAGATTTTCTGGAAGATTGACAGCAATATTTTAATTTGATTAATAAAATTCTTTATGCATGTATCACGATGAAACGGTTTTCTAAAAATCGCAGTTGGAATTTGGAAAGGATACCAACACAAATAAAATATGACGACCGAAACAGAATTGGTGAGTTTGAACATTTAAGCAGTGATTGATTAATAATATCCCAGTGAAGGGATTTCAAAGAATAAGTGAGAAAAAAAAATGAAGTAAATGATAAATAAACTTAATATTTTTTAAAACCAATGGCTTTCTCATACACACATACATGCAGAGGCACACATTCAGACACACACACACAAACACACACACACACACACACACACACACACACACACACACACACACACACACACACACACACACACAAACACACAGACACAGACACACCCACACTGTCTATCTAGGTTGCATCTCAAAATTTTCCTTCAAATAAAAAAACATGTGGAGGCAAGATAATTGTATTAAATATCCACCTCCAGATAAAAAAGGCCAAACGGTTTGCTTGTAACTAATTAATTGTGTAATAGAAAATGCAGTCATGTTCAGCTGTTAATGATCCAGGGTTCAGCTTGGATGGCAGATAATTGCTAGAATGATGTAGTTAATCAGATGTGAAGCTAGACAGTGAACCAGGTGTAAGCCTTTTTTTTTTTTTTTCTATACAGTTAGTGCTTAGTGTAGTTCATCTTTTTAAGTCTCCTGCTGACAGTTCACTGGGCTCCTGTGACAACTTGTGACACTTTTCACGCAAACTGACATTTAAATGTGATGTTATGTAGAAGGAGTTTGTTTTGGGATACTAAAAAGAAAAAAAAAAAGTACTGTACAAAACAGTTGATGTTTAAATTGTAGCACTTTTTTTCTTCTTTTTTTTGTCACGATTTTCACGTTTTTTTTAATTTGAAAATTTTGCTGTATTTTTCTTCTACTGTTTAAAGTATTTTTAAATTTTGAAAAAGTTGAAATGAAATATTTGAAAGAGAAGAAAAATAATTTCCCACGTGATTGGATAAGACCTAAATTGTTGACTATTGGTTGTCTGTGCTTGAAGAAACATCGCACCTTTTATCCTAAAGGTCAGTTAATATTTATTTTAATTTAATTAAATTCAGTTAATTAATTAACATTTTTTTCCCATTATTATTTGTTTTAATGCTTCTTATCAATTATTTACACTTTGTGCAGCAGTATCAATTATCTGCTTATAATGAAATTCTGTACAGTTTGTTGTTCAGTACGGTTTAACAAATTCTTAAGTGATTTAAAAATGTTGTAATATCTTGAAAATTAAAGTGTGGTTTACCAAACAGTAAATGGGTAGAGTTGTGATAATTTGATAGATTGATGTTTTGAGATATATTGTAAAATACAAACAATATTCAGTGTTTTCAGTTGAGTTGTCTGAACATGCAGGATGGTTACCCACTTAAACATCATACGACTTTATAAATTACTATTACTAAACAGTGAAAGTCATCTGTAACTTCTTTTTTTATCATAATAATAAGAATGATGGAATCAGACTGTTTAACATGACTTTGTTTTTATAAAAAAATTTACATATTATTTTAATCAGATCAGTTTGTAAATGATATAGCTAGGGAACCCTTATTTTGGTCTTTCATATAAAAATTTGAATTATATGTGTAAAACAAATCATTGTTACATAAAATTTTAAAAATGATTAATAAACAATATCATTTAATTTAAAGATTAGTTCTAGATTGTAAGTAGTACAGAAATGCAGTCAAAAAATCCCCCCCAAAAACACAAAAAAACAAACAAAAAAACCCCATCTTTTTTTTAATGCATTAAATCATTTGGTAAAGTATTGTTTTAATTTTAGGCTTAATCAAGTATAATATAGATTTATTTACCTGTATTTTTATAAACATATTTATCACAAATTACCATGATTAATATATTGCTTACACTGGCATTATGATTAGTTTTCTTCATGTGTCTATTAAAAAAAAAAATATTTTACAAATATGACTTGATTTATTCTTATCTGTCTGCTCTTCCAGTTTCACCAGAAGATAAATATTTGATCTTTATTTTATGTCTATTTCTTTCTTCAGCTGTTTATACTGCTCATTATAATTTTAGAATAAATATGCATTTAAAGTCACATGGATTGGAATATTTTGTTGATCTCCAAATTTAGGTTCATTTTATTTCTGTTTGATTACGGCTGCCTGACAGTCATTGTAAAACATCTTTTTGTTTCAGTTCAGAATTACCCAGTCCACTGTGCATATTTATTCTTGATAATGTTGTTGCAGAAGTCAGGTTTATGTGTTGTTTCTGCAGCCACGAGATTGGCTGTGTGTCTAACACACTGGGTTTGCTAGACAGATCTGTGAGTCAGTGTTAACTAGGGAGCGGGCTGTGTACTTGTCCCCAGTCTCCATTGTCTTGCTTAGACGTGATTGCGAAGACATTGGGAACCAAAAAACCTGAGATGTTCTTTGGTTTTGTTTTGTTTGTAAACTTTTCTTGTGAGTAAACAGCAACAGCCAATCACACAGCTGGCCACAAGTCACGTTAAATACTTTCAATATCCAACTTTCATATGCAGAGATCTTGTAACACCTGAAGAGAACAGTTTTTGCAAAGATCGAGACAGTTTGTTGATATCTGGACTTCAGCTCTGGGCGAAAGAAATATTTTTTTTTTAGTTTTGACATATCTTTTGGTTAAGATGAAAGACGTGTTAAATACTGTCAGAACTGAATTTTCAAATGCAGAGATCTAATAACACCTGAAGAGACGATTTTTGTACAGATTGAGAAATTTTGTTGATACGGTGAAGAACATCATTTTTCAGTTTTGATTTATGATTTGGATAACATGGATGATTTTCAAAACAGATTTAATAGTACTAAATCAATGTGATTAAAATTTTATAAAGAATATTTGTAATTATTGCAGACATCTGTGGAAACCAGTTTATTCTAAAAGTAATTCTGAAAACCATTAGTATCGTTTACTGTGAATGCTGCTACTTGGTTTCTGATTGGCTTCAGTAACAAATTGTTAGTATTTGGAAATATTTCAGAAGTCTTTGCGGTCTGAAGTTCATAGAAAGAAAAAAGTTACTTCCATTTATTTTTTTCACCAATATATTTTTCTGTTTCTTATAAAAACTTCTGTATAAAGTGTTTTTTATTCAAAGTATATACTAAATCCAAAAACTTCATAACTGCAAGTGGATGAAAAATCACATAATTTATTCAGATATTTTCTCTTCTTGAAGTTTAACCAGCTTTTCCAAAAGCTATTAACAGTATTTAAACCTATTACTCTCTGTCCTTGCAAGTGTTTTTGATTGATATACGAGCACCATAAGTGGCAGTTTTGCTAATTGTGGAGTAATAAGTGTGGTAAGCTTAGATGATTTAACAAGTATTTGACGTTTCTCATACATGTGTTCACAGTGGGACTGTGCATTTCACCATTTGGACAGTTTTCAAGACACCAGCTCTGTGGGAACTTCGTAATATTCATCAGAAAGTATTACCTTGTTTTGATAACTTTCACCATCTTCACTCATTTTGTATTAATTAAATTACATTGAAAGTTCACTAAAACTGTGTGGATGTGGATACTGCAGTGTTACATATTTCTTGTGCATTCAAGTAATTCAGCATACTTCAAAGTCGTTTTATTGACATCTGTTTTCTGTAAGGTTGAAAATTAGATGTAAAAATTCATGTGAATTTCAGGTACAAAATAATTGTCAGTAAGAATTTTTTTTTAAATTAATTCATTAATAACAAAAAAAAAAATACCAAAAAACCAAACCCTAATCAAAACAAGTATTTCACAATGGTTTGGGCAGACAGCTTAAATGATAAAAAGTGGCTGGAAGCACAAGACAATAAAACACTTGCAAACCTTTCTGAAGAAATTGTTACTAAAAAAAAAGAAAAATCCTGCAAAGAAAATGACACAAATACTTGGAACCTGGTTCTGAATTGGCTTCGAGGAGTTCGTGCAAAAAAGTGTCATGGTAAACAAGGTAAGAACAGAAATGTTCTAACTTCTGGTGATGGATTCATCCATTCTTCACTTCAAGTAGTTTGACTATTTTTTCTATTACTTTTGATTGTTGATAAAAACAAGAAAATGAAGAAGAGAAAATAGAAAATTATATATATATATTTAAACAATTCTTATTGAACTGTGACTTTATGAATTTCGATTTTGTACATACAATTAATAATATGGTAATACAACTTGGAAATTAATTTACTAATATCTAAATGATCTCATTGCCATATTATTAAAATGGTACGGACATGTAAAATTAGAAAATCTTGTGTTTATTTTCTTTTAGCTTATTTTTTTTTTTTTAGTTCGAAATATTATTTTTTGTTTATGCATATATATATATATAGATGTGTGTATGTATGTATAAAGTATGTAGGCATTTATTCTTTGCACTTACAGACACTTAATGTATGTATTTGGACATCTTCAGTGTATATTATATTGTACTGTAATTAATCCTTTTGTTTGTTGTTATGCTTTTTGTTTGTGAATTGTGTATTTTACAATTGTTTTCCTTACTGTTTAGGTTTAAAATACTCTACAGAATACTTCAGTTTCAAGGAAAGACAAATATTTCAGAATGAAATAGTTTTATTATCAGCATTGCAAGTATTGAATGCCAGTAAATGTATGCTTCACATAACTTGACAGTAAAAGAGTTACTAAAGACAATTATTTCAAACAAAATAAGGAACAAATACTTTATTTAATGATATTAACTCCCTTTATTATATCTATGGTTACATGGTATCACATGTAAGACTCACACAAATAATGATAAAAGTAACAATATGGGTTATTTCGTTTTGATTAGCAGGAACATAACTTTTACATGCATTCATAGGACAACTGTCGATGAACAAGTCAGGTGTGGAGCAGTAACTAGAACTGGAAACATAGCCCAATTTCTCTTTGAAAAGAGCTGATCCTGCAGCTGTTTCAGTTGGTTGCCATCTGTGAAATTTCTTTTAGAATTATTATTGATGTGTTGAAGATTCAACATTTTCTTTTCCAAGGAGCCACATGACATAATTATGGCCTGTTAATAGCAGTGATTAAAAGGATCATGCATGCAGGTGTAACAAACAAATGTTTTCTATTTGAAATCTTGTAATCTGGGTTTTTGGTGGGGTTTGGGTTGGCTGTGTTTCAAGGTCAAGTGTTATAAAGATTTACAGGTTACGAATGGTGGCTTGACACCTAAGAAGTAATCTTTTTTCAGTCAATATTTTCACTTGCTAAAACTCTCGTTTAATCTACCACAAATTTTTGGTTAGCATATTTTGGCCTTTTTTTTTTTTTTTTTTTTTGATTTTCATCCAAATGTTAGATTTCAAAAGATTGTTTTCAATTTTCACATTTTACGCATTTTTTCTTTTTTTTATGTTGTTAAATGTATTATGTTATTTTATTATTATTTTTAAAATTAAATTTGGATTTCTATCATTGTATTTAGAAAAAATATATTTTAAACAAAAGTGCATTATTACCATATCATAACTATTCAACACCTTAAAAAATATTCTGCATTAGTGTTAATGTTGGCAAAAAATAATATTTAATCCTTGATTATTATTATTTTTTATATAATATATATATATATAATTATTTTAATATTTAGTAAAATAATATTTTTATCCATACAATTATTGGGAGCAAGAAGTTTTGTTTTTACTTTAGCTTTTGCAGTTTTGCCTCTTTATTGTATGTCCATTTATCACTGATGTTACATTAACTTTTCTTTTTTTGAATGTCAATTTTATCAATTGTTTTTGACAAATTTTTACTTAAATCGAAAACATTTCTTTAAACTTGAATACATTTTGTTCTGTCAAAGGAACGAGGTGGAATGCTGGATACTTCCACCCTTAATAATCATTGCAGCATGACGCGCAACTTCGCACTGCCTTGTTGAAGGTTTGTTCTTTGACTAGAGGATCCGGCATCAGTTTTTCTCCCATCCATGAGCAGAGATTCACAATTTCTTTTTAGGATCTCTGTCTGATGTGCACAAACACAGATCTGCAGCAGTGTCTGGTCTGGGTCTTTACATGGACATGTGACTGTATGTAGAAGCTCTGAACTGCGCACTGTTGTTAGATTTCAGAGACTTACAGACTCAGACATTTTTTTTTTTCTTCTTATCCTTTTTACAGAGTGAGATTAACCAGGATTTAAAGCAGATTCATCTAAAGATGGTTGTAAGAGAAAGCCTCTGATTTAAGTTAATTCCTTTGCCAGTGAAAAGTGCCCCTTTGCTGCCAAATTAGAAACATGAGGTGACAGTATTAACACTGCATTCATTAACCTTCCAACCTCTCGAATGGATTAGGTTTATAGATTTTAGTGCCAAAATAATGAATGCTTAATATTGATTTGTACCCCCTTTTTTTTTTCTTCTGATGATAGTGTTCGAGGCATTTTACTTTTTATGGTGAAGAAAAAAGAATTAATAACATAAGCATTGTCAATAACAAAGACAAAAAAAGCCTCAGAAAAACTAAAAAATCCACATTACATTCATTATAACTAAAAGAAACAAAACGATCTATCTTTTAAATACTGGTTCCATTATAACCATGAACGAAATACGAAAACTTACAACGGAATATATTTAAAAAGTTATTCTGTATGCAAGATAAAGAAAATAATACAAATGGTATAAAACGATATAGTCAAGTTCCAAACAGATTATGAAAAGACACCATGTGTTATTATGGAGTTATTATGTTGTTTATGAAAATATAACAGTATACAGAAAATATATGCATATGTCTGTCAGGGGAAAAAAAAAATTAACTCTTTATGTATAGCCTGCATAACTATTAAATTCAGTTTTTTTTAATGTTTAATGGAAAAGAACCAACTAATAATAAAAATAAATTTGTGATGATATGTACAAAATATCAACCTAAGCCATGATAATGTCATTTTATAATCAGTAGATTCAATTTTTATTTTATGTGTATATAGGCCTGCATGTGTGTGTGTGTGTGTGTGTGTGTGTGTGTGTGTGTGTGTGTGTGTGTGTGTGTGTGTGTGTGTCTGGGTATGGGTTCATGTTTGTGTGTGTATAAACTGAAAACACTTTATTCTTTTGACAGTATTTGTTGTTTTGGTATCTGATACCTATTTAGATTTTTATAACTGCAGAGATTGTGACTGGGATGATAAAATGGTGTGATGTTATGTTTGGAATGTGACTGTAACTTTACTAATGTTGTAAGCATGTTGCAGTGTTTCAGAACACAGAAACTGTTTTACTAAATAAGTTTTTAATTTCAGGTGCCGTTCACCGACATGTTTCAGTGTACACGAAGCATCCACAAGATGGACGTCTTCTCAAACGTAAGTACATTGTTAATATCTTTATTATAGAAATGTGGATCAGGTCTGTGGTGAATAAATTACTTACACTATTTAATAATTTGTGTTTGTATCAGGAAAACAAAGAACTGATATTCTTGTTGTTTTATGCCTTTTTGAAAAAAAATAAATAAAAGAAATGTTGAAATACAAAAAAAAAAAAAATCCCCAAACATACAGTGTTCCTAATTGTTTCATGAACCTGACTTTTTGACAGTCTGATGAAAGTAATGGGCTCCCACCCAAGAACAGGGACTATAAAACAATCACTTCTTTTACAAATAAAATACAACATTCCTTTCATTTTATGACTTTATCACTATAAATCTTAATACAGTTGAACCAAGCTATTCTCACAGATTTTCTACCAAATATACCTCTATATTCACTCTATCCATTTGGATTTAAAAAAAAAAAAAAAAAAAAAAAAATAACATTTTTATAAATTTTAATTAAAAAAAAAGTAACAGACATTTAAACAAGCTCATAATACAACATCAAAAGAATTTAAAAACATTTAACACTGAATTTTATGATGTGCATCCATCAACTGCAGCATACAAAAAGTGACAAGAAAAAGATAAATAAACTTATGTTCAACAGTCTTACGGGCCACATAACTTAAACATTTCCTTAAAGATAAAAGTATTTGGTCTAAGCTGCTTAATAATGTGACACGTTTATTTTTGTGTTAACTGTGAACAAAGACATATGGTTGCTTTGACATCTTTTCGCTACAATTTTGAGGGTAGGTGTCATTCACTAATTTACTAAATTATACAGTAAGTGCAGTATTTTCAGCAAAATTTCAGTATCTGCATGTACAGAATTTTACCTCATTTATTAAAACTGTTAAAAGATTAAATAAATTTGACCAAATAGTTTATAAATTTGAATAAAACATTTATAGATTTGATTTAATCTTTGGATAATATATGAATACATTTATTGACTCACTGGGTTATCTTCCCAGTTACAAAAATAATCTGACATCATCTGCATAAATTAATGTTATCATATGTTACAGACACGTTTGAAAACTTAAACTAATTTATACACATTCTACTCATTTTGATGCTTTGACAATTTTTAAACATATTTATTCATAAAATGTGGTATCTTCGAAGATTATGGCATTATCTATAGAAATCTTTCTGTCTGATTTACTTGTGCTTTTAGACACTTCGAATGAAATTTTACAGATTTTTGTTGTCTTTAACCTTTGACAGTTTTTACATCTGTTGATAATGTATGTGTTATTTTCAAATAACATAGCGTCATCTTATAATTTTGAATTATCTGAGATACTTTAAACACTTTGAAGACTAAATGATTTATAGATATCTGTTGTCTTAACCATTGATAAATTTATAAACATTTATTGATGAAATTTGGTATCTTTCATGTTTATTATGATTTATTGACTTTTCAAGGATTGGATAAAAAAAAAAAAATTATTTCTCAGATAATTTTCTAAATCTTTGATTGCTGATACTGATATACTCCTGCAGTATTTTATATAAAATTGTGTTGTCAAAATTCTTTGTTAATACACTCTATACTATTTAGGATTAGCAGAATTTTTTTATTATTTTTAATTTTATTTAATTTTATTTATTTTTTACGTATCTTAAACATATAATTAACCATTTTATTTGAATATTCTAGAAAATTAAAACTTAAATATTTTTAATTTGTGAAAAAACCCACAAAAAAAATCAAAACAAAATATCCACATGCATGAAAACAAACAAATGCAAAGAGAAAAAAAAAAACACACTAAAAAAAATCACAACTGTTGACAATGGATTTACATTACAGTTTCAAACACTGACCTTTTCTTTTCAGGATTTTTTACAGAGTAAATACAAACATTTTTGTATCAACATTTTTCTAAATTTAGATTTTGAATTTTAATTTAGCTTTGTTTATTCTTTTAAACATTTCTTTCAGTAAAAATAATTATTCATTTTTATTTTTGGTCATGTAAACTATTACAAAAGTTTTAAAATGTTTTTTTAAAAAAAATTTCCTAAAGTAAAAAGAAAGAAAACAATGAAGGCATTAGCAACAAAAGTTTAGACTATCATTAAATATTAATTTATTATGAAAACTATAAAAAGAATATTGTATATATTTTTTTCTTAATCACATCTTCAAAATTATATTAAAACAGATGACATTGATTTTGCAATCGCAATTCTTTTAGTTAACCGTTTTTTATTTATTAACTGAAGTTTTCCATTAAATAAATAACATTAAATTGTAAAATCTAGCAAGATATACTCCACACACAAAAAGATAAGATAACAGAAAAGAAAAAAAAAAAATACAAATTGTTAAGTAAATAGAAAAATTCTTTCATTAAAAAAAAATCTTGACAGCATGAACATAGATTTTTTTTTCTCCTTCTCTTTATTATGTTGCCTATATATGTCTATAAACAAGTTTAAGTGTTTATTTACTTTGAAATAAGTGCACAGGAAGCAATTATTATAAGGACTTAATTTTACTGGCAGCTGTTTTGTTAAACAATTAAGGAAATGGTCACACTTAATGATGTTAAAGGTTTTTCACAGTTCACAGTGGTTTCTGTTACACAGGATTAATATGAAAAGAGGCCAATAGAGCATATTGTCTGTGTGTGTGTGTGTGTGTGTGTGTGTGTGTGTGTGTGCAGTGTTTTTGGTTGGGTTGGCTTTATAAAAAAAAAAAAATATTATTGACTCAGTCTTTGTGGATTTTTGTAATGATCGCATTCAATATGTAAAAAGACATGAATTTGTTTTTCCAGTAGAGTATTTTGTTTTTTAAAAATACATTTTAACTGAAGCCTTGATAGCAACCATATTAAAATATCATGATTAAATATTTCAACTTTATTAACAGATAAATGAGAATTAACATAGATCTTAGATTTGTTTTAATATATAAAATGATATTATTCAATAACAAAATTACCTTTTTTTTTCTTTTTTTTAAATGATCAGTTTCATCATTTTACAGTATGTTATTCTAATCTTAGCTATATCTGTGATATTTAGGTTAGCACCACTTCATAATGTCACATCTGGTGTTTTTATTAAGAAAATAAAAAGAAAATAATAAATCAGTATAATGTACAGCTGATAAACTGATAATTACAAAAAGAATATTTAGAAGAAAAAAATAATAATAAAAGAAAAAAGAAAAATGAAATAAAATAAAATAAATAAAAATTAAAAATTAACAAAACACACACACACACATATACACACACATCTACATGTGTGTGTGTGTGGGGGTGTGTGTGTGTGTGTGTGTGTGTGTGTGTGTGTGTGTGTGTGTGTGTGTGTGTGTGTGTGTGTGTGGGTGTGTGTGTGTGTGTGTGGGTGGGTGTGGGTGTGTGTGTGGGTGTGTGTGGGTGTGTGTGGGTGAGACTGTGTACTACACAGTTTAAACCTTTATCTCTTTGTATTAATAATCATGGCACTGCAAGTTTTTAAGAAAATAGATACAAATTTATATGATAATTAAAGCATTTTGAATTAATGTTATGAACAAAATCACCTTCGTGCACCCAGATATTTAAAGTTTTAAGTAAGTAAATAAGTAATAATAATAAATTTTATAATGGTAGTAATAAATAAATAAAAAAATACATTATAGCAATACTAATAAATAACGATAAACAGATAAATAGATAAAATTTATATCAATTAATAAATTACCAAAATAAATAGATAATAACAGTAATAAAGTGTCTTAATATTTTACTTTAAACATGAAACCTATTAATAAAACCACTAAACAAGTGACAAGAAAACAGCGACAACAGTAAAAATTTAGAAACTAGATTATTATCTGTAAAGGAATGTGAACCACATGTTGTGTGTGGTCAGTGTGTAGTTAATCCTTTCACTGCATGATATATTTAAGTTACAACACAGTGACACACACACTTGTATTTCACTCGCCTGAAAATCATTGTTTGCATTTATCCTGATGACGACTTGCAAAATAAATAGAAACTAAATATTTTTGTGATGACAGAAGAATTATAATTGACTGTGTCCTCATATAATTAAGATTTTAAACTGATGTTTGGTAAGTAGTTTATATATTTTTGAAAATTAAATATTAAGTTCTTTTGCTAAGTCAATAAGTAAATTATCAGCTGCTATTTAAATAATAATAATAATAATAATAATAATAATAATAATAATAATAATAATAATAAAGCCATAGCCACCAGAAAAGTGAGGAAAAGAATGTTAATAAAAACAAAATAACAATAAATAGAAATAAAATAACGAAATTATATTAAAAGTAAGTAAAATAAATAATAAGTAAAAAAAATTGTGAATTAGAATTTAGTCACAAGCTTGTATATAATTCTAAATGGTTTCAAAAAAAGATTTAATTAACATAGTAATGTTTAGATAGGTATGATGTTGTAATATTAAATTTGTAAGAAAATTATTTGAATATAATCCATATCATTTATATCCTTGAAATGAATGGAGGCTTCAATGGTTTGTATTCATAAGCAAAAGGTAAACATTTACAAATTACAAAAAGTTTATACAGGCTGAGTAACCCTTTTTTTTTTTTTTTTTTTTTTTTTTTTTTTTTTGCCATATTCATATCTACTTTTCAGTTTTATCATTATTGTTTTTTTTTTAAATTAGAATGATTTTTCATTTGCATTCAGTAAGATAATAATAATAGTAGTAGTAGTAGTAGTTATGTATAAATGAAAAAGATAACAGTACATTAATTTTATAAAAAAAAACATGCTTTTATTTTTTTAATGCATTTAATCATGTAATGTAGAAAAATATATTTAATGTTTTCATATTAATTAGTTTAAAAAGAAATTAAAAATCCCAATTTTTTTTCAAAGCTACATTATCAGTATTGGCATGATTTTTATAATATTTTTATATTTGTCCTTTCAAATGTTAAAGACAGAAACCAAATAAAAAAATAATAATAATAAAAAATAAAATACTGATTAAATTAATCTTACTTATACAGTGTCTGCATTAAAAGGAAGTTTGTTCTAGTTTCAACATGTATACGTAGACTGTTTCATAACTCTTAATGTTTGATTTGCTAATCCTGACAAGTAATACAGATTACATTTGGCAGATTTTCCCTTTGCTGTTTCCAAGTAATTTATTTTGTACAAGATGTGTCAGATGTAGTATCTTGGCATGATGCTTTCATTTTCATGTCTTCATACATAACAGCAAGGCTCACATATCTTGCATTTCTTATTAGCCGGAAGTCGGGGATAAAGTAGTGGACAAGAGTCTGTCACTTCAGACATTTTTTCACTGTAGTCTAGCGGATGTCGTGGCATACCTAGTGGTGCTCTGATTGTTCTGTCTGCATGCATTATTTGATAACGATCCTCAGAGATGCTGGTCAGATAGGTTGTTGTGCTGCTGCTGCTGATGGTGATGATAATGGTGTGCATAAATAATCCGACTGGTTGGTTTGCACAGACATCACAGGACAACAAAGAAAACCAAGTTCAAATAAAGAGACTAGTTTTTTTGTAAATACCACACAGGCTCTCAGAATTTCTAATTGCTAGCCTAATATTTCTGTTAAAAGGTCATTTTTGCAAAAGTTTACATTTTTTTTTTTCTATTAAACTTTACTTCTACTACTATATTTTGTACTTTTGTCTATTTAAAAAAAAAAATTAAATATAAAAAAAACCATAAAATTTCCATCATGGTTCTGCAGCATGTACAGTTGACAAACATTTTAAGAGTTTTATCGACTTTTGGGTGGTATCTGTTTCTCCTTTGGTGATAGGCTTGTTTGCCCTAATGGATGTTTAGCTGGTGTGAAGTTTACCATGGATTAACAAAATCTGGACATCCATTTGAGCTATCGTGTAAACAAGGAAGCGCTAAGAGTGATGTGAGCCAGCAAGCATTGGTGTTGAAAGTTTTGTAAGAACAGGACTTGAAAATTAATATAGCATGCCAGTATCATCTATCATGCAACTTAGTTAAGAATTTCAAAGTAATTAAGAACATCTGAAAATCTGAAATTATGCTTTTGGACAGAAGTAGATACAGAACACCAAGAAGGTGGACAGGAAATCATGTTCGGATTGTCTATGTGAGAAGTACACCATCAGTAAATAAAAATTTCCATCCACTGGATAGACGACCAAAGAAAGTTGTTCACTATTTTGGTAGGTCTTTTTCTTTTCCTTCTTCTTTTTCTCCCAGTCCAATTTAGTTGGTCTTTGAAGAGCTAATCTGGGTTCTTTTTTCAAAGATCACTTGACTGACATTTGTATTCTGAGGATGTCTGTGCAAGACTTGTTGTCGCAGTTCATTACATCCAGCACTGGGATAAGTAGATGTTCTTTCTTTTCAGTTCATTACTTCAGTTGTTAGGATTACTTGGTTTTTGAGGTGGGTATTTCATTAAATAACATTTTTATTTTCATTTTTTCTTCTTGTTACTATTTAAAGTATGATAATTAATAATTTTTTCAAATATTCGTGTTATATTAACAAACGGTGAAGACAATTTGTGAAACAATTCTTACGGTTAAAAATGGTTCTCCTGAGTAAGTTTAATATAAATATATCTGATTACTTTATAGTTTTTAAGATAATTTCGAGTACATTTTATATATTTATTTTTAAAATTCTCTTCTGATTAAATTTAGTTAGTTCTTTACCTTTTTACCCTCAGTTAAATCTAGATACAAAAAAATCTAATATAATATAATATTATAAATGCTTCTGTTTTTTGAAATGATAAATATAAAAACTTACTTTTTTTTTATCTTTCGATTTAAAAAACAAAAATAATAATAAATATCATAATAATAATAATAATCATAATCTGATATATTTGGAATCATCTTCCTAAAAAGGTTTTGGAAAAAACCCCAAAACAGTCCATTAATTAAAAGAAAAAGTGAAACCAAAATCAAGTGACAACAAAAACGTTCTTTAAAATTATATAATACTATTAGCATTCAAATAAATCTATTAAAAATTAATCTTTTTATTATTTTTTTAAATCGGTCAAATCCCTTCTTAACAGCATTTGTGCATGGATAAAACGGACACATTTTTAATTTTGTAGCATGTGAAATTTACAGGTATTTAAACTTTTGTTGTGTATAATAATAATACTTACTTTGGCCTTCTGGTCTTTTTAATACTTATATTCATACAAGGTGTTTCCCACATTAAATACAGACACATTTATTTTACATGGGCCTCTGTCATGAATTATTCATGTGGCATTTTCAGTTATCAATAAATATTGGTATGTTAGTATTATGTGCCATTTCATACCAGGTGAACTTTAAAACTTTGTGTAATACAAAAATACTAGTGTAAAAGTTATATACAAATGAATACGAATTGTAAGAATGATAAATAAATAAATAAATAAATTATTTATTCATATATTTCTTTATACTACACTGTCATTAAAAGTTCAGTCTTTCATTCCTTGACAAATAAAATAATCAAGTCTGAGAAAATTTGTTTATACTTAAAAGAATAAATTAACCCCCTTTTTAAAAAAAAAAAAAAAAAAAAAAAAAAGACTTCCATTCATGATGTATATATTTTATTATTGTATTAGACATTTACATAACACCATGGCGTTATTGCCTAAGGTAAGATATTTGTTTTTCACATTCATGGCTGTTTCTTTAACTAATAAGGATGTTTCTCTGTGTCTGTTCAAAGGTAAGATTTTATTTTGAGTAAAATATGTAGATAACATATAATGCTTAATAGTCTAGTTCTTTTTTTAAATTTTATTTATGTTTTATTGCTAATATACATCAAAAGTGCTTTATCATCTAAAATAGAATATTTATATTTTACAAAATTAGATGTCTTAAACAAATTTGCTTCATGTTTTGAAAGGTGAAATGAAAAATTGAATATTTTTAGAATATATCATTTTTCTTGTGAACGTATATAATGTGTGTGCATGTGCAAATGTATATGCGACTATATATATATATATATATATATATATTGTGTGTGTGTGTGTGTGTGTGTGTGTGTGTGTGTGTGTGTGTGTGATTGCATAAAATGTGTATTTATGAACTTTATCTTTGTGAAAATATACATGTAAGTCAATGATGTGTGAACAGAAGGGGGTACATGTGTGTTTGTATATATGTGACTGTGTATATGTGTTTGTTTGCTGTGTGTATCATTATGTCTGTACATATGAATGTATATTTGTCTACATGAATGTGTACTTGTCTGTGTGCATTCCTTTTCATTCATCTTTGTCTTTTTCTGAGCTGTGTTTATCCTTCTGTTGACAAAACCAGGCGACCATTTCCTTCAGAAAACTGCTTGGTTACACTTCCCAGTGCACTTGCTGCACATAAAGAATCAATTCTTTTCTTCAAATACCCACACTGGTTTCCTCTTCTCCATCCTTGTCATATCAAAGTGTGTTGAATGTGTAAATTTTATAATTTAGTTTGTGTGTATAATATTCAAATAATTCAGTCTGTAAATGTGTGTAAAATATATACATATATTATAACATAATTAAATTCACTTTATGTGCATAGTATTGATGTAATTCATTTTGTATGTACAATATAATTCATCTTACATGCATAAAATTCAATTTATTATATAAATATATATATTGATACAGTAAAGTTCATAAGTGTAATATAATTCAGTATATAGGCATAACGTTGATAGAATTCAGTTTTTTTGTACAGAGATACAATACATTTTATATGTTTTATATTAATATAATCATATTTATATGCATACTAACTATATAATTCAAGACTGTTTGTGTAGTATTGGTTTCAAAGTTTTCCATTTCCCTGAAGCTTTTAATTACATAATACTGAAGTGTTAATCTTTCGCAGTCAGTTTCTAAATCCACCATGTAATACATAATCACTTAATCTGTAGAGTGTCTGCATTGATTTTCTTTTCTGATATTACATTTGTGTTAGTTATTATAATAAACAAAATATTTTAATACATAATTATTAAATGTAATGGTATAAATTACTGAAATTTTTGAATTTTTTTTTTGTTTATAGTAGATAGCAATATTATGCGTGTTTTTATTTTTAAAATTCTAATGTAGTGTATGTGTGTGTGTTCTTAATTAAACATTTATTTATTTTACATTTCTTATTTTAATCAAAATTCTGCTTTGTAATTTGTTATCCGCTTTTAGAAAATAAACCAAACAGTAGTGAAATGAAACTAGTAATAATGTTTAATGAGCTTTCATTTCTACATTTCTCACACTCACACACATGCACGCACGCACACACACACACCGTATACACAGAATGTCAAAGCACAGTTTTAGCTATTAATTTCACTTGCCTGCATAATAAATAAATCAGTGGTGTATTTAATGAACATATTACAGACAATTATCTCACTTCTGTTGTGTCCCATACACAGCAGATTTAGTCTGCTGGACATTTTTTACTTAACTAACACAACCTGGTGCTGTTCACTGACTTGTCAAACAGCCCAAAGCTACGTCCTAACCTCGTGACATAGGATGACAGCCTGACATAAACAGTACATGCTCTTATGTGTTATTAGTCCATTCTGTTTTTGGTCAATAGACTTTGATTGATGATTACATGCTTAGTATTATAATGACAGCTAAGCTGTCTGCGAATGGCCACAAAATGTCACCTTGTCAATGGACTAATGATTTTTTGTTTTCCTCCTGTGGTGATGTATAGCCTAGGTTGTTAGCAGGATATCAGTTAATTGTCACCACGTGTCACAGACTGTAGGCTTGATGTTGTCTCCATTTGAACCTCATCAAATATGTGTCGAGACTAATGGATTTCTTGAATGAATTTGTAATTGCGCATACATTGCCGTATTGCCATTTCCTGCTCAGTTCGATTGAATATATTGTGGTGAGTTTATCAGTTTGTCGTGTGGAAAAATTGTTGATTGTTGTTAATGATGTCAAAATTCTGTAGCCTGAAAAGTGCTGCAAATAAAAAATATTAAATAGCTCTGAAACGATCATGAGAAATATTTAAAAGTGAGTTTTACCCAAATAGAAATCAATGATCGTTAATTTTTTTTTTTTTTTTTACAAAAATGAAAATATAAAAAGAATATAAATTTAAAGAAAGCATATAAAGTCACCCTGAAATACTGACAGCACACATTCAAATAACAATGATGTTATTGTCTAGCTGTTAATTTTAGAATTCTATTTTCATCAATTTAGATTCATTTCTGCAAGGTTTTCTGAAGGATTTTAATAACAACAAATATCAGAGTGTGATTGATGTTTGTTAATGACTCTTTGCGTTCACTTGAGTGCAAAATCATTTTTATCATCGTAAGATTAGAATCTCTCACTGTCTTCTATAATGTTGTCCTCTTTATATCGTTTAAAAAAAATTAAATAAATAAATATTAATTGAAAAATCAGTTTGAAAAGAATTCAAACATGTTTAAATTTACATTTTAATTGAACATTTAACATTTTTTTAATAATTATAAAGGAAAAATGTATTCTAGGAAGACTGAAAGTAACAGAATTAGCAATAATTTGTAACAGACAGTTTATTTATTTTTTTATATCTAAATGGTCTGTCAAACCCTTTGACAATATTAGTTTTTGGAAGAGCATGGTGTTAATTGTATAAATATGTTTCAATTATCAGTGTCTGTTTGTCATGAAGAGTAAGCAGTTAGTACTTCTGTTAAAATATTTGCCCAGCACAGAAAAAATAAAACAGTTTCAGACTGTCATCACTGATGTTTTAAACAAATGCCAAGAGTTTAAATTTGCATCATTATCAAGATTAAGAATTTTTTACTTTTTTTTGTTTTGATATCACTGTATAAAGACATACACATTTGTGACATAATTGTTCTATTGTTTACACAAGTTTTAAGTTGACATTTTTAGTGTGTTTTTTTTTGTGTGGTTTTTTATGTTTTTTTTCTACAAATATATGAGAGATGATATTTTGAAAAGGCATGTTACCAGCAGTTACAAAATAATTACACGGTTTAAGTTCTAGAAATAGAAGTTAAAAAACATGATGTGTCTACTTCAGAAAAAACCAAAACCAATTGTTTTTTTTTTCTTTTTTTGGCAGGTTTTTGAATTTTATGTATGTATTATAAAGGAATGTGGGCATAGAATTATATGACAGCATACTTATATGAAAAATGAAATTAACAACCATTATTATTTTGAATATTTTCAATAATAATAAAACTATTTAGGAAAAACGAAAAAAAAAAAGAATCATTATAAACATGTAATTTTAATATTATTATAAAAACTTCATATAATTTTTTAATTGTTTTTTAATTATTAATGTTTTTTTGAAATATGATAGGTAACCAATAAAAATAAATGTTTTACAGTTTAATAAATGTTAACTAAATCTCTGGTAGTGTTGCTGATACTGCTAAAGAAGAAAATGGTATTACTGTAGAAACTGTTTCAGAGAAGCCATTTTACTTGTTCTCTTTATTAATGTTGTCATTTCTTGGACTGTGAAGCAACATAACATAAGTGTGCATGTCACCATTTGACATTTACACTTTGTGTAGACTCACACAAATGTCAAATGCACATTAGCATTTAAAGATTTTTATCACTTTATTATTACACATGTAACCATCTTTAGTATTTCAGTAAATTTTGTCATTCTTAACTGAAATTTTGTTTAATCTTCATTTGATTAAATAAAAAAAATAAAACATAAAAAAATACCCATTTATATTAGCCACTAATATTACAGCATTTATTTCATTTTCTAACTCTGCTTTTCTGATTTTATTAATTTTTAATTTTTAAATTTAATTTTATTATTTTTAGTTGTTTTTTTTAGTTTATTATTATTATTTTTTTTTAAATCATATTTTCTTGAATTTAAAAATGGCATTATTATTATTATTATTATTATTCTAAAATAACAGATTCTCATACATTTTTTAATTTCAAGGCAATTCTATTTCATAATAATTAGAACCTTTCTTGATATACGTCTTACTTGTATGTGATTTAAATACTAATTCAACAAAACAGTTAACTACAAAACCTTCTCATGCTTTTGTTGTTGTCACATGAGATTTGAAGAAGAGTCAAGTGGTTCTATTCAGTTGATAGCTCTTGAGTTTTTACTGGGACCTTTTCTTCTCTGTTCAGCAAAGATAAACAACTGTGGCAAGACTCCAAAGACCAAAGCACACAAAGTTTATGGCTGCCACAGTTGAAATTGTTTATCTTTTTGTGGCAAGGACAAAATCTTGAGGTGCAAAATAGTTTTGAAGACGTCATTCAGAATTGTAAATTCAGGGCAACAATCTGGTATTTTGTGTGAGAACTGAAAATTAGTTCATTTGTTGAAACAGTAAGGTCATAATTTGAGTATAAGTTGTAATTAAGGTGAATTTAAAAATATATGTATATAATAAGAAAAACATTCTAAATATGTAATGTGAAATGTAATATGAAATGTTCGTATCTTATTCAGTGAAATTGTCATTGCAGAGAATATATATATATATATATATATATGATTAATTAAGAATATATTGACAAGGATAAATTTCTGTTCATTTGTTTCCACAGAAATATTGTTTTTAATTATATAATAACTGTTGATGTTATTAAATAAAAAAATAAAACAAGGAAAGAAAAGAATTATTAATTATAATAATAAATATATAATATAAAAAAAATAAAAAAAAATACTCTGACATAGAAGTATTAAATAAAAAATGTGATCCTGATAATATTTGCTTTATTTTCATTTTAAATTAGTAATCATGTGCTAAATTTATTTTCATGACAATAAAATGTATTTATATACTTTGCTTTATCCACGTGAATTTGGGTGTGAACTGTCTATTCAAGATTAAACTGATAATCCTGTTTGCATAATTTTTTGACTAAAGGATGATAACACATTCATACACTGTCCTCAAATAGATCTTTTACAGTATTACACTGTAAATCTTTTTGTCAGCTGCACAAAAGAATTCCAGGTAACAGACATGTTTTATAGGGATGAGTTTGAATCTGTGCACCAAGATCTCTAATACTTGTAGATAAAATCATTAATTGAAAGTGTAATTTATTATTTATTGCTCACACTGCTTTGTTAGCCTCTGTTCCTGATGACATAGTTGAAACATCAGCATAAAGAGATTATTACTCACTGCATACTTGTGGAGAGATAACTACAGCATGACTAAAGTACGTAATATGCATAAATTATTCTACATGCGCAAGTGAAGACAGCTGTGCAAGTATTTAGTGTAACAAAAATTGTGTAGTCTTAAATCCTTATTTTGAAGCTTTTTAAATTAACTTTCCTAAACTAATATTTTTAAAATGTTTCTGAAATGTGTATTCTCAGAGAAAGAAAGTCAGAGGGATGAGGAAAAAGAGAGAAAAAAATGAAGGAAGGAAGGATGAAAGGAATAAGTGAATGTCTGCATATTTGAGAGAGAGAGAGAGAGAGAGAGAGAGAGAGATTAAAAGAGATTTTTAAAAAATCCACTTTCACACATGCACACATACACACACACACACACACACACACACTCAAAATCAGTCATACATACACACTATAACACTTTCAAAACAAAGTCTTAAATTTTAATTTTACATCACTTCTGATGCAGATGACAGTCTGATTTTGTTAAAAAGTTTGTTTTTTCCACCATGGATAAGAGCAAATCCTATCACTTAAAACTGAAGAGAGAAAAAGAAAGAAAAACAAAAAATCATTTTCGTTGCAAGTTGTGTAGACGACAGTCTGATTCGTTAAAAGGTTTTGTATTGAAAGTTAACTTGGGGACATCAAAAAGATTAAAAGACGTAAAGGTTCAGTATCCGCAGATTCCCCCAGGGATTAGACGCAGAAATCTCTTGATCTTGAAATCATCATTGTGTTTGTCTGGTGTCCAGATAGAACTGGAATTCTCAGCTCTGTTTATGCTGAAGAATTTACAAGCTTAAGTTGTCTGAATGGCACCCTGAGGAAAACCAAAAAAATAAGGGAAAAACTAACATATATGTTATTAAGACTTAGATATATTCGTTGATGAATACAGCCAGAAGATTTGTGAAGAAATGAAAAGGTTCATTAAATGAGCTGGTCATGTAATAGATATTGATTTACTGCACTCTTCCGTTAAGATTGATTTAGTGGATTGTAAAAAAAAAAAAAAATGTTTAAGTGTATCTTTTACTGCAGCAACATGTGCAGCATTTTGCTGTGTGTTAGGAGCAAGTTACAGCTCACTGGAAGAATATTTGACAAAGATGTGTTGCAAAATCAGTGCTGGATACTTTCTCAGTAATAACCAGTGTTTCAAATACTACTGCGTTCCTCTGCTATCTTTAGAAAGGTGCATATAACAGATATCTTGCTGCATATAGAGGATCAGCATTAAAATATAGTAAAAAAATAATAAAAGATTAAAAAAAATTAATAATAATAATATAAAATTAAAAAAAAAAAATGAAACAAAAACAAAATAAAATAAATTAAGAATAGCAGTTTGCATGTTTTATGGCCATTAATATTGTAAAAATTGATTTCAGTGTGTATTGTTCTTGGGTGTTGTTTGAAAACAGTGAAGTATTGTCAGACCATCATTGTAGGTACGGCATGTTTACAACTTGAACTATGTTACATTTCCTGACAGCGCAACAATAGTTACCAGTCATTACAGACCTCTCTGTGCTAGATTAATAATTAAAGAGATAATTGTATTAAGCCAATGCCACCAGCATTGGAAAATAGTTCAATCCACCAAATAACCAATAATTGATTTAATACTGGAATTAATTATTGAATGGGTTATAATTTGCACTGTTAACCATATTGGTGTTATTTAGTTGTTGTTTTTTTTGATTTTTTTTTTTATAAAAAGAAAAAAAGTTAATATGTTCACACTCAGACAGACATTCACTGCATTACTCACGTATCAGTGACACTACTTGACATGATGTCAGCACTCTGTATTATTAACAAACACAACACTTATTGTGTAATGATGGTAACAAAACAGAAAACCCACTGGACACACAACATGGTCAATTCCTATCTTCAGGTTAACATCTAGAAATCTTTTTATATACACCTTCTTTAAGACAGGGAAGCACATACCAGTGACTTTAACAGTTTTGACTCACTGGCTGGAATAGGAAACAATCAATTGGACAAACAAATACTGGAAACTGTTAACCCTTCAGGCCTGCCGTCCAGCCATTAAACTACATTCTCCCTTGTATTGGTTGTATGTATACATGCTTTAATTTCTTCTTCCTTAATTAAAGCTGTCAGCTATCTGAACCAACTGACTGTTTTCTTGCCCGCGACTGCTACTTCCCTGATTCAATACATGTCTGTACTTTGTGTTTGCATTTCCTGCCTCATTTACAACACTGATGTTCATGTTCTTGTGTCTGCAAGATGTAATGTCATTCTGTCTGTGAGGGGATTTGTGTGTATGTATGTTTTTTGTCTGGGGGATGTGCTGTGTATGTATGTATGTATGTGTGTGTGTGTGTGTGTGAATATGCATTCGTGCCTGCATCCATGTACATTGTATGTTTTGAGAGTGCACATTTATGCATATGTGTAGCATACATCTGTATCTATGTGTATGAATAAGCTTTAATATGTAAACAAAATGCACGTAATAAAATGTAAATTATTTATTAACATAATGAAAAAATATGTTTAAAAAGGTAGAACAAATTAAATAACAACAACAAAAAACATCTTGGGCCTAGAGCAATAATAATTCATTCATGAAAATGATAGGTGTCAGCTTATGTATGTCATAAACCTACTTCTTGGATTATGTTTTTGTGATAATAAATCAAATATTATAAATCACTGACCTGGTTTTTTTTTTTTTTTTTTTTTTTATTATTTTTATTGTACAGTTCATAAATGGCTTGTAAATATGTGTATTAACTTTCATTTATTGATATATATATATATATATATATATAAAACAAAACCCTAAATGTTAGTAGCACTGTCTGGAAATATCTGTTAAGTTAAATTTATATGAAAAAAATAGAATATTTAGAGTTACACTAATTGTGTGAGATAAAGAAAAATAAGGAAGACGATAAATGTACAAATGTGTTCATATGTATCTTACTTGTATGTATGTCTGTATGTATGTGTGTGTATATGTATGTATGTATGTGTACATGTATGTATGAGTATATATACATCTGTATGTACACCTGTTCATAACAGCCACTTTCTGTTGGTCCTTTGAGTGGTTGTTACACTCAAGTTTGACTGTATGTAAATGAAACGGAGATAATTCCAGGGATGTTTTCCTGTTTGTGATTCAAAACAAGTTCTTTACACAGTTATGCGTTTGAAGACTGGGCAAATGTTTTTGATATTACATGCATGTGTTCTAAATATACAACTTTAGATTTTTTTTTTTCTCTCCATTTTCCTGTTAAGAACATTTTCCCTGAAACATTTTTTTTTTTTTATTTTTTTTTTTAAAAGAATCATTTGACATCATAAAGATAAAACCAGTTGCCCATATATTTATCTGTCACTCCTCTTTTCACCATTGTGGATCTGGCCCTTGCTGCAGAAGGAAGTAAGTCACAGGTCTGGTCAGGATGTTCTGAGAGAAAGACACGACTGCAGCTCTACGACAGATAATTACTCATCTATCTCAGAACATTGTTCATGGATTTTTTTTTTTTTTTTTTTTTTAACACATGAAAGCACTCGCCAGTTCCATCGTGAACACATGCGCGCGTGTGTTGAGGGTCAGCAGTTACAGTCTGCTGTTGAAGCACTGCTACCTGTTTTCTCAAATCATGTGACTTGGTTATATCAGGCTGAATAATATTTCGTGCACTCTACAGGCAGTATTGCTGGCTGGAGACATGACTCTCTTGAAATAGGTCATGTGAATGGCTAACACAATAGAAGGATATCATCGTTCTGTGTTTCACTGTTGTTCTTCTTACTCACCGCTGATCTTAATGACTAGCTGGACATGTGAACACAGGTATGCTGTCATGCATCTTTTTAAAATACTTATTTACTTAACTGTCAGTTGTAAAGTGTAGTGTTTATTATTACCTGAATGATATTCTGTTTGATTTGATTTCCATATTTACTTATTGGCAGACATTAGCAAAAAAAAAAAATATATATATAAAAACCCTAGAGGTCCTTGTTAACAGACTTTGATGTAACAAATGTTCATTTGATATATATATATATATATATATATATATATATATATATATATATATATATAGGCATTATAATAGAAACTGAATGATTGCCATTTGTTTTTAAGTTAATACCTTTTTGTTTAAATATCCATGTAATGATATATTTATTTATTTATTTATTTCAGATAACTATATTGATTTATAAATGATCCAAAAATATTTCCATTTTCACCACTACATCTTTTTGACCATAAAATAATTAAAGTTTTATGAAATGTCTACTTTTTCTGAAATTATAAAGTAAATAATAATGTAATATTAACTGCAAGTCTATCTGTGTGCATGTATGCATGTGTGCATATCTGATATTTATGCTTTCATGCTTGAGAAAAGGTTATTTGGTGTAAATCCATTTGGTAATTAGTTGTTGGTATGAGGTCCATAACATTACTTGATTAATAAATGGCAGAAATAATCAAATGATGTTTTGGGATATTAGTATCTTTAATGCATTTTAGTACCCATATCCATACAGTTTTTTGTAAAAAGATTAATAATATTAATAATAATAATAAGAAGAAGAAGAAGAAGAACAGTAAACATACCTGTAGAGCTTTGAGCATAATAAATTAGGAACTTTATCATCTGGGGCGTAATACATAAATTAGCCTTTTCTTGTTTCTGTTACATGTCTGTGTATTTTTTATTTTTTTTATTTTTTTTATAGTGGTTTGTTTATTATTATTGTTGTTGTTAATATCTGAAATGATATTTTTAATGTTTTATTTTTATTTTTTTTTAAATGTGTGTGTGTGTGTGTGGAGATTTGAATTCTGATTATTTTCCTTAATATTATGTTTAATTCAGTTTTTGGTTTGTTGTTGTAAAATTCAGAAGTGATTGGCAAGGCAGTTGTAGACTGTGTGTTGTTACTCAACTTGAAGGTACAGGCTGAAAGCAGTTAATTTTGTTTATGTTTGTGCTCCAACTGCTGAATATTTTATACTGTTCCTGATTATTTCTTCATGCTTCTAGTTAAAATACACCTATTGTTGCTAAGGGCAACTGATCCAAATGAACAAAGGGGGAGTGCTGGGGTGAGATAGGTAAGGGAGTAAGTTATTGTTTATTTATTCACAATAAGCATAATAATTTGTTACTTTTAATTTATTATAGTTGTTGTTAATATTATTATTTTATGTGTATTATATCCTTAAATCTCTATCACTGAAAAAAAAAACATAACTGAAAATTAATGTGATTATTACGATAAATTCATTTATATAGCTTAATATTAAAAAAAATAAAATAAAATAACCCAACAACAACAAAACAGCAACAAAAATAAATAAATAAATAAATAAGATCATTACAATATAGCCATCTCTTTTATTATTTTATAGATCTGCAGAAACAATGTATAATACTTTGCCCTTAGCAAATAAATATATTTACTAATTTAGTACTTTTTGTAATACACACCATTTTAAAACACACTGATTTCCATTAAACAGTTTTATTTTATGTAAAAGTATATATGTTTTTAATTACATGTGCAATTTTCCACCAGGTTGTGTAGCTGCATACCTAATGTGTAATAAATTAAAAATGTTTGCAAGTTATTAATTAAAATGTGAGGATTTATATATATATAATTTTTTTAAACTTTCATGTAAAAAGTAAAATATATAAGAATATCCATTTAAAATACTACTACTATTACTACTACTATAAATAATAATAATAAGAAGAAGAAGAAGAGGAAGAAGAAGAAATCAAGAAATCAATAAATAAATCAATTAAATAAATAATAGAAGAGAATTGAACAAACAGAATACAAAACAGTACAATAAAGAAACATAGCATTAAACAAACAAAAATCTATCTCATAATTAGTTAAGGTACACAAGAATGAAAATGTCTAATAACTCTGTATTTAATCATTTCAGAAGAATATATTTTTAAATCATTTTTTTTCTAATATGTAAAGCAGTCAGAATGCAGCTTGCATGTTACCTGTGTTAAACAGCTGCTGTGGAGTGTGTATATAAATACAGTGCAGGTATAACACTAGCATTGTTTATTCTGATGCACATTTACTGAAACAGGACTCCAGCTATCAGCTGACAGCAGGACGTGCAGACAAAATACAACTGCACGAGTTTTCAAACTGAGCTTCGTATTATTGACATTACGGTAATTGGGCAATTTGAAAAGCCTCTCAAATCATGTTATTGTTGCCTTCATTTATAATCATCCTGTGTTGTGTCAGATTTGACTGAATATGTAAAAGCTTTTTTTTTATTATAATTTTTTTTTTAAATATATATTATTTGTTACTGAAAACATTTGGTATGCTGACGTTTTTGATGATGTAATCGGTGATGATCTCATTAGATCAGATGATGATTATGATAATAATGTGTGTAGGTTTATATCATATTTGGGTGTGTTCATAAATGTGTGCTTGTATGTTTTTTTTATGACTCTAAAAATGTTTAATTGATGCCTTAGAACTGAAAGAAAAAAAAAAAGTAAAAAAAAAAAAAAAATGGAAGACATACTTTAGGTTAACATATATGGCTGCTATTTAAAATATGTTGTTGCACAGTTTTTTCTCTCTCTCATGCACGCACGCGCACAACACACACACACATTTTTTTTTTTTTTTTTTCAAGATGGATATGCTGGATATCTTCCATTATTTAGCATTAGATATGAGCACTTAATTTTGTGCATACTAAATGAATATATAAATGCTGTGCTCATAAAAAACAGCAGCCAACATTAAAACTGAACGTTTGTATAATACTAACTGATACAGTTGTTACACATGAAATCTAAAATGCCCTGAATATCACAGTCTTATATATGTATAATTAGGCTAAATTCTTGTTAAAATGGATCTATCATTATCATTTTGTCATTTATTAATAGTAAAAATATAATAGTGTAAATAATAAGGTATAGATCTGATACAGTTTGTGCACATAATTTATGTAAGTACATCTGAGAATTCAAATGAGAGAGTTTAGCTTACACCATTTACTGGAGGTATTTTTTAGTTAAAGGAATTAAATAATTAAAAAATTAAAAATTAACTGGTTTAATAATTAATATAAAAGAATTGTTGAGGTGTTATGAAATTGTCAGTAATTTAGAGTTAAATATAAAGCAGAACAGTTTGTTAATCTTTCTTCCTTTTTACACCAGTTTAATGTTCTATTATTATTGTTGTTTTTATTATTATTTTTATTTAATTTATTTTATTATATTTTCTGTTTTTTATTTCTTTTTAACATTATTCTTCTATTCTACCATAAACCAACAGTAGCTAAAAATTTCTTTTTTTTATAGATTATATTTATTATATTATTGTCATGTACTCATATATATAAACATATATGATATATGTCATTGAGTCATGTTTCAGTCTCGTGTCCGTTATTTAATATTTCATCTAATTCACTTCATAACTTTTTCATAACATTTTGATGACATGTGAGGGGAAATAAGACAGATATATTAACAACAATTAGTCATTTTTAATAGGAAGTTGTGTGTGTGTTTTGTGTCTGTGTGTCTGTCTGTCTATCTTCCTCAATCAAACATCCCTTTTTGATGGATACATACATGGATTTTTCTTGGTTAACTAGGGTGTTTTGGATTTGTCATATATCTGACAGAATGAATGTTAATATATGATTGAATGTTAAAGGAAATTGTTCTTAAAAATAACTAGTTGAAAAGGATTTATTAAAAATGGTTTTAAATATTAATGCATTAAAATACTAATTTTTATTTATTTTTTTTTTTTTTAATATAAATAAAACAAGTAAAATGAAAAAAAATTAATTTATCAGAAAAAAAAAGAATAATAAAAAATAAAAACTGATAGACAACATGCTTCATTTTAAATAAATAAACTATTTTTTTGTAGATATTAAAAAACAAACAAACATTTTCTGGGTTCATCTTTGTATTCAAAATATTTTTTTTATTTTTTTATTTTATTTTTCAGAATTTTATAAACTTTTTTTTTTAATTGCTTATTTTTGTTTTATTGTTTTCCCAGTCTTGCCATTAGTCTATTTCTGTGTGTTTATTTTTTTGTCCACAGGATGAAACTATTTACATTTAGAAAGTTATAATTAAACATACAAGCTCTTTGTCATTGTGTTAAATACAATGGTCTTTGAGAAGTAAATAAACATCATATTGCTTTTCTGCACATACAGTAGCATTAAGTAAATGTTGCGTTATTTAATCTTTGCAAACATAACCTGTTTTTCAGGATTATTAATAACAGACTAGGATAAATCTTATTTTTAGTCAAATATCTGTTTTTAATAAAGGAAAAGAGAGAAAAAGGAAATGGAATAACTTAAAAGAAACAAAAACAGATTAGCACTTGTAACATTTTCACATAATTATCATAAGTAGAATGTACACATGGACATGCATGCACTCACGCACACACACACATACATGTGTTTGTGCACATATACAAATGTAGATGTATGTGTACACACACAAATGTTCGTGCATGCACATAATTCTCGCACCCATAATCACAGACAGATTATCAACACACACACACACACACACACACTCACACACACTCACACACACACACATACACACAAACACATACACATACACACATGCTCTTGTATGCACCTTCATATACATAAAAGAGGCACCTACAAACAAATATTCTCAAGGCTTTATTTAGGCAGAATCTGTTACATTTACTTACATACTCAGGGATTTACATGTAGATTTAAGAGTACAAAAACTTGAGTCTAGACTCAAGGGGACTGAAGGATTAACACCTGAAGCAGTAAAAATGTACATGTATATTAAACACTTGGGTCATTAATAAGTGTCCAGCATCAAACAAGTTTATAATTAATCATGATTAACTTACTTTTGGGCTAAAATAAAATAAAAATCAGCAGAAAGTCAAAGCTGTCATTTGGCAAATATAATTTTTTAAATTTAAATTTTTTTTGTTTATAAGTTAATAAATAAATCTTTATAAATAAGTTTCAACAAACAATTTTCATTTCATTTTTATTTGTATTGGCATTTTATGCACCACACATTTATTTGAATATGTATATGTTTTTGTGTATGTGTATGTTCATCTTGTATGTGTTTTTGTGTACATACTTAATTGTTTGTATGTATATGATAATGTACACACACACACACACACGTGCACACACATGTGCTAACAAATGAAAAAAATAAAAAAGTGAGAAACATGTAACATTTGTAAATAGATCTGCATGTGTTTGTATGTGTGGGTGTGTCTAATTATGTATGCTCTTAAATACATAACTGTATAGACACATTCACATACAAACACACACACATACATACATACATACATATATAGTTAAAATATCTTTATCAGTGTGATTGATCTGAGTGTTTGACTGACAGGTTACATGTTGTGCTGTGTTACTGCGTGACTGTGCTGGACATCTGTTACACAGAAACACAGTGGTTTCCCCGGCTCTGTCGCTGAGGCATTTTCACAGTAAACATGGCCGAACAGTTGATACATTGAGTAAACGTTGCAGATAATCGTACTAAGGTGTAGTCAAACAATACATATCATGTGTAGAGATGTGTAATCTTTTGTGGTACACAAACATGTGTTAACCCGCTGATAGTGACGGTGAATTATGCAATTTAAAGCATGCTAATTTAGGTGTGAGTGAAGCAGGGAGTTTTATTCATTGTTTGCTCAGTGTTTTGAAAGAGGGTGTGCTGTGATAGGTTCATGTATGCGTAATTATGATCCTGAAGTAGAAATACCTGAGATAATTTTTCCCATCCGCATTTCTTGATTAGTCGTTCGCTTGAGTATACTGTTTGGACTATAAGTTAATATTTCATACACTAGGTGTTGTTGTTTTTCTCCTTCGGATTTAAATCGGCAGGAAGGTGAGTTTAATCTGATTATTGTAATAGGTTTAGGATGTTGTTATTAAATGATGTGGAACTGTGTTTATTATTCTCAGTTAATGATTACTTGTTCTATGTTATGTTAGTGTGTGACTTGTTTTTGTTTTATTTTAAATTATTTATTGGTTTTTTTTGTTGTGTTTTTTCAAAAATAAAATTTATTTAATTATTATTATTATTATTATTATTATTTTAAGTTATGAAGAAATATAATCTAAAATGATATAACTAAATTAGTAAATAGATTAATTTAATGTTGTTGATGATAAATAAATCTAATATAAGGAATTTTAAAGAATATATATACATATTCTCATGATATTGCTATAATGTAAAAACAAGAAATTCTATCATTTCAATTAAATGTGATCAGAATTTTTAATTTAAAAAGAGCATTATTTTAGCTGTAACAAGTAAAAAAAATAATTGTGTGTGTGTGTAGTTGTAACTTCAGATAGTAAAGAGATTTAAAATTAACTTTTTTCAAATTAACCTGGTCGTGACACCACATGATTAAGCCAGTAACATTTAAGTCAAAAGTTCATTTTGACAAGTTATGTTTTAAAAAGTAAATGAATGAAACTTTGATTACACTTCAGCATGTTTTTAATGTTTACAGCTAAAAAGTAACAATTGTTTGTTTTTGATAATGGCAAATTTTCACCTGCCATTCCAGGGAATACTTACATTGTGTAGCAAAAATCTTCTGTATACACTTTTCATATAGAGTGTGAATATGTGTGGTAACGGCTTTAATGAACAAGTGGTGAGGAATATGTTGAATGGTAAATAGCCATGGAAATTTTTACACTTTTAGGATACATAATCATAATAATAATAGTTAATATTTATTAAATACTTTTACTGTTACTATTTTGATCATCGTTATCATCACCAGCATCATTGTTCTCAATAACTTGTTGATCATATTTACTAATCTTTTTGTATTGGGACAAGTACTTCAATATCCAAAATAATAATCTAAATCACAGTGACAGACATTTCTTACAATATGATTTTTAAATTCTTTATGAATTGTATAAAATAAAAATAACTACAGATTTAGTGCAAGTAATGTGAAATTTATTTTATTTTACATTAATTTATTTTATTTATTTATCTATTTTTTAAATGTATTTTATTTTATAAATTTTACAATGTTTATATAAGATAACAAAAGTCAAAAATAATGTCAGCTGCATTTACAAAGTTATGAACATCAAAAACAAACAACAAAAAAAACCCCCCAAAACCTCAACAAAAACAAACATTATGAACATGTGATGTAATAAAAATCAAAAGGTTCAGTTGTAGAAATGATGACATTTATCTGTTATTGTTTTGTTCTTTTGGTATGTTAATGTCATTTTTTTTCTTTTTTCTGTCAGAATTCGGGCAAAATGGTTACATGATTATGCTGACAAACTAATGTCATTTAGTATGCCAGTAATGTAGCTTGATGCAAGCATAATTTATGTTCCTTCATTCCTGACTGGGACATGCTAGTTAGCAAGCATTACAACAAGTACAGCTTTGCCTTTTGTCCTTCAGTTTTTTTTTTCTTTCTTCTTAATAATCTTGAAGTAATAACTAAGCTACTAGAAGTATTTATGAAAATGTGTTCATTGATTAACCATGTCCGGTATATGACTGTTAATAAAATATTAGTTGGGTGTGGCTGTGGATGAGATAAGATTTCAATACATTGATAGGTTAGAAAGTACAGTTCTAAACATTGATATTTTGAAGTTGAGGTGTATTAGTATTACTGGTTCAGTTACAATGTACGAAAGTAAGAAAGAGTGAGTGAGTGAGTGAGTGAGTGAGTGCTTGCTTGTGTGTGTGTTTGTGTGTGTGTGTTTGTGTGTGTCTGTGTGTGTGTTTGTGTTCATGTGTTTGTGTGTGTGTGTGTGTGTGTGTGTGTGTGTATTGTAGCCTGTATGTTTTTGAATGTTTGTTTTTGTGAGTGAATATATCTATAAAGTTTTAATGTAATATCTTTTTCAATTTGTGCAGAAATTAGATAACATTTTTGTAGAATTTTCTTGTTATTTGAACAGAGAGCACAATATTTATTTCTATTAAAAATTACTGTTCATTTGATATTTACTAGTCATATAGAACTCTGTATGTAATACCATCTGTTCTATTGTTTTCAGTTAGTATAGAAAACTGAATAATTAATGTGAACTGTAAAAATAATCAACTTGGTGTCTGGTTAATTCTCGTTTCACAGTGCGAGTCCCAAAAATCACTCAATTATATATGAACCAGCTTCATCTCCCAGGATAGCATTATACAAAGTGGTATATGACATTAATACTGATAAAAGATGCAGTCTCTCCATAAGATATTGCCATTATGGGCAAATGTGATGGAAATTTGCCCATTAATATGCCAACAGGTTACAGAACTTATATTAAATCTTGATCGTTTTATATCATTACAGAAAGTTTAGTTACTGCTGAAATAATTTGTGATTATCAGAGTTATTTTAGATGTTATATTGCATGCTGTTAACAAGTTTACTTTAAAACCATATTTTAGTTGCTCAAAGAAAGAGCTCTTACCTAAGGAGAAAAGAAAAAGTTTTAAGATCAGTCCTCTTTAGTGTGCTCATTGGACAGTTTGTACTCTGATCTTGTGTAAAAATGCCCCAGTATTCTGTTGAAATTTTACCTTTTTCTTTTTACCTATGTAAATGCATTTAAAAGTATTCTTGTTGCCAACTGATAAAAGCGGCCTACTTTGGGTTTTGTTTCTGAAACTGCTGTTAACGAAATATTGGACAATAATAACTGTAAATATGTGCTGAGGTGCTATTGAGCTATCACTTGTCTAGCTCAGCATTCATTTAATAAGGATTAAAACAATTGTTTTTTTCAAATTAGTTCCAGTTCTGCATGTTATTGTTATTATTATTTTTAATTTTTTCTTTAATTTTTTTCAAATCCATTTTTAATGTGTTATTTCGATTAGTGTATTCTATTCTGTTTTTACCTTCAGCTGTTAATGATTTTATTTCTAGATTTCATATTAATTATACAGATTTATACATTAATTACAGACCATTATCAAAAATTAACTCTGAATATATTTTATTTTTGCTTTTACTCTTAATGTATACCTCTGACATAAAAAATACATTTTATATATATATATATATATATATAATTGATAATAATTTCTACTTACTACTATTATTATTATTATTATTCTTAGTAGTAGTAGTAGTTCGGGTAGTAGAATTATTGTTTTCGTTTTACTAGAACTATTTTTATTATTATTCTACTATCACTTCTAATAGTAATACTTTTATAACTACTACTACTATACTTCTGTTTTCATTGTTGTTGTTGTTGTTGTTGTCATCTTATTTTGAACTTCTCTGTGTCTTTCAGACCCACCATCCTCAATGACACGCACACTGCTAGACAGCCATGATGGAAACATATCGGTGAAGGAGTCGAAGGCTCACAGCGCGATCAACGTCACGCGGAGCCACTCCTTTGGCGGAATGTCTGTCAGATCCCAGGTTAGTCAGATAAATACAAAAACAAACAAAAAAAATATATATGTATGTAAATAAGATAAATTTAAAATTTAAAATTATTAAAAAATATAGATAAAATATAAATACAAATTAACATTAAAATTGAAAATAAAAATAAATTAAAACACAGTAATGGAAAATGAAATTTTAAAGAAATAAAGAATTGAAAATAATAAAGTAAATTAGCGTAAAGTAAAAATAAAATAATTTTAAATAAATCAATAATATATAATTTTAAAAATGTAACAAGTAGTAAAACTAAAATAAAATAAAATAAAATAATAAATGAAATAAAAATAATAATAATCAAAAATATATAATAAAAAAACAACAATTTATGAAACAAAATTAACAAAATCTCTGTTCATAAATAAACTCTAATGAATCATATGGGAAAAAGAAAAAGAAAAAAAAAAAAAGAAATTAATTAAAATCTTGATTTATCATCTGTTGTTAGACATAACAAACACAATGCTGTATGCATTGACAGTCTTTTTGTCAATAGAAGTATGGTCATATAAATCAAACAAAATACAATCACAAAATGAATTTTTAATCACCAAATGAACACAATAATGAAATACTGTGACCTTAAATCTAGAGAATTCTCAGAAGGTTTGATATATTAGTAACATAATAAATAAATAAATTATGAAAGTATAATTTAATTTAGTACAAAAACCCATGTACGGTAGGTTTAAATTAAATAATATTTGAAAAAGAAAAATATCTCCTTTTGGACTAACTATTTAAATTTGAAATAAAAGTACATTTTTTATATTTGTTTTATTTTTATTTATTTTTAATTATTTCTATTACAATTATTAATTTTATTATTATTATTTTTTTCTATTGTCGGAGAAAATTTTAACTGTATTTCATTTTATTTTTAAAATACTGTTACTTTAAATTCTGGATGAAATCTACTTGCTGGTATATTTTTATGTTCTGTTTGCTAATTTATTCCTATGTTAAAAACGTCTTGAAGATACACAACCTGAAACTTACATGACCAGGAAAAACAAAATTGATTGTTTTTATCATGTTACAGCTGCATGGAAGTCCATTTTGTTTATTTTTGGAAAAAATATTTTAAGTATTCTTTGATCTATGTTGGACAGTGCCACTGATAGCAGGAAATTCATGTTCTCAGATATCTGAACTAAAAACGTTTTTAATGGGAAATTATTTTTGTCTGTCAGTTTAGTTTTTATCAAGTGATGACATCTGTTTGTAATGTCAGTGTAATTCTGCAGTTTGTTTGTTGTCAGATGTGTTCATTAGTTGTTGTTTTTTTAAAATCAAATAATAATAATAATAATAATAGTAATGGAAGATGATTAATAATGAACAATAAATAAAACAGATTATTGACTGAATTAATTGAAACATTTTGTTAAATTGTTCAGCTGTATAATATCTTTTATACGATTTAAATTTTAAAATTTTAATTTTTTTAAATTTTATCTTGTATGAGTAACAAAAATTCTTACTTTACAAATTCAAATTATAAGTAATAATAATACTATAAATTAATATAGCAAAGTCATTAAATTATTTAACTGTAAATTATTACTTATCCTCTTCCCTTATTAACTTGTTTTTTTAATCTTATTTATTACTTTCTCTTTTTTCTTTAATTTTTATTATTTATGTGGGTATGTGTAAGTTTGTATTATGTACAGCTATAAATGTCCATGTTCTCGTATGTTCATAAATACATTAAAAAAAAAGAAGAGTGTTTGGGTATGTGTGTGTATAGATATATATGTATGTATGTATATATATATGTAGCTTTGTTAATGTGCTTACTGAATTTTTTAACTATTGTTATTTAAAAGCACTTTATGAAAATTTTCATTTGCTTTTATTTATTATTTTTCACTTTTTTTTTTTAAAGTTTTGTTATTATTGGAATGCATATTTGTTATATATTTTAATTACAACTGTGCTGTTGTTACTTTAACAGGCCTCCTCCACGGGGTCGACCTCTGTGCTGGGGGACACTCTGAAAAGGAGCTCAAAGATCTACTCGAGACCTCAGCAGAGTTCGCGTGGACTTGGCTTTACATTTCGCAAATCGGCCAAAATCCCCAAAATTCCACGACCTAACCGGGCCCTTCTGATGTTCAACAGCATGAAAAAAGGAATCAGGTGAGGAATGTCTTCTTGTTTGATAAACTTATTACGGTTTGCCAAGGATGTCCCTGAACATCTGACTAAACACATCACTGTGACTTTGTTTCCTGGCAGGACACACTCTACACCAGTAGGATGTTCACTAGTCGACCTTGGGTGGACATTGTAGTTGTGTGGGTTTTTTTTAAGGAAAATTCAAAGTGTTGCTTTAATTGTGGGCTGTGGTGAAGTGTGAAGATGAGGAAACTTGTGTGTTTGTTAGAGTCTTTATCTGAAGTATGTGTGCTCGTAAACACTGATCTTGTTTCCAGCCAGCGGGAAGTGTTGAAAGTGTGATGTACTCTGAAAGTGTGCCAGTTGTTAGCTGACGTTTGAAATGTAACCTTCTGAAAGAATTCAGTCAGATTAAAAGACAGATTTTTATTTTTATTTTTATTTTTTTTTTCTAAATTTTAAATATTTTTTTCAACAAGATTAAAATGTTCTATAAATCTGGCTTATTTTAATGTATTCATCAGTGCATTTGGCTGCATTGAGAATTAATACATGTGCATTATTTCATTAACATCCACTGATAATTTATGAACTGAGATACAACAGGGCACTGTCTTTCAGACAAAGACAATTACTTTAATCTACTGCACTCCAGAGATACATTTTGAGCAGTCTTCCTGTCTTAATTTAAATTTACATCTTTTATATTCTTTCCATTTGCCTCAGAATCGAGTAAAACCTAATTACATTAACACATAATCTGTACGTGCTGTACATTTGAGACAAAGGCTTTCTTTTTTGCTTTTTTTGAAAATTGTTTTCCTCTTTGTTCACGAGCCTTGTGTTGTGTTTCTTTCGTTCAATGCCTTTGTGCACAGAATACCTGAGTTTTCACATCTCAGTGTGTTGTAGAACAGGCAGAAATGTTTCTCTCTTCTCTGACCTTGAACTAGGAAATGGTGACATTTTCTAGAACAGAGCAGTAATTGTGTTACCAGGAAATGTCTGCCAGGCTTCTCTTGCTTGTACTAAAACTTTTCTGTAGAGTTTAGATTTTGTTTTCGAAAAAGTAGAAATGTTTTGAATTTTGTTTTAAAGATTAAATGTCTGAAAAATCTATGGTTTGAAGAAGTTGAAATTCTAGAATTTAGATATAAATAATTAGAAAGTTTCCAGTAAACACTAAGTCAATTAATATTTCTTTTTTTTTAAAAGAAATGCATATTTAACTGCAAAGTTTGTTTATGTAAAACAATAAGAAATGGAAAAAATGATGACAGAAAAACATTTTAATATTTTATTTCTTGAATCAGATGGAATGTTCTTCTTATTATTTTTCATTTTTTTAAATATAAAGTTGTTTTAATCTTTAACTTTAAACGTAATTTCTATAGCTTTACATTAAATTTTAGTCAATATGTACAGGCTGATTACTTGTGGATTTTGTAAGTGTTAAAAATAAGCATCTGAATTTGGATTTAAAAAAAAAGACCCAAACAAATGCCTCCAAAAATGTGTTTTTTGTTTGTTTGTGGAACATGATGGACATTCAAGACACAATACTGAGAGTGTGGAAGAGTTTGACTTTGGATGTTGGTATACTTAATCCTACAAACAAACTGATGTTTTGATCAATATAAGTGTTGAATCTGTGAATAATGTGAGGGTTATTGATTTGTGACAGTTATAACAACAGATGTGGCCAGGAAATGAACTTAATTGTTTAACTTCTTTAGTTTATACTTTATGGAATTTAAGTATGAATTGTTTTTTTTTTTTTTTTTTTTTTTAACATGTTTTTTTTTTTAATTACTTTATTATTTATTTTTAAAGTCCATCCTTTTACATGGATTTTCAGAAATTTAGTTTATATATAGTTGAGTTACATGTACTTCTGTGTTCAATATAGTGCAACAACTGGACTCTGCAGATCTATTGGGCTTGGATATTTGTAATACCAAGAAAGTGCTCACAATTAAATCTGGGTTTTCTCATTTCAGGCCACATAAAATAAATCAGTTATTTGATTATCAGTAGTTCAAACATTTGCATGCACAATAAATAAAAAAATAAGCTGAACAAATCTGTATCTGTTTATGTTATTGTTAATTAGCCTTTTGTATGATAGACTGCAGGATTAGTTCTCCTTAATGTATCAGTGAGTTAAGTTTCCTTCCAAGGTGTCGTTTTGTTATGTATAATCATCCCCTTTATGTTTCTTTATCTTTCTCTGTCTGTTACCCCCACACACACACAGAGATATATGTACATATATACACACATATACTTATGTATATATAAAACAGCCAACAGACTTGCTCAGCACATACATAAATACCTTCATGTGAAACTTCTCACTTTAAAACTGTCATTACATAGTGTGGAAATTCAAATATTAATAACTTCCTGAACAGAGCAGTTCCTCAGCTCCATTCACATTATATAAATTTATTTAGTTCACATATACAGGTGTGTTTTATACTGCAGCTTGCTGTTTGATTGTCTCTACTCTATATCTGTAAGAATGAGTAATACAGCAGCAGGTCTGGTCAACATCACACATTTATCCTAATACTTGCCATCCTTAACCAATTAGTTGTTCTTAAATCCTACTGAAAGCTTTAATCCAGATCACAGTTTCTCAAATGCTAATGTGGTGTTTTTTTCTCTCACAGACAGGTTAGACAAACATTTTGCCATTTCATGGTGGTTTTTTAGGGATCTTTTTTTTTTTTTGGTTATTGGTTTTTTTTTTTTTGCACTGTCTCTGCTATTTTTGGTGTTTTTGTTCTCACAAATTGAAGTCTTTGTTGCAAGGTTGCATTCAATTTGTCGCATGTTGCTGGTAAATCAACAACACGAAGGTGCAAGTTAGATCAATGCCAGGTTGGGAAGACTGTAATGTTGTGAGAGAATGTCAGTGATTTGATGATGACCGGCTACTTGAAATATAAAGCTTTGTCAATCTGTGCAGATTTCAAGAAAATGTTTTTTTTAAAAAAATAATTTAAATAAAAACACCTAACAGTAATTAAAATAAATAAATAAATAAAAAGTAAAGAAAACAGTTTCCTTATAATGAATTTCACTGCTAATGAATTAGTTTTATTTTCCTTTTTTTACTTTTCTGAGTTTTTTATTACCTACATATAACAACAACAACAACAATAATAGCAACAATAATAATATTAATAAATTAATTAATAATAATAATGGTAATGATGATGTTCATGATAATAAATGATAAAAAAAATAAAAGAATAAATAAATAATAACATTTGAGTTGAAAAATAATGTTTTACTGTATTATTTCAGAGAATTTATTCAAGTAACTCAGGATGACATCGTACATTTACAGTCAGGTGAAGCAAACACTTCCACTGCTCAGGTAAGACATTGACTTTGATCTGAATTTACCAGCTTCTGATTTCTCACTTTGGAATTTCAGGCCTGCTGCTTGAACTATTAGAACATATTAGAATGGAGTGGGCATTTAGACATTTAAAAAAAATATATATTTAAATTTTATATTTTATTTTATTTAATTTTCTGTTACCTGTCAAAATAAGAAAGAAAAAAATACAAATGCAAAAAATAACAACTTGCTCTAGGTGATACATTTCCAATAGTATTAGTTTATTTTAATTTTTTTCCTTTTATGACTTCCATAAGTGTCATGTTCATTTTCTAGCTAACAATGAAGTTTAATGCCATTTAATCATAAATAACACATTTTACAAAAATTTAAATAGTTTCTTTTAAAAGTGATTCATAAAATAAAATGTGATTAGAAGAATTAATTGTTTTTATTTTATTTTATTTTATTTTATTTTATTTATTTTATTTATTTTATTTATTTATTTATTTATTTGTTTGATTGTTTTTATATGGAGGTGGTAAACATGTTTTTGTTATTGATATATTAATTCTTGAAAATGATTTGATAAAATGGTCTCAAATAAACAGAAGCATTAAAAAATCTTTCATTTTATTCATGAGCCTAAAGCAATGTTTTATTCCCATGATAAAACTATTTACATTAAATATAATATTTATTAAAAGATCTTATCATAATAACTGGTAAGGTTTGCTATTTGTTAAAGTATTTTGTATATAGTAATAACATTGGTATATAAGAGCATGGTGTATATTACATCTACATGAGTGTATGAATATGAAGAATTTATTTGCACATGTTTTTAACCTAGACATTTCGTATACATGTTTTCTAAAACATGATACACGTCTGTCAGAAGTAGTTTAACACTTCTAGTTTAAAATGAGCATATTGTATATTCTGTTGCACACGTTATTTGTTATTATTATTTATTTTTTTTTTTTCTCAGTGGGAAAATCTTATATTTATTACATAAAACAAGTACGTAATCAAATTTATGTTGCTTATTTTAGGGCAAAGTTCATGAAATTGAAAAGGTAATAATCTGTAACAACTGGTTAGATGTTTTGGCTTCTGCATTTAATATAGATTTTCAAAATGTGTGTATCACTATCTTTTTGTCAGTATGGCTTTGTAAAATCTTTTATTTTTTTTTTTTTTTATTTCTTCTTCTTTTCTTCTGGAATAGGCCCAAAATCACTTACACATTCCATTTTTTCATGAAAGTGTGATAATATTGTTTTTGCATGAAAACGTCAGAAGACAAGGTCACAATGCAGCTAAAAGCCATATTGATTTTGCATGAGAGAGATAAAAATAGATTCACAAGGCTAAATATTTTGACAGGGTGTTTGCACACATATCTGATTATTTTCACTTTGCTGGTAATTAATACTTTAGCATGAAAAACTCCATAAAAAGAAATGATTACAGGCACTCTGATAACATAATATGATTATTTATTTATGTTTTCAATGCAATAATTCATTGTGCATGTAGGAATAAATTAAAAGAAAGGTAAAAAGAAACTTTCTGTGAGATTATAAATAGTTTCAGTGATTTAGCTGTACTTGTTTTCATAATTTACAATGTTTTTGATTTTGTTTGTTATTTTGTGTGGTTGTCTCTTTTTAAGATAAAACTAAGTCTTGTGTATTCATTTAACACAGCAGTTTGCTCAGAAAAAATCTAATAAGCATTTATCTTTATAACATGGTGTATAATTGAATTGAAATTAATAAACATTTATATTTCTAACATATTACTAAGTATAAATTAATAAACATTTATTTTTTAAAACATTATTATTATTATTATTTGTGTTTTTAAGCAAAAAAAAATTACATCAGTAGGGGGAAAAATCTGTTTACAAATGAAATGTTTATAATTTCAAGGTAATTTCAAGGATAAAGTATTTTAAAGTCATAAACAGAAAAAAGAAAAAAGTATTGAAGAGTGTAAAACTTGTTACAGTCATTACCAAAAGTAAATGATAAAAACAGGTGGAGGTATCGACTTTGCCAACTATAAGATGAATTAATGTAAATTCTGTAAGGTTATTTAAATCTAAGTTGTAAAATAATTGCAATATACCCAGTTTATTCTTTTCAAGGGCTTGATTTAATGTTTCAGTCTGATTTGTTAGTATTAATTAATTCAATTTACAAACATATACACTGTTTGATATCCTATAGCCACAGAAATTTTTTGTGCTGAAGTATTTTTAAACATTCATTAATTTACATGTACATATGTCATCATGCATTTGCATGTTCACTCAGCGTTAATGTGTTTTTGAAACACGCAGACACATAAACACACACACACACACACAATTGTAGTTAATAAATAATCAAATTTTGTTTTCTGTATGATTGTGCATGGCATGTTACTAAAATATTTTCCATCTGTCTTGTATATATGTATAGCAGACAAGTGTTTATTAATTAACGGTGATAAACTTCTATATTCTGTACATTCAGTCCTTTCTTTGGCATTTTCACTTGCATATTTTCAGTATTGTTTGATGGGGGTGAATGCAGAATATTTTATCTAATAAATAATAAAATTATATAGATAGATGGGTTTCAGGAATAATAAAGTCTGTACTGGGAAATAAATAAATAAATAAATAAATAAATAATACAAAAACATTCCTAATGCATTAAATTTTCATTTCATTGTGACATTCATCATTGTAACTTCATTCTATTTTATTAAAGGCTAAGTATCATAAATATCTGTAATTTTGTTACTAACATTTAAATATAGACATAAATATGTATGCTTAGTAATATCACATTAATATCTGTGGGATGTTTTAAACCATTTGCTTTTGAAGGTTTTTTCCATAGAGGTTTCATACATACTCTTTTTACTGACCTAACATTATACATCAGTATTGGTATTGCTAATTGATTTTATTTTAAATTATACATTTATCCTTAAGTAATTTTAAAGTCTTTTCAGACTATCCAATTTATTGCAACATGCAGTTTTATTTACATTTTTGTTAAATATTCATTTTTAATAACTCATGTAATTTTGTTAAATACTTTTATGCATTCACCAGTATCATATAATATTTATTATTATACACTTACCTGCATTGTTAAAACTTCTTTTTTATATACTCACCTGAATTGTCAAAAATTCATTTTTTTTATATATATTCACCTGTTTTGATTGGTCACTCGCTAGTTAAATATTGATACAGCTACAACAACTTCTCCTTGTGTCAGAGCAACATCAGTGACAGCTGACAAGGTTCCAGTCATCGTAAAATCCATACAGCTGTCAGTAAATCTATTTTACCTCAGACAGTCTTTGTTTTGTTGTTTCAGTAATGCAAGGTAGACACCTACAACATCTCCATCGCCCAGAGCTGTAATGTTAGCACCAGAAGTCTGAACAGTTACACCCAATTCCTTTCTCCCCAGTGTGGAGAGAAAATAAATAACCTTCTCACCATCAGCAAATAAAAAAATTGATTTGAAAAGAGTTTTTCCCATTAAGAAAAAAAAAAAAAAAAACCTTGCAAAAACCCCTCCAAAAACAACTAAAAACAAAAATAAACAAGAAAAAGAACAAGACTGCCACCAAAGAAAAGCAAAATCAAAAAAATAATAATAATAATAATAATAATAATAATTAATGTGTTTATTAGCTTTATGTTTAAAATAATTATTTTTAGGTTTTCTGAATCAGAGGATAAATTTGAAAATACTGGTTAACAGGTTGCTCTATTTTTAATATTACGTTAATAAATAACATATTAAATGCCAATATTTAAGTTTTGGAAATTAGCACAGAAGTAATTGTGTTTTATGTGGATGTAGCTGTTTATAAGAATGAGAATTCTTTGTTAAATGAATTAGTTCCTTTTATCTTTCAGTTTGTATAAAGTCTGACAACTTTAAAAAAACATTTATTACAGTAACTAGTTTGAAAAATATGCATGAATTTTGCATGTGGCTGAATGCAGAATGGCATGCCATGATAAAAGAATATTAAATGAATAATTATCAATAGAAATCTGGTTAATGAGTGAAGAAATAAAGAAAATAACTGTTAATTTTGAAGATATTTTTTTAAAGAATTTTTTTAATTAAAAAAAAATAAATGTAAAAGATTTATTTTCTTCTGATTAATTTCATAGTATATTTTCGTACTATAATTACATATACAATGCAGTTGTTTTCCATTATTTATTATTATTTATGTTTTATTATTATTATTAAACTGTTTTTTTGAGATATTATCCCTGTTCATTATTTCAGTAAAACATACTTTTTATTATTATTATTAACTAAAAACCTAATGCATAAATTTATTTCTTTGTCATACCTAAAAACACGCTTTTCTTACAGTTTTGTTGTGTTTGAATTTACAGATGGGGAAAAAAAAAAAAAAGGAAAGAAAAAGAACCTCCACAAAAAGATCAAATGTCCAAACTAATTAAATATTGATTTTTCTATTTTGTTTAGTAAAGCTTATATTAATTACCTACTGCGGTAATGTAAATTTATTATTACAGTTTTCTGCTTCTTTCTTTTGTAGCAAGTGAAATCAGCTGAAAGATATCTGAAAAAACTAGAATTTCATTTGTCAAAGGTTTGTCATATGTACATTCTTTTGTATTTTTATCTAATTACCTATCTCAAAATCTGTCTGGCGGTGTCTCTGTTTTTGTTTGTCTTTTTCTCCCTCTTTCTTTTTCAATCTTTCTATATGTGTATCTTTGAATATATATATATATATATATATATATATATGTGATGCACTTGAGAGTTATTGTTTCCAGTTACCTAAAGATCATTAAATGAATGCATACAACATTTAAAAGTTAGGGTGAAAAAACTTCATTAATCTGTATAATTGTTTTACCCTGTATCAAATTTTTATTTTTACATGCTTATATATAAATATCTATCCATCTATCTATCTTTCTAACTTTTTATCTATATCTGTATAGAAAGATGGATGGATGGATGGATGGATGGATGGATGGTTTTGTATATTCTCATTTCACATATCTTCCCAATATATAAAATTAATGTATGTTGTTATTTTTCTTCCAACAGATTGATGAACTGCATGACTGTTACCTGGTTCATCAGCAACTTCGAGAAGGTATGCTCAGCATCATCTAATTTTGTCTGCATGTTTCTTACATCATTTATCCTGCCAGTGTAATGTTTTGCTTTAATTAAATTTAAACTCGAGTAACCTTTGCTAACTAAATTTTTAATAAAAGCATGCTAAATTTAGAACTGTTCAAACATTTTCTCACTAAGTTTGCATTTGTTAAATAAATCCTTGCTTACCTAAACCTGGGCAATATTTAATGTCTGGTTGTTTTTGTTGTTTTTAACAGGAGCCCGTACAATGGCCAGAGCTTATACAGCTTCTCCTGGAAATCGAAAGCAATCACTTACTAATGTTAAATATGGCTACAAGGAATGTTCTCAGGTATAATTTTTTCAAAAACAAAAAATTATTACAGAGAAAAGATATTTTATCATTATCCAAATAATTGTTGTTATTATTATTATTATTATTAACATCATTACCGTTATTGGCATCAACATCATAATCACTTTATTATTATTCTTATTGTGATTAGCATCATCATCAATATTATTATTAGGATAATCATTATAATCATCATAATCGTCATCATTGTTGGGGTCATCACCACAATCACACTGTCATTTTTATTTTTATTGTATTTACTAAGTATATTCACACAATAGTTTTAAATTGTATTTTTGCTAGTGTTTTCAATACAATAGAGATCAACTGAGCTATTTAATAGCTATTTAATCAGTGTTGATTTTTGTGTTTGTAGACATTGTGTGCTATTGAAGCTCAGCTAGAAAACATGTTAGGAACATTTCACTGCAAACTGAAAGGTAAGTACAGCACCACTATCAGTTTTCATTATTTTAATTAAGTTTTTCTTCGTTATTTCAATTAATTTTTTCTTCATTATTTCAATTAGTTTTTTCTTCCCTTTTTTAATTTCTCATTAATCTTTTTCTTCCTTTTTTTTGTTGACATTACTAAAGGCATATGAACTTGCAACAGACACAGAATAAATAATTATTAAAGGTGTTTAAAACTGGTTTTGTTTATACTAAATGAACATACATCAAATTCAAGCATAGTTTTTTTATATGTGCCGTGTATATAATATATATAGTAATGTTTTTATTTTTTTATTTTTTTGTTTTGTTTTACTACATACAAAACTATGTTTTAAACTCTGTAAATAGTTAGGAGCTTGTAATTAAAAAGTTAAAGCATCTCGTTTTTCCTGAATACTGAATTTTTTTCTCTTGATTCCACACAGGAATGGCAGGTTTTGCCAGACTCTGTCCGGGAGATGTGTTTGAAGTGTCAATTCGCCACGGGCCTCAGAAGTGGAAGTCGAAGGGGCGTGTAGAGAAAACCAGCAGTCAGAGATGGGATCACCCAGAATACACTTTCAAAGCTCTTGTTGGTGAAGTCTTGAGTCTAAAGGTTATTATAATCTTTTTAATTTAAAGAGGAAAAAAAAAAAGATAAATAAAAAAAGTGGCTTTTTTATTCTTATTCTAATTCTTTTTTTCTGCTGCCTTTTTAAAAGACCAAAAAATATAATAAATACATATATTTTTTTTTTTTTTAAAAAGGGAAAGAAATTAAAAATGAATGCATAATATGCTCAACTATATAATCCTTATAATAAAGAAAAAATATTAACCACTGTTTCCACAAAACATTTTAAAAATTCATAAAGTAAAAAATACAGCTGCAAATTGCATTACAGTGCAAGTTTCTTCTTATCAAACATAATGACAACTCTATGCACTGCCTCCAAATACTTCCTGAAAAAAAACAACTTTTATTTAACTTTTATATATTATTATTCAAGTTTTCAATTAAGTCAAATTAAATAGTCATAAGGAAGTATATGCTGTGTATACATAATTTAAAAATACAAGCAAACTTACATTTCCTTAGTCAAGTTTGGGTTTAAGTCAAATTAAACAATCATAAGGAACTATTATTTATACATACAAATTTAAAAACAAGAAAAAACATGCATTTCCTTGGTTTTGTTACTTTACTATTAGTCAAAGTTATTGGGTTAAAGAAATAATTGAACAATCAAAAGCAAGTGTATGCTGTGTGTGCATATAAATTTAAAAACATGAGAAAATGGCATTTTTTAGGTTTGTTACTTTATTATTAGCCAAGTTTGGGTTGAAGTAAAAAATCAGACAATCACAAAGAAGTATATACTGTGTGTACATATAAATTTAAAAACATGAAAAAAACATGCATTTCTTTAGGTTTCTTACTTTGTTATTAGCTAAGTTTGGGTTGAAGTAAAAAAATTAAACAATCACAAGTGTGTATAATCTGCATATATAAATTTGAAAATGGTAGAAAACATTAATTTCTTTAGGTCTGTTACTTTATTATTAGTCAAGTTTGGGTTTCAGTCAAATTAAACAGTTGTATTGTGTGTACTTTCTAATTTAAAAATACTAGCAAACATATATTTCCTCAGGGTCTGTGATCATCTTTATTATTATTTAAGTTTGGTGCGAGAGGTAAATATAAAACCGTCACACAGGGTTATATAATATTGATGACTGTTTGCAGGCTGTGGAGGTGAGAAGTTTTAAAAGTGTGTTGCTGGGACAGAAGAACTGTGAGATAAAAGACTTGTTCTCCGCTAACCCACAACTGATGACAGTCAGCATCAACTTCAACGGCTCTCTCAAACTGAGCATCATCATCACGTGGAAGTAAGTATTTTATCATTTACATCATTCAGAAACACTTTTTAATGTTTACATTCATTTATTGAGTGACCCTTGTAACATCTATATTAGTTTATTCACTGGAATTTTTATAATAATTTTTCATTTCCGTAACATTCGTAATATTTGCATTCATTTTAAACTAGACCCATTGAAATCACATTTGCTTAAAAAAAAAAAAAAATGCATATTAACACTGAATTATTTTTACAAATTAACTAATAAATAAAAAGTATTCATTTTTCTTTTCTATTATACAAATGATAACATTTTCATTGTCTATTATTTTATTTTTATTTTATTATTTTTAACATATATATTTTATTTTTCAGCCCTCTTGATGGAATGGATGATAATTTGACATTTTTTGAAACTCCGCTGAAACCAGCTGGCACACCAAGAAGACGTCCTGTCTCTGTATTGGAAGTCAATGGACAACTTGTAAGTATTGATGATACATATGCATACATACACACATACACATACATACATACACACATACATACACACATACATACACACACACATACACACACACATACACACACATATACCTAAAAATAAAACATAATTTAAAAATTCTCTTTTGAAATGTAATGATAATAATAAATTAATAAAAATAGTATAGCTTTTTTTTTTGTTTTTCCCAGTATTTGAGGAGATAGATTTGATCCAAAAAATAATTTATAATTTTGACATCTTCAGAAAATTATTTTTAGGTGCAATCAGGCCATTTTGTAAAGAAATTTTAGGCTGCACATTTCTGTCACGTTTATATGTAATTTGTGAACAGATAGATTTATAAAGAACAATATGAGATAATAAAAACAAAAATGAAGCTTGTAAACAAGGATGGAAATATATTTGTAAGTTAGAAGATCTATTCATGACATCAAGAAAAATTGTGATAATAAAAATACAAATTTATGTACTAACTGGTGGCAAAATTTATCAATAATTTAATATCATCATCATCATCATCATCATCATCATCATCATCATCATCATCATTATTATTATTATATTTTTTCACAGTCTGATAGTTTCGGAGACCTGACAGGACCAGAGAGACGTTACTCAAGTCCTCTACATTTCCCTCAGAGCAAAGACGATTACTACCTGTTCACATCGTCCACCTCGCTTCCGAATCGTATTTTCGAGACACACAGCTACAACCCATCTCCTGTTTTACGAGCTCGAGACAGTGCCATGTACGTGTCGAATGCCCAGGGCTCCCTCATTTCACAGACAGTATTAAACAGTCCCATGATGCACACTCCTCCTGTCCCACAGTGTCGACTTCCCGGAGTCCTCACGCAGACGGAGCAGTTGTCAAAAGATGAGCCCAGCACCGTGGAAGAGGCTCTCAACAACTTGGCAACCACGCTGGAAGATTTTCTCGGACAGTACAACGAGTTACAGAAACTTGAAGAAGTTGTGCTCAGCATGGAACATTTTATTAGGGTGTGTAATGATTCATCAGTGTTTTGTTTTTTGTTTTGTGGTTTTTTTTTTTTTTTTTTTTTTTTTTGTAGAGGGACTGTATTTTGTTCCTACTATTTACATAACTGTAGAGTTAATAGTCAGATTATGAAGACACCAATATATTACATTAGCATGTTGAATTAGAATTTTATTTTACTTAGGTTTACTTTTTTTTTTTATTGGTATGTAAATTGAATGTTATCTATTTATCATATTTATTTAATGTTGTAAGTTTAAGATGAAGCAACAGTTGTCTTTTCATAATTCTGTATTAAGCAACAGCAGAAGCTAAAAAAAAAAAAGAATGTGTCACAATGATGTATCTGAGTTTTGTGTTGATGTGTTGTTGATTTTATATTTCAGAAACGGTCACAGTGTAATTCTCGTTCTTCCAGTATCAGTGTGTCAATAGAGAGTGCACTGGAAGCGTTTGATTTCCTCAACACAGAAGAGTCGATTGATGACCTCAACTCTTCACCACAGTAAGCATTAACTGTTATAGTTTTCTTTCTGTGCATTTTCACTAACGAAAATGATCATACTACAGCTGGTAATATCTGTCCAGGAAGAAACAGAACAGAGAATTTTTTATTTTTTTTTTTTTTTGAGGATGTTGGAATTGGATATACTTCATTTTTTTAACCTGAAACACTTACCATTGATAGTAATTCTTCTTTTTGTGTGTGTGTTTCTCAGAGGAAGTCGCCGATGTAGTATTGACCAGATGCTTGCCAGTCCCGAGTCCACAGCTAAAACTGCTGACTCAGGAATTGAGTCTCTGGCTAAACGACTCAGTGAAGACACACAGCTGAGTTCAAGTCTGGAGTCAAGTCCTGTTCCACCCTCAACTGGCAACGATCAAGTCGATCAAGCTTTACTCTTCCATTTGTGTTACTGTGATCGGCTGCTTGAGGTAAAGGGTTACTGATACACACAGACAGACACACTTGGGTACACATACACACACATGTACACAGATACACACATACATGGACATGCATACACAGGCAAATACCTACATACATACATACATCCACATGTAAATATGTTTGGTTTTAAAACAATTGATAGCTGAACATCTATTTTACATACTGTTTTAATAAATTAACAACAACAGACATTTGTTTTAAAACATGAAGGTAAATTGATTTTGGTTCTTATTGGTGTAGTCACTGTTCTGTGGTAGTAATTTCAGTTATTGTTATTTGTATGCTGGGAAACATTTGCTAATAAGATTTTTTTAACAGAAAGATAACTAATTATTATTTAAATTTTGTTCTAGAACCTTGGAAACTTTGGGCCACTCAAGTGTCGAGAGTTTTATGCACTGGACAAGTTACAAAAACAAGCCAAAATTCTTGAAAACTTGCTGAAAATTGCCAGAGCTGGTCCAGATATTGACCTTCATCCTGGTGAGACAGATTTTATTTCATTATCTAACATGCATTTTTGATATTTATTATATCAATGATTTTTCTTGGTAAAATCAACAAGAGAAATGTGAATGTAATCAGAAGAGTTATTTCCCCTGAGATTATTCACCTCTTTAAAAAATATTTTAGGTTCTTGATTTTTATTCATTGATTTTATTTATTATGTATTTATTTATTTTGTATTTTTTGCTTATTATTTATTTTTTTATTTTTTATTTTTTTATTTCAGTGATGACAGAACTAACAGATGACAAATCACTGCGTGAATTCTGGGTAACTTGTGTTGATCACAATGTGTTGTACGTGCATCCAGAGAAGATTGCGTACATGTTTGAACAGAAGTACAGTCTGCGAATTAAAGAAAACTTTGATGTGTCTCCAGTCAGAGGTACACATTTTTCAAGTTCATTAGTTTCAAAAAAAGAAGAAATTATTCATTTTTAAAATATATGTTTAAACAGAGTAGTCTGTTAACAAAATGTGATTATTTATGAAAATAAATAATATATGATAATTTAAATCATTTAAATTTTTAAAAATACTATAAATTACATGATTATTTATTATTTATTATTTTTTATTTTTTTGGAGATTACCAAATACAAAAGACAGAACCTGGTAAAATATTTTACTAAAAGACTTAAGAATCTCGTTCTGTTTGTTTCAGTATTTTCGTATGTGATGGGCAAGATTTTGGACTTGACTGTGTATGAGCCAGAGAAACTGGGAAGTAATGTTATTGTGACTTTACATCAGTTTATTACATACTTCACTTCCACGGGCGGCCTTGTTGCTATTGAACAGATAGCTGAAGACAGTAAGTAGTTGATCCATCATTGTTTATAATATCATTTATAACAAAGTTTTATAATTCTGTTTCATTATCTATAATATACTTTCATATATCATCATTTATAATATGCTTTATATTTCATGTCATCATTTATAACTTACTCTATAATTACATTTTATATGTCATTATTTATAACATATTCATTATATTTTACATATCATTATTTATAACATACTCATTATATTTGGTATATCATAATTTATAATATATTTTGTTTCATATATAATCATTTATAATTTAGTTTATAATTAGATTTTATAGATTTTATTTATTGATAAAGAATGTCTGGTATAAATATTAATTTTTAAATTTATTCTGTATTTCATATACATATTGGATACTCTATTATAAATTGTCACAAATCTTAATAAATTGATATGATGTAAAATGTTAAAATTTATTTAGATTGTTCAGCATCCACTTCAGTAACAAACTCATTGTTTTACCTGTTATAAATACATAATCTTTGTGTTTTACCTGTTACAAATATATAATCTTTGTGTTTTACCTGTTATAAATACATAATCTCTGTGTTTTACCTGTTACAAATACATAATCTTTGTGTTTTACCTGTTATAAATACATAATCTTTGTGTTTTACCTGTTACAAATACATAATCTCTGTGTTTTACCTGTTACAAATACATAATCTCTGTGTTTTACCTGTTACAAATACATAATCTCTGTGTTTTACCTGTTATAAATACATAATCTCTCTGTTCTAGTTTCTCTGGCTGATCGTCTTTGTTCTGCAAACCCGGACCAGGTAATCAAAGCCATCCTGACTCTGAAAGAGGAACTGCCACGACCAACATGTCTGAAAGTTGTAGGAATGTTACTGGTGGCCTCACAGAGAGAGATTCAGCAGTCTGCAGGTTAGATGGTTGTCTCTTTATTTATTAGTATAGTCAATAATTAGTATAGTTTACCTGTGTCCCTTTTGTTTTATAGTAGTGAGTAATTGTTAATTTATTGCCATAATAAAAAGAGAGAATTTGTTTGAAATTTTATATTTAACTCTTTATCGGTATTTTATTGTTTATTTATTGATAAATTTTGTTATTGCAATTCTGTTATTACTGTTTATAGTTCATTATTGCTTTTTCCCTCTTTAAATTTTTAGTTTCCAGTATGCCTAGATTTTAATTTTATATATTTATCAAGATTTCATTTTATATATATCAACAAGTGTTAAATCACTTATAACAGCTATTATTTCTGATTTGTTATGATTTTTCCTGCTTTAGTTTTGCATATTAATGTTGCATAATTTTAATTTATGAAAGTTTTATTTATTTTATTTTATTTTATTTTATTTTATTTTATTTTTTTATTGTAGATAAAAAATTAAGTAAGTCAATAAATTCTAAGAAATGGTTTCTAAATATGCATGGAATGTGTTTGATGTTAATGTTCATAAATGTTTTACTTCATTTTTATTATTTTTACAAATAATTCTTGTAGCATCATATCTGAAGGTGATCAGTAGAAATAAAGTCACAAGAGATAAGGTAAGAACTTTAATTTTTTTTATCATTTAGAAAACTTTACCTGAAATTTATAATAATTAAAGTAATATATATACATACGAGTATATGTCTGTGGGTGTGGGTGTATGCATGCACATATGTATGTTTAAAATATTAACACCATTAGCATCTTAACTATTCAGAAATTTTAATTCTTAAAAAAAGTTTTTAAATTATATAATGTTCAAAAAGTATATATATATATATATATATATAAATTATCAAAAAAATAAATGATACCTTTACTTTTTTGAAGTCATTAAATAATACGTCTACAAAAGTTTCATAGTTAAAATTGTAAACCAAACAGAAACCTAATTATTTGTTTTCATTGTATTTACAGGCTATGATCATATTTGTTGAGGCTCTGGAAGACCAGATACCCGGAAGTGCGAGCTGGTGCTTGTGTGGCATTATCTGTACTAGAGGTATGATTGTTTATTGACAGTATTTGAAAATAACTGTGTAATCTTTAAAAGATACATTAAAATATGAATTAACATACTGTTGACCCTTGATTTTACAAACCTCAGTTTTCCAGATATCAGGGAATCCAGACCAAATTTGGAAAAAATCACATAATTTGAATTTGCTGTCATTTCCCACTTGAAACCTTACATCTAGATACTACTAAGTTATTCTAAGTCCCACTATACTTTCCATCAAGATAAGAGTCGATTTTATATCTGCACCCATACCCATTCCAACCTAACAAACTTCACCCAACCTAGACCACATTTATGTACTGTAATTTTTCTGTACATTTGTTTACATTGTTTTTATGTCTGTGTGCTCTTCTTACATTATTAAATTACTATATAACTGATACATATAGTGAAGTTTAATATTTTAGCAAATTTTAGGGTTAATGTTTGCATTTCCAGAATATTGCTACCCCCCACAGTTAGTCTGTGAAATCAAGGGTCAACAGTGTGGTATATAATACACAATGATTCATTCATGTTGAGCTACTAAAAATGCCTTTTAAGAATTTAAAAAAATTCCTTAATAAACTATTTCAAAGTTTGGATTTGTATCTTTTAAAAAATTTAAATCTTAAGTTTTAAAGTTCATTTTATTATTGTTTTTATTTTAAATGATTTTAATTTTAACCAACATTTTAGTTTTTCTTAATTACTTTTAATTTTTTTTTATAAAACTTAAAAAACTGTTCCTAAAAATATTTTATTTAAAAAAAAAAATATAAATAATAAATAAGATTTGTTAAAAAATATGAATAATGTTATTTAGTTGTTTAATAAATATTTTAATTTTACTCTGGGTTTTTTGTTAATCTATGAAACTGTTCCTAAACATGTTTCAACAGTAATATAAATATAAATAATAGATTATGAAAGTGTATTAATGTGTGTGTGTGTGTTTATACACATGTACCTAATTACATGTGGAGAGAGACAGACAGACATTGTTATTATGAGATAATATTACAATATGTAAATTAGCAATTTAAAGTTATTTTTGTAATTATTATTATTAGTCTTCTGAAAAGCGTTACATTGTCATATCACTTGCAGGCCTCTGAGAGTACAGATCAGCTGATCTTTGTGTGCCAGGCTGACAGCTCATCCACAGTGAGGAGAAAGGCCAAAGAGGCTTTGTTTTCTCTGGGTCAGTTAAAGTAGTTTAAATCATTTTTCTTTTCACTCACCTTTCTTATGGAGAGAGGGATGGAGAGTATTTGGATAAACCTAATAAAGTTTTTTTATTTTTATATTTTATAAATAATATTAAATATTAATTTTTATTTTTATTAGTTAATTTATGTATTTGTTTCATTAATGTATTTAATTATTAATTTATTATTTTGTTATTTTAGTTTTAATTTTTTTCTTATTTGTTTTTTTTTAACTCTTGCTATGATTAATGTCTTGTATAGTTCTAAATTATTAACTTTATTTTTATTAATTTTTTTTTTTTTTTCAGTCTTTTTTCCCTTATTTTTTCTCACTTTTGTACTACAATTAATGTCATATTTAATATTTATTTTAAATATTTATGATATATCTTCTAGCTTTTCTAATATGTTGTATTTAATTCAGGTGAAAGCGGAAGACAGGCTTATGAAGAAGCACAGTTAACATCACATGGTTTTCAGGGACTCCATGTTAAGAAGTGAAAAAAAAATTAACTGTTGTCAGAGAGACATTGACAATACAGACAATTCAAAAAAATATTAAAGAAAAAAAGAATAGTTTAATGATACCAGTTTGGTGGAATGTGTATATAAATATTGTAAAAAATAAAAAATTAAAGGAAAAATAACTTGTGTAAATTGTTACATGAGAAACTACTGTAAGATAAAGATCTGTGGAATGAAGACAGAAACAATCAAAAAAAATTCATCATTGCTGATTTGTTGTTTTTGTAAACAGACATTTCACTTCACCACTGACAGTGTCACCCTATTCTAGTCTACGAACAACTGTAGTGAATAATTTGTCATTTGTATTTGTACAGTTTTACTTATATGTGCATCACAGTCATGTCAGCTGAAAGTGAGGAGCCTGATGATTCTGAGCAAGTTCCAGATTTAATACTTATTTTAATTATTTTAAAATAATTTTTTATTTTATTTTATTTATTTTTTTTTTTTCTTGAAGTATAACAATGAGAAAAAAAGATTAGGGAAGTGACAAAATCCCATTCTGATGCTTTAACACATTGAACCTGGATTGTGTTGACATTCAACAGTTCAGTATCTTTGTTTTTCACCTCACAGTTTTCCAGTAGCATTTTATATCAGTGAATCATTTTATTATTATCATTATTATTATTTATTATTATTATTATTATTATTATTATTATTATTATTATTATTATTATTATTATTATTTTTTTTTTTTTTATTATTATATTATTTTTTTTAAAGTAATTTGCAAATTGTGATTTGTGAATTCATCACATAGCTTACAAAAGAAGAACAGAAGAGCTGTTGTTTCAAAAATCTACCTGGCGAAAAGATTTGTTTATTTACCCTCTATTTAGTTAGTAATGAGGCTATAGAATTGAGCCTGTGTGTGTATATATATATATATATATATATATATATGCAGCTATTAAATGTTCTCACTGTATAAAAGTTGTTGATATTTAAACTATTAAAAATCATGTCAGCTGCATCCATTTTTTAATGTTTGGATTGACACACTGCTTTTCGGCCATCTTGTATAAATATTTTGTTCAATGAAACTACATCATTTATTTCCATTGGACTGAAGTTGATGAGATTTAAAATTAAGTTTATAACTTTGGAATGATGCTCTGTATTTCAGCCTGTATATTTAGATATTTAGTAAGCAAAGCCATGCCAGTTATTTCCAGAAGCTTAAACTGACAATTACAAATAGTTTTCAGTCAGGCTGCATGTATTGACTTCTGTTCTGTTTTGCAGCTGGTATGTATGGATGTGTTGATAATGTCTGAATGTCAGAAGCCTGTTAGTAACAAAATAGAAATCATGTTGAACTTGTTGAACTTGAGTTAATCTTTTTGATATCATGCCATTTTTTGTTATGTCACTAGTCATGAACATTTAGTTTTGAGAGAATTACAGATACCTGTGATTTTTACCTTAGTAATTCTTTTTTTTTTTCTTTTTTTTTTTAGTTTTACATTATTAAAATAACATTTAAAAAAAATTGTATGTATACAGAATTTGTTGTCATTTACATGCTATTTGCTAGTGTAAAGTACTTGATATGTTCATATGGAAGTCAGAAGTATGTGTTAAAGAAGCAGATTTTTGTGTGCAGAATATTATTTCCTTTCTTTTTTAATAATTTCTGATAGAAATATGCAAACTGTTAGACTAATGCAGTTTAAAGATTTGTTTCAAAATTATATTTTTTCCTGCCAATTCATTTTATTATGTATTAATGTAAAAATTATTATTATCATTATAATTGCTGTTATTATTATTATTATTATTATTATTATTATTATTATTATTATTATTATATGTTAAAATGCTGTTTTAAAACAGATTGTTATTATAGAAATTAAAATATTTTTGATTCTTAATATGATTTAGGCAATTTCACATTTAGGTTTTTTAAAATATATATATATATATATATATATATATATATCTATATATAAATATAACAGCATTCACAATAATTCACTGTCTTAAAAATGTGCACACACAAAAAATTAATTTGTACATAAATTTGTATATCTTGTAATAATATGCAACAGATCAAGAGGTTTCAAATAATTTACTAAAAAATAAGATGAAATATGAAAATTATGAAATGCTGATCGTTTGTGTTAAGTAGAAACAGATATTGTTTGTGTTGTATATCTGCTACAGCTGTGTATCTTTCTGGTTTCTTCATATTTTGTAATGCCGTCCGAGAGTTCTTGTGCAACACCAGGTTTAATGTTAATAAATGGGTTTTTTATCAGTTTTTTTTATTACAAAGTTCTAGTAAATACAGTTCCACTGTGTTCACACACATTCACACACACACACAAACACCAACCCATTAACAGTTTTAATTATTGGAATGTAAGAAATAAATAAAACTATCTTTTTTTTTTTCTTTTTTTTTATGTGTGTGAATATTTCCTTGTCAGTTCAAGCATTTCATTCCATTTTTTCTTTTTAATGTTGTAAAAGCTATGCAATGTACTTTCGTTTTCATTTTTTTTTTTTTTTTTTTTTTTTTTTTTATTTAATGAACATTTTATACCTTTATGTATTAGGTACTGTTTTGAAGAATTTATTTTCTACATAGTAAATCATTTTTCTTATTAATTTTGTCATTCTTTAATAACATGTAAATGTATTTTATATTTGTTTTTAAAATAAAATTTACAGAAATCCGTATTGTATTTGAAAGAAAAAAAAAAAAAAATGAGAAGATTTCATTTTTCAGATATTTTATTTACTATTTTAATACAAGATTAAAGAAGTCAGAATATAAATATGTGCTGGTGCTACTGGGTAATGTTTCTGTTTAAAGATAATTTTAAAATTTAAAGATCACAGCAGAAAATTATATATGCATGTTAGCTGAATTGGTGATGAAAGATTTTTTTGATGTAGGAAAATCTGAAAAGAATGACTGGATTTTGTATTCATGTTTAGAAAAAATGTATTTCTGTATATGTTTAACTAGTCATTTACTGCTTTTATTCTTTTCATTTTTTTTCTTCACTTTAAATAGTATCAGCTATTTTAAATTTTAGAAATTTATAACTTCTATTTACAAACTATTATTATTGTTAGTTTAGAAAAATTGTTGCATCTTTTACTTTTTGTAAAATAACTAGTCATAGATGTTTTTTCCACAGTATTTGCTTTACCTAGACCAAAGAAATTCAAAATTGAAATTAGTAATTGAAAAAAAAAAAAAAAAAAAAAAAAAAAACATAAATAAAAAGAAAAGTAAAATAAAATAAAATAAAACAAAACATTTAAAATAAATAAAACAATAACAATAAAATTAAATTACTAAATACCAAAAATCAGTTCTATTGAACATTTTATAATTTATCTTTTAACTCTCACTTTTAATTTGGCATATTCAGAAAAAACTGTATTTAAAACTAGTACCAGTCTCCTTTTAAGTTATGATTTCTTTTAAGAAAGAGAGAGAGAATCAAAAAATATAAAAGTAACAAAAGAAAAAAAGAAAAAAAAGAAAAGGGAAATATATCAACCAAACTTACTTGAGATAAAAATGAATCAGAATATAATATTAGATTTTGTTTCTGTTCAGTCTGTAGCATTAATATTTTACACACTCATTATTAGCATTACTTAGAGTGCCAAAACAAAGTCTTAGTCTTGTAACAGTTTAGTATTATCTTTTCTTTATTTTAAAGTGAGAGAAATGAAATATAAATCCTAGATGTTTACATCGTTTTCAGATTTCTGCAGGTTTCTGAAGGTTAGAATATGTATGTGTTTACTGATTTTTAAAGTTTTTATTGTTCAGTATTGATAGACATGTTTATTATTTTTAATTTACCATTTGTCTTTTCAATAGTCAACAGTGGTTAGTCAGACTTTACCTTGTAAGTGTTTTTAATTCATTGTTGATGAAAGACCAATATGTTCTAAATCATCTTCAGTATACAGAATATAGTAAACTAATAAAAGAAACAGAGAACAGAACAACTGTACCTCATTTAAAATAGCATTTTAATTAATTTCATTTATTTATTTATTTATTATTATTCTGTGTGTGATGTAAAAATCTAAAAAGTTGCAAGTTGGTCTGTGTTCAGTTATTGTTTACTTTTTTTTATAATTTGTATCATCCTTATACTAAAATTTTCACAAATCCTATTGAAAGGAGTCTGCAGATTTTTGTTTTAACTATTGTTATTCTTATTGCTGTTATGTAAATAAAATTTTAAAAAAAATTGGTTCTACCAATTGCCATAAACAAGTTACTTGTCTAATATGAACTGAATAATTTTTAAAAAATGTAAAAATGTGTAACAATGTCTGTTTATTCTGAACAATTTTACTTTTAAAATATTATTTTGTTTCGGGATTATAATCTTCAAGACTTTACTTCAGATTTAAACACTAGTTTTTTGTTTTTTTTTTTTTTTTGGTTAAAATAATAATAATAAATTGACAACAGGATTTGAATTCTCATCCGACGTAACTATTAGAATTTTTTCTTTTTTTTTCTTTGTCATTTGGCAGCAATATTTTGCATCCTGAACAAAGACTTTTATAAACATTTATATTTGCAAAAAATTCTCAAACACTAATGAATATTGTTTTTTTAATTATTTTTTATTTTATTTTAAAAAGAAAGTATTAAAATTAAATAACACCTTTATAAATGATCTGATTTAGCAGGTGGATGGACCTGATGTCTAGTTTATAAATCTTTTACATACTTCTCAAAATAATTTATGTTTGTTATTTCTTGTACCAGCTCAGCTGTGTTGAGATTCTCACTCAGATATTAAACCATTACCTCATTTTATACAGAGATTGATTATTAAGTAAAGACAGCCAGAACTAGACAATAAAAGGGTAAAATCTGTTGTATGCATTTCACTAAATGCTCACCAGATAATTGAAAAATAACTAAAGATAACAAATGGCTAAACTGTGGTATTCCTGCAGTCTTGAGATTGGGATTTATTTTGTCCATATAGTATTTTTGTTTAATTTGTTTCATTTTCAATTTTGATTTTCTATTTACTTAGCTGTCAGATTGAAATGCTATAGATATATATTTTTTTTGACTGATTGTAATATGTGGTTTTATCTCAGACTGTTATTGTTTAAAGTAATAAGTCATCACCTTTATTCCAAATTTTTTTTTATTTTTTGTTTGATGTCATTCCTGTGTTAATAACTAAGAATATATTGTTTGTGTATACATTTAAGAATGATATATATGCAGAAATCATTGCTTATGTACAAAAATATATAAGTAAAATTATAGAAATTATTTAAATTGGCTGTCTTTCTGCCAGTAATATGCATATGTATATATACATAAATGTATTTCGCAGTTTTAAATGCAAATGCTTGCTGTAGGGCTTTTATGCATCATCCATTCCAGAGAACTCTCCATTTTGTCTTCTTTAACATAAACTTTTTGTTTCAGTGTCTGGATCAGCTCTTCAAAATACTGATGTATTGTAGCAAAACTGAGCTGTAGGTTTTCTGAAACTTAATTAAATTTATATATTTATAATTTTTATTATTATTTTTTATGTTTTTAAAAATAAAGTTTTATTTCAGGCCTTTTCACTGGCATGAATCTAAAAAGGCTTGTGAAACAAAATTCTTCTAATTCATTGGATCATTCTGGAATTTATAATATTATGTGATTTACTGTTGTTGCTTGTGCTTTGTCAACTGTCTTTCTACATGTTAGGTTGCCTGTGTGCATAATTATCAAATTGTTGCCTTTTGTCTGGGAAGTTGGTCACTACTGTACAGGTATTGTAGGTGTTCTTGGACACAGGGGATGTTTTCTCTGTCATATTCACAATGTAGATAATGTATTTGCAAGTCACTGTAAATAAAGTCACCTATAACGTCTAAAAAAATGTTTTGTCTTTTTTGTTTAGAAAGAAAGATTGAATGAATGATACATCTCACCAAAAAATTACACGGATTATATGATGTCAGGCAGATATATGTATGTTTAGAAGGAAGATGTTGAAAGTTTATCTGATAACTGCTGCATGTGACAAATATTATAGTAGTTGAAGGTTCAAATCACTGATAATGCATGCATTTTAATGGGTAAATACATAAGAAGAAAATTAAATTATAATAAATCAGTTATGGAAATTACTACTTCAGTGTATGTTTGTTTCATTATTAAAAGAAAGGGAAGTTTAAATGTGTTTATTGACCGTTGTCCACACAATCAATACCATCCTGTTTATTAACTCTAGTTAAAGGAGCCTCATTTATTTTAGCATTTATGGCATGGCAAAATGAAAACTATATGTTCTTATTAATTTGATAGCTAAAGCAAATATAATAATAACTTTCATAACTGTTTCATAGAATTGTGAAAAGATTTAATTTTATTATATAAAAATAAATTCAGACATAACATATAAAAAGGATAATATGGTTTTATAAAAAAAGAAGAAAAAAGTAATTTTAAAAAGGTGATAGCTACAAGCATACATGAGGAAGTATAACTTTGTCTGATGTCATTGTAAAATCCCTAAATAGCATGTCCCATGAAGTTTGTTTTTCAATTTGACAAAACCAGTTCTGAACAAGAGATTCACAATGAAGCTGTTCAGGAAAACTAAATGAGAAGATGAGATGGATAGTTTGTGAATTCCCAACATTTTCTTTTAACCTTCCAACAACTTTATAATTTATTAATGTTTGCATGGAGAGACAGTTCTCACTGGAATCATCATCCATATCATACCAGTAAACTACTGGGTACCCTAACAACAGTCCAAATAATGAGGAAGGATTAAAATTTCTATCAGGCAAAACCGATAAAGTTATTGATTTGTCTGCACAAGTTTTAATCTGATCAAGTTCAGATAATGTTGATTTCAAATTGTTGTTGCTCTCAGTAATTTGAGGCTCTGTTAAACGGCAAGACGAGTTTATAAAAACGATTTTTTCAGAAAGTGATTTAAAAGGTTCCACATAAAATACATTTTGATTTACTATCAAAAAGTCCATTTCAATACAAACAAGACATAAATCTGTTGACAAAAAGCCTCTGGAACGTGCTGACCAGAGCAGATTCAACAACTGTGCTTTTGTAACACAACCATAATCAAACAAGAACGCTGGCTTGACGCCAGTGTCAACTATGAGAATATCCAGTGCAACTGACAACCAGTGAACCCACAACTGTTTTCCAAGATTCTGTCTCACAAGATCTTTCCATTCATCAATATGATTCATCCTCTAAAACTGAAATATAAATAAAATTTGGATAACAATTTTTACTTTAAAAAAAAAAAAAAAAAATGCAGAGACATATACACAGATTTTAAGAATTATTGAATGTCGAAGAAAATATTAGTCTTACATAAGATATTAGATAAACTTTAAAAAAATAAAAATAAAAAACGTCAAAAGTAGTCAACATCCAACTTGCTAACGGCAAACTTTTACAAAGACAAACATCATAAGTTCTGATGAATTATATATAATTATATATAATTATACAAATAATTAAATCCTTTAATAAATGTGTGATACACGTACACAAATACTAATACTAATACTAATAGGCATACTAGTTCCAGCAGAATAAGTAATTGTGGTAAAATAGTCACTGTTCAGTATGGATATATGCTAACAAGTTACAATGTGAAGGTCTCTGTCGTGATGAAGTGCTAGAATTTAGGAAATTTGAAATGATAGATATTTACCTATTATAATTTATATCCTCTCATTTCTGGACTTCCAATTTCGTTTTTTGTATGACTGATTATGTCAGAGTTATTTCCCTTATAATCTTCTTTTTTTGTAAATTCCACCTTATTCCTTTGGCCGAATCTAAGTTCTGATTTTCACTGAACATCGAAGGTGATTTCGTTGAATTAATATTTTATAGCATATTATATTTTCTAAAATAAGTATAATTAGTTTAATTTTTAAACATTAAAATATAATGAATTTTAATAATAATAAAATAATGATAATAATAACTACAAACTACAGTGGTACCTCGACTTACGAGTGCTCCAACTTACGAGTTTTCCGAGTTACGACCAGTCGCCCGGTCGATTTGTCCTTTGAGATGCGAGTCAAATTCCGAGTTACGAGCAAGCTTCAGACACGCCGCCGCTAGTTGGCGCAACGAACAACACAATATTCGGTCAGCGTCCCGCGTCTCACTCTTTTACTTCACGTGGTTAAGTATCTCTGTTGTGTTGTGCTCGCGTTTTGTGCAGTATTTTGCCAAATTTCGTTTTTCTGACAATGGATCCTAAGAAAGTGAGTGCAAATGTCAGTGCTGAGAAGAAGAAGCGGATGATGTCCATTGAATTAAAGCTTGAATTCACAGAAAAAAATGAACGAGGCGTTCACGTAGTCGACTTGGCTGGGCAGTACGAACATATTGCTTCTACGATATGTACCATACTGAAGCTGAAGCGATATGTACCATACTGAAGCGTCTGATCTCCAAGATAAATAACTTTACAAAACCAATTTATTTCTTTACTTTCTCTTTCATTTTGTTTTTTATACAATATTTGTCATTTATAAATACATTTTTCTTATTTAAAAACATGTTACAAAAAAAAAAAAAAAAAAGGGGTGCTTTTGGGGCGACTGGAACTGATTAATGATATTTCAATTAATTTAATATACGAGCAAACTGAAATACGAGCTCGGTCACGGAACGAATTAAACTCGTAAGTCTTTTCCATTAAACTATTCTTATAATTATCAGTAAATAAAATAATATTATTGTTCGCTTCTGTGATACATTTATTTATTTTGTTTCTTTCTTCTTTTTTTCTTTTTTTTCTTTTCATGAGCCCAGAAGCAATTACTGTAAAATCAATACATACAGATAAATATGTACATATATATACGACTATAGATACAAACATACATACATACATACACACATACATCCATACATCCATACATACATACATACATACATATACATACATATAAATACACAATACGTAGGCACGTTTTGTTGTCGAACAGTAACGTCGTCCGCCTTCGGAGAGCGGGCGAATGGGCGAATGGGTTCGAGTCTTGTTAGCGGCATCTGACAGGGTTTCTCCTGCGCCAGTGCGTTCCCGAATGTTAATGTTGTGTATGTTCATAAGTTAGAGAATGTTCAAAATCGTAATCTACATACTTGCCAGTGCCAGCTTTCCCACAAAAAATAGGTGCACGCAAAAATGACGAAAGACAAAAAAAAAGAAAAAACGGGCGTGCTTCGTGGGAAGCGATGACTACCATCGGTTACTGTGCAGTCTTTTCTTTAATGTTGTCTTGATGACCGAACAGTAACGTCGTCCGCCTTTTGAGTGCGGGCGAATGGGTGCCATACGTTCAAGCTTTGTCAGCGGTATCTGACGGGGTTTGTGAGTTCGTGATTGGACTTTGTCCTCCAGATATTGCCTATATGCGGTGTCTAATCAGACGTACATAAGACAGAGAACATTCACTCCTACACTAAATATGTACACACAAACACGCACCCACGCAAACGCGGTCATTGTTTGTTGAGAATAAACAGAGGAGATAAATGACATAATTTAATAAATCATACTAGTAATTTAACTTTATCGTTTTGTTTTGGATAAGGCGAAAAATCGAAAACTAGGTGAAATTCAACAAAAATATTTCCCTTCTATCTTTACTTGACAATGCACTTGTAAAGACAATCATTTTCAACGTTCAACACAGTGATAAAAATTCACATCTGGTTTAATCTTGCTGTTCAAGGTAATTTAAATAGAGGGGAAATTGCATCATCCTTTAAAATAATATGATATTAATAGATAAAATCAAACTGAATCTGCTGTGTTTATTAATTTAGTTTGATTTTATCTATTAATATCATATTATTTTAAATGACAATGCAATTTCCCCTCTACTGAACAGCAAGATTAAACCAGATGTGAATTTATATCACTGTTTTGTAACTGATACAATGGTGCTCAGTAACATCCGGATATAGACTGCGCAGGCTTAACCAATCAGATATTACTTAGACAGTATTTACATTAACTTTTAGTGACAGATGGAATTCTTTTCTTTCTTTTCTTACTTTCTTTCTTTCTGCATTAGTTACGAACGATTTTCCAATTAAAAATAAAAATTTCCAGCTAAAAACAAAAATAATAAAAAAATAACACAATAGAGTTTACGTTTATTATTATTATTTTTTATTTCTTTATTCATTTTATCATCATATTGCCCGTCACAATTACTTAATGATTGTTTTTTTTTTTTTGTTCTAGACTGACAAATAACCAACTAACTAATTAACTAAATTAATTAATGAATTAATAATATGAAACATAATATAAATAAAAATAAGTAAATAAAATAAAGTAAAATAAATAAATAAATAAATTATTATATCTTGTTGTTGCTGTTGTTGTTATTAATTTTATGGTATAACAAATGTTACGATGACATCCTGTTATCAACACGTTGATCAAAACACGTTTATCAAAGTAACTGATATTTTGACATCTGTTGCAAACAAAAAGTGAAAGCACGAAAATTAATACTAATTAATTTTGTTACCATATTCCTATAAAAATGAGAGCCTTCGGAGAGCGCGCGAATGGGTTCGAGTCTTGTTAGCGGCATCTGACAGGGTTTCTCCTGCGCCAGTGCGTTCCCGAATGTTAATGTTGTGTATGTTCATAAGTTAGAGAATGTTCAAAATCGTAATCTACATACTTGTCAGTGCCAGCTTTCCCACAAAAAATAGGTGCACGCAAAAATGATGAAAGACAAAAAAAACAAAAAAAAAAAACGGGCGTGCTTCGTGGGAAGCGATAACTACCATCGGTTAGTGTGCAGTCTTTTTTTTAATGTTGTCTTGATGACCGAACAGTAACGTCGTCCGCCTTTTGAGTGCGGGCGAATGGGTGCCATACGTTCAAGCTTTGTCAGCGGTATCTGGCGGGGTTTGTGAGTTTACGTATATTATTATTATTTTTTATTTCTTTATACATTTTATAATCATATTGCCCAGCACAATTACTTAATGATTGTTTTTTTGTTTGTTCTAGACTAACAAATAACCAACTAACTAATTAACTAAATTAATTAATTAATTAATAATATGAAACATAATATAAATAAAAATAAGTAAATAAAATGAAGTAAAATAAATAAATTATTATAGTTGTTGTTGCTGTTGTTGTTATTAATTTTATGGTATAACAAATGTTACAATGACATCCTGTTATCAACACGTTGACCAAAACACTTTTATCGAAGTAACTGATATGTTGACATCTGTTGCAAACAAAAAGTGAAAGCTCGAAAATTAATTCTAATTAATTTTGTTACCATATTCCTATAAAAATGAGACGATTTCCGAACCACGACAACTTCAGGTTCAAACATGTTTTTGAAATTCGGTCTGGTACTGTTATTATCTGTCCATTTCTGCGGAGCAGGTTGATTTAGAAGTTTTTATTTATTTATTTAAATATTTTAATACTTTTCATAAATTTTTTTACAGTCTATTATTATTTAATATTGTTTTTAATGAAGTATAAACTAAATCTCAAGATTGGTCGGCCATCTTGAAAATTCTAAACAATCAAATATTTCACTTAACTTATTTTCATACTTGAGGCCAAAGTTGTGATACTGAACCAGAGTCCGTTCTTCTTTTTCTTTTTTGTTTATTTATTTTTTATTTATTTACTGTCATCATCATTATTTCTTTATCTTTTTAAAATTGTTGTTGTTGTTGTTTTTCTGGATCTTCTTTTTCTTGTTGGTGTTGCTGTTCTTCTTCTACTTATTATTACTATTATTATTGTTGTTCTTCTTCTTCTTCTACTTATTATTACTAGTATTATTGTTGTTGTTGTTATTATTATTATTATTATTACCGATGTTGTAGTAATACTTGTTGTTTTAATGAAACTTTCTGGTTGTTCTGTAACTTATTTTTGTCATAATATTAATTATAAATATCAATTTTTTGTTTTTTCATTTTCTGAAGTTCTCAAGAACGTAGCTCTCTGGAAGCCAGCTAAACAAAGTGGTACATACAAGTCCTCGTATTATATTATGTACCCCTTCCTAGCGGTTGATGGTGAAAACAGTACACCAAGCTGGGTATTCTGTGCTGTTACTGCATGTTCTGGGAAGAAACAGCCTTGGTGGCAAGTGGATCTTCAGAAAACATACGAACTTGGAACGATTACCATATCCACAGCAGATCATGGTATTAAATATTATTATATTTTAATAATAATAATAATAATAATAATAATAATAATAATAATAATAATAATAATAATAATAAAATAAAAATAAACATTTCACGGACGAAATCTAGGTGAAAACAAATTAATAATAAAATACAAATTTGAATTGACCGCCATGTTCCACGCGATCACGGTAACCCTCTCAAACCACTTTTCATCATGGATACAAATTTTACAATTGCAGCCATAACCATCCTAATGTTGCAAACTTCACCCAATCAGCCTACAATTTTTCTGAAATTTTTTCTTTACGTATACTGTATAAGTCATAATGACATTCGTTTACATTGTTTTTATATTTGTAAATTGTTCTTACATTATTATATTATTCTATTATAAAGTTGTTATTGCATTAAAATTTAATGTTTCGAAAAATTGTCGATTTCCCAGATTATCTGTAATAACAACTATGTAATATGTACATTCGTACCGTTTAATTTCCTTATTACTTTGTCTGACGAAAACTTTATTCGTATATCTATTTGTACATTCGTAGGAAAATTGTTTGATTTCCTAATCACTGTGTATGACGAAGATCCGAGTGTGAAATCGAGCGCAAAGTCTCACTTCTGTTACCAGCACAGCGGAACTGTTACAGTGAGTTCCACCATTGCGGTTCGCTGCGAGGAGCCAGTAAAGGGGAGGTTTCTAAGAATCACAAACAACAGAAATTCCACTACCGCGACGTGCACCAACATTGGACTCTGCGACGTCAAAGTGACGCCAGTGGAAAACAAGCGTATGATATGAAATCTCTATTCTAAGTTAAATTTTAATCTATAAAGAAAGCTCATCATTTTGCGGTAATTCGAATTATATTTGAACTATGTTTTGAAAGAAACGTAAATGTAAAAAATTCTGATTATAGGGCCTGTCCAGTGTAACACTCATTCGAGAGAATGACCCCGCATTCCTCAAATTATCAAGTGACAACTCGACGGACTTGTCAGATAATGAGATTATAAAATGGCCTCGACTAACGTTTCGCCAAACTAAATGTATTATGCAGCGCCCCCTTTAGGAATATAGCCAGATATACTTTACACAAATGATCAAAATGATTTTAATGTAATATTGCCATCGTAATGAAATTATTAAATAACCGGAGTTAATATTTCCTTTTTTAATTCCAGGCTGTCCGAAAGGATTTACTAGAAACCTGAAATCTTGCTTCTGGTTTTCCACCTAGACTACTTCGTGGATCAACGCTCGGGTATTTTTTTAAAAAAATTATATATTTAAAAAAAAAAAAAAAAAAAATTGTATTTATTATTATTATTTTTTTTTACAAACATTACGATAACAAAATTATTATTTCTGAAACTTGACTGACATGGAGTTCGAATGAATTACTGATTGTTCATCGAAGTATCCCAACATTTCAGTATTAACAATTATCAGGGATATTAATGTGTGTGAATATGAATAAAAGTATTAGGTTGGGTTATAATTTATAATTTCCAAATGACTTTAAGCATTTTGTAAAGTGCATGGCTGGACAGTTATGGATGAATCTATATATGCTTTAGAGTTAAACATATTTTAGTATATATTAAAAGATACTGACTGTCCAGTGATATAATAACAGAAGACATATGCTACATGCGTTCCATAGAATTTATTTTTATTTTTTTATATTTTTTATCCTTTAATTACATTAAAGGAAACAGTAAAATCATTTTCGTTACATATTTACTGCTACGATCCAGTTTTGACTTAAAGTTTACATAACATGAAGTTTAAGCACAGGTTATTATTTTATTATTATTATTATTATTATTATTATTATTATTATTATTTTATTATTATTATTATTTTAAATTGTTATTGTTACACTATCTAGCTGCTTGTTTAAAATGTTTTTCTCTTTCTGTTATGTTTAGGATTACTGTAAATTGCTGGGCGGAGATCTGGCTGTGGTGGACAATAGAATTAAAAATAACTTTTTGAGTGGTCATCTCAGCAGGCACGTTAGGAAAAGTTTGTATCATTTTTTATCATCAAGAGCTCTCACACTGTCACCTCGTTGTTTGTAAAACTACTACTGCTACTACTGCTGCTACTGCTGCTACTAATGCTATTACTACTACTACTACTACTACTGATGAAGATTGTAATTTTATTGCTATTGGTGTTACATTATAATCCTTTTTATTGATCTTATTATCATCATCATGATCATTCACAAATGAAAACTATATCTACTTTTTATTCTTTCATAAAACATTTATTATTATTATGATTATTATGATTATTATTATTATTATTATTATTATTAATATTAATATTATTATTATTATTATTATTATTTTAAATGTCCAAGACTCTAACTTTTACTTATTATTTGATTCTGTTTGACAGATGCCACGTACTATCTGGGAGGCAGCGACCTGGCAGTTGAAAACATCTGGAAATGGGTTGACAGAAGTGATCATCACATGAGGTATCGCAACTGGGCTCCAGGTCGACCACAGTCGCATCGCGTACTGCAACACTGTCTGGGAATGAGCAGCATCCTCAACTACCAGTGGGAAGACGTCGTCTGCACTGTGAAGAACTACTTCATCTGTGAAATAAAACCATGATTCTTTGGTTTTGCTTAGGGGTTTTTTTTCAGAAATAAACCTCTGTTAAAATGTATTTGTTTATGTTTTTGTTGGCTTGCTGTATTTCCATATTTGCACGAGAATAGTTTTTGCGTAATGAGAGAGAGAGAGAGAGAGAGAGAGAGAGAGAGAGAGAGAGAGAGAGAGAGAGAGAGAGAGAGAGAGAGAGAGAGAGAGAGAGAGAGAGAGAGAGTTACAATGAAGTTGAGACTTATTTATAATATCTACCAGTTGATCGTCCATGGTTAATTCTATTTTGTTCTGGAACAAAAATAAAATAGAAACAATATTATAAACACAAATATTTTATTTATCTGACTGGAGTATTTTACAGTCATTATTTCTCATTATGTCTGTTTGCAAATTGTTTGAATTATACCAGTCTCCAAATGGTCATTACATTTTTTAATAGATAGATTGATTAGATAATAGATATATGTATAGATTATATATACATATATACATTATATGTATATATCTGTATATGTGTGCATGTATGTGTATATTATTTAATATTTCCATATTACTGCTATGTATATGTTTTCTTTTAAGCTGATTTTTTGTCAGGTCACTGAGACAGTGACAAATAACGCTCAATAATCCTTTTAGCCAGAAGAGATTACTTTTTAATAAACTATTTGAATTTTAATGGAACTGATTTTTCCCATTCTCTCTCTCCCTGTCTCTTTGTCTTTCTCTCTACCCTTTACTTACTATTGTTCTCTCTCTCTCTCTCTCTCTCTCTCTCTCTCTCTCTCTCTCTCTCTCTCTCTCTCTCTCTCTCTCTCTCTCTCTCTCTCTCTCTCTCACACACACACACACACACACACACGCACACACACATACACATACACACTCGAATGAGCAGACTCCAAATGTTTGACTTTACAGTTCAGGAGAAAGTGTTTTTTTTTTGTTTTTTTTTAAGTAACGAAAAGTGTACGACTAAGGTGGTAATTAATACATTTCGTCATTCAGAATACTGTTGATGTCAGACGATAGCTGATATCATCTTTGTTCAGGAATAGTGTTAAAAGTTAGATTATTGCAAAAGTGAAGACCACCTTTAATTGGTTCATTTATAATTCTAGACGATTTTACTTCAGTCTCAGTATTTTTGTGAATTTAAAAAATTCTGATTAATGTATTTGTCGTGAACAGTAATGGCCAAAATATGCAACGCGACGCTGTGGTATAAAATTCACCCTCTAAGTAACAATCTGTCTAAAAGCTTACCGCCTCCGTCGCGCTGGAAATCCGAAATCCCCGGTGATTTCAGTGACATTAGGCACACATTTCAACAAGTTTTCGTCGCTTATGGAACAATTAGCCGACTCTTTGGCTTCCAGTTTGAAAGCAAAATATCTTCATAAAAGTTATAATCCTGGTCTTTTGGGAGCAAGCATTACACTTAAAACAATACTGGTCACAAATATTTTGAGACGATATCGCACAAACAATGAAGGTGGTCGTATGAACAGCTGGAACTTGATCTCGGCAACACGAGACCCTCAGACTGACGACGTCGTTGATAAAAGACGCAGAAGTCGTCAGAGTCGTCCTTTGCAATACAACGGGTGAATTAGAGACAGTACCAGACGGGAAGTCACCGCAAAAGGTAGGTCGCTTGATCTTTGAATTTGTTTTCAAATCGTAGTTTTCTGTTGATTTTCAGAAGTTAAAAAAATGTTCCTTATTGTTATTGTTGTTGTTGTTATTATTATTATTATTATTATTATTATTATTATTATTATTATTATTATTTTATTTTATTTTATTTATTTTTTTTTTTTTTTTCACTAGTTCCAATTAAACAGGAATTTAAATTTCCACTTTTTTCTAAGTTAAAACGACTTATTAAAAATATTTCCGTCATATGTAAATTACAAAAACTAATACTATTCAGTGAAAACCATTATTTTTATTTTTATTATTATTATTATTTTTATTTATTTATTTTTTTTTTTCTTATTTAAGTGAGAATTTAACTTTATAATTAATTTTCAAGTTCATACCGATTTTTTTTTTTTTTTTTTAACTGTTACACTAAGTAAAGTTTGTCATTTTGTTTTCGCGTTATTGAATAAAGATTATAATACTGGAAAGAATATAAAAAAATATTAAATATAAATATATAAATAAATAATTAAATAAATAAATAGAAAATAACAAAACAAAACAGTATAAAAGAAAAGAAAATAATGTATTTTTAATCATTTTTTTTTTAAATTTTTAAAACTTTATTTTATTTTTTTATTGTTTTTACGTTATACAGTTATTATTATTTTTATTTTTTTTTATTTTATTTGTTACTGTTATAACCTCTGAATACTAAATTGTTATTATCTCTGCATCTGCTTCAGAAATTTATGTCTGTATTTTAAAATATTGCTTTCACTGAATCCACTAATTTACAGACAAAAAGAAAATAAGCGAATAAATTCGTAAATATATACAACAACAACAACAACAAAACATTATAGCAGAAAGATAGGAAATGAAGGTAAATGGATAGTGATTTGTATTCTGAAAGGCAACTGTCAAATTCAAATTTCATAAGAAAATATCTCTTGAAATAAATTCATAAACAACATCCACTTATGAAATAACGCCATCATGTACCCTACCGTAAATTTGTTTCATTCCTTTCTAAATTTAACACGTGTTTGTAAGTGTTCTGTATGACAATATGCAGGTAAAAGTTACTTATTTGTACCAAACAACTGATTACTTTGATGATGACAATAGTGATGATGATGATAACTTCGCTTACGAAAATAAACAAAAAAGCTAATATCGGTAATTATTAGAAATTTATTTGTTTATATCCATATATGTACAAAAGTAAAACAAAAATTCGATTTAATAATACTTCCGTTTCGCAAAAAATATACCAAGAAAACACACACAAAAAAAGGCTTAAAATGACTAGACAGAATTAGTTTTAAGAAGACTGGAAAACTACGTATATACATCCATACTAACACCGAGAGACAGACAGACAGACAGACTCTTGCTCCTCATCCAAAAACAAACCAATCACCTCTGTTGTCTAGATTCAGTTTGTCTCTTCTCTCCTCTGTTTAGAACATACCAGCATTTCTGTCGTCATTTATTTATTAAAATTTTCAAATTACTAAAAATTGTGTATTTAAACTAACATAATTCCTGTGTCAAAAAGTAATATTTTGACCTCCATTTATGCAAAATATACCACGAAGGCTCCGTTTACCAAAAGCATCTTGCTTTTTTTTTTCTTCTGTTTTTGTGTGTCTGTGCGTGTTTTTTTTTTTTTTTTTTTTTTTTTTTTAATTACATGGTAAATTTAAGAAACAGAAAAATACAGATCTTGCACTACTAGGTTTACTAGGATTATCTCCTGATTTTATTATTCATCAACAGACTCGTGACGTTTTGAGATAATAAATCCCTTGCGACTGGAAAAGCTATTAAAACTGCAAATGGCTCAAAGATCTAATAAGCTAAGAGCTAAATTTTTAGTCAAAAGGACGCATGTCAAAACCGACAGGCAAAGTCGTTAGAAGTTGTTAATATTTTCAAAATTCATTTTGTTTTCGTCTTGAATACTCTGACAGTCATGTATGAAAATAAGTGTTGATAAATGAAAAACTGTCGTAATTGAAAATTTACTGCCACCTAGAAGTATGTAAAGCGACCGCATACAAACTGTGGTGTTGCTCTCTGTGCGTACACCTCTAAAACTGTTACTGACTTCAGTTTAGCTGCCATCTTTTTTTGCAGATATACAAGAAGAACAGTAAGAACGACACCAATACGTTTATAACAGTTGTGGAATGGCACCAAGGCACTTCGCTGCCGTTTTGATTTTACTGATGGCGTTGCCTCACGTGACCGAATCGATCATTTTGAGACCCAACTGGTGGCCTTACTTCAAAGATCCCAACAGTGCAGAAGTCAATGGTAAAAGTAACTAATAGGAGTCTGTCTATTCTTTGTTGCTGTTTGGGTTTTTTGTGGACGGTTTTTCCGCAGCAAAGGGGTAGAAACACTGATACTTTTTTTTTTCACTGTCCCGTTTATTTATTACAATAAGATGGAATAGAATTTAATTTTGTAAAAGAATATTTTTGTTATTGTTGCTTAAAACCCCAAACATTTTTATATCGTTCTGTGTAAGTTTGACGGTTATGACCCGAGGCTTATTCTCAAGAACTGTTGACGAAATTAAGATAAGAACACTAATATTAAAATACCCCCCCCCAAAACAACAAGAACTAAGCAATTTGAAAAAAGAAAATAATAATAATAATAATAATAATAATAATAATAATAATCAGAAAAGAGAGAGAAAAATATCATATCTTATTTTCATTTAGAATCAGCTGCCTCGTTCGAGCGAAGGACAAGACAAAATGGAGGAAATATGTTATGCCCCGAAGGAATGGCGCGATACGAATGCTACCAAGAACTAATGGCTGCCTGGACGAGAGTGTTGGACAATAAAAGAAATTCCAGCTGACAAAATAATAAACGCGTAACCAGAAATTAAAGGCTGAAAGGAAAAAATGATGAGCAAGAACTTTTTGTTGTTTTTAATTTTATTTTTATAATCATTTTATGTTGTTTTTTGTTTGTTTTTTTCATTCAAAGCTAGAATCTTATTTTATAGTCTCTGTAGGATTTAATAAAATATAAAAATAATAATAAATTAATGCGGTATCTATTTACTTTAAATGCAATATCAACGTATTTTCATAGTATCGGATGTCACGAGTCTTTGTCCGTCTTCCTAATAGGATGCGTTTCTCCTCTGTCTCACTGTTGTTTGTTTTTTTCGAAGATCTCGACAATTATTTTTCAATCAGTAGGGACTGTAACCTAACGAGAACAAGGTTAGAGAAGGAGTTTAGTACGTGGCTCGTGAATTCCCCCGCAACTCGCAAATCAATCAACTTCGCAAATGCTTATAAGTTAAAATGTTTTCAAATGGTACCAAAGTTTCAGTTATATTCCTCATTCCTTAAGGATGAGAAAAGCAACAGTAGCACGTAGCGATGTTCGTAAGAAGTCCGTCGGATGAATCAAAGATAATCTTTATAACCTTCGAGGAACTCTACTGTTGAGCTACAAATCTCTCTTTGAACGGGTGTCACAAAGGATGCTAAACATTTTCATAATAAAGATAATGCAAAATAGCACTTGTCTTTTACATATGTTAATAATTTTAAGTATAATTATTATTATAAACGAATAACAATATAACAAGGAATCCATTTTAAACATTTCTCAGAATCTTTTCCACCTGTGTTTTAGACTGTAATGATATATTAGGACCGTTGTTTGATCCCTATTATTTATTATAATGAATATAAAATTAATAACAATTAAAAAAATAAAATAAAACATAAGTAATAAATAAATAAATAAATAAATAAATAGTAATAATAATAATAATTAAAACAAAATTAAATTAAAAAGGAGGGTTATGATTTTCAGCTAAGAACTTTTTTCTTGTTTTTGACTTGTTTGAGGCTGAACATATGTGATGACGTCTGCGAGAAAAATATTTCTCCATATCGTGTTGATATTTGTTTCACTCATTAGTGCATGGAAACAATGGACTGTTGTTCACTGTTGATGGTAAATTAATATTATTCAAATATTTATTTTATTTTATTTAATTGTCTTACTTATTCGTTAGTTTATTTACGTACGCGACAAAATCTTACTTCCGGTCATTACCCGAGTACACAATGTCCGTGCTAGGGCTTGAATCCAGTTGATGAACACAAATTAGTGTTGTAGTTCGTACGTTTTTAAACGTTTTAAAAAAAAAAAATAATAATAATAATAAAAAATTATTTAAAAATCATAATAATTTTTAGTCAGTTATTTCTCCATTGTTTCACTTCTGAATTTTTCCTTTTACTGTTCTAACAGTATTTATAATTTTCCCTTTTACTGTTCTAGCAGTATTTATAATTTTCCCTTTTACTGTTCTAGCAGTATTTATAATTTTCCGACGAAAAATAGTTTCACAATTGGCCTGCTACCTTTTCAAATAGTGATGACCTGATACTTAAACTTATTTGTGTTAAATACACGTATCAACAAAATGTTTCAAACCAAAGTAGCAGTAACCTAAAGCCGCCTATTAAATACTAAACGATAGTAAACAAACTATATTCCATTTGATTTGATGAGTTTTTCTTTTACTTCAGTAGATTAATTGATTATAATTATATCTACAGATAAGTAATTATCTATGACTTTAGCTAAAGTAGTGTAATAACCTTGACATCCTAAAATGTTCAGTTATCTTGGTTTTTAAGGAAGATATGAGAATTTAATGAACTTCGATTACAGTATTTGTCACAATAAATGGTTGAAACAATAGGCCAAAAATCACTGAAATTTTGGTAACATGAAATCTCCATTATTTTTCAAATTATCAGGTTATATATGGCATTTTTTTTGTTTGTTTTTTTTGTTTGTTTTTTTATATTGGTTTTATCCATGTTTTTTCAATTTTAATTAAAAAAAAATTCGTCATTTACATAGTATATCAAAACAAGACAGCTTCTTATTTAGATATTATTATTATTATTATTATTATTATTATTATTATTATATGAAGTATCAGGCATAACGAAGTTATCAACAAATCGCCTTTATCTGAAAGTGGGCCCTGGCACACGAAGCAGACTAATCAGAATGTATTTCAAACTGAGATCACAGTTTTGTCAGGAACGTGTATTTCCGTGAATCATCTAATTTCGGATAACTGGATTGGTAAATAGTAAATGTAAAAGAATATAAATTCGTCGTAATTTATAGCTTTGACAAGCAAATAAATATGTATTTGAGAACTTTAATTTTTTTTTTTTTTTTTAACAATAACATTTAACTTTTATTTTAAAAAGATTAGATTGTTTGATTAGAGAAAATTACAGAAATTTAACTTAATTATCTCTAAGCTCCTTTTCATGATTACACTGTGCTACAAGAAAGAATTTTTTATCTCACCAATTATTACTTGTCACCACATACTGTTAATAAGGGATAATAATAATAAAAAAGTAAATAAATAAAAACCCCACAAACCAACAATAAATAAATAAATAAATAAATAAATAACAACACAATTTTTTTGGTTTGTGAATTTATGATGATTTAAAATTTAAATTTCGTTCCAGTTCTTACCCTTTACAGGGAAAATATGGTTTGCTTAATTATTTAAATTAAAAAACTTAAATAATTTCTACTGATTTACACGTCGTTTATGACTGAATCAATAAATTACAAAGTATTTACCTTATTTGCTGTTATTAAAACTAAAGTTATTGGTCTATAAATATTATTTGATATGATGAATATAAAAATGTTACACATAAAGGTATGCGAAAAAATTAATAACCCCAATCTCTTGGATTTAATGTATTACATAAATTCTCCTGCAGACTACATTTCAACACCAACAACACAAAATTCCATGCTTTCAACAACAACAACAAATTAATCAGTCAGTATCTAACAGTAAAACTCAAAATGTTATTTTGACACGTGTCACGTGCATTTTTTCTGAAAAGGTAAATAAACAGAAGAAAATATAAATATTCTTGCACTTTGACGTATAATAGTGTTTATCTTAGGATTTGTTATGTCTATCAATGCGAAGTTATAAATTATATTTAATAGTGCAATTAATATAAATTATTTATATTTAAATATAATTATTAGCAATAAAATGACTAAGATTATGAAGTACTATATTGTATAGCGTAAGAATTTATTTGAAAGTGTGACACGTGTTACTTCCGGTTCACACGCCGCTAGTAATAAATGTGTCTGGTATCTATGTAAATATTGAGTGGTTTGCGAAATTTGTGAAGACTAAATGCATTTTTAAAACAGGTAAAGTAGGTAGCCGAAATGTTTAAAATCCTTCATATACAACTCAAAATGTTGTTGTCATATCACTTAATATTTAATAAAAATAATCATGTACCGCATTACCGTATTTATTCATGAATATGCACCTGTTTCTAAAGTAGTGATGTTTATTTATTTTTAAAATTATTTTAAAAATCTTTATTATTATTATTATTTAATTTTTTTTTGTCATTCATTAAATGAGTATATGTAATTGTTTAAAACTGATGTTAGATAATACAATTTATTAAGAGATTAAATATAAAAGATATAAAAATGAATAAATGAATAAATAAATAAAAAAATTAAAAATAATATTAATTAAAAGAACATAATCTCTCATACTGAATTCACATAATTCTTATCAGGAATATCTGTATCTATATATATATATATATATATGTATGTATGTATATGTATATTTTTTATGACTTGTATTTAGGATTATCATTTCTTATGTTTCTAGTTTGCTGTTTTGTTAGATTTAATGATTTGTTTTTACACACACATGCATACATACACATATACATAAATATGAGTTATTCATTTGTGAATACAGAGTTAATACCCCCTATACAACCCTCCCTTTACCTTACAGTTGGTGATGTTTTATGTTCAAATTTAACTTTTAATGTGTTTTGTCATTGTCTCTCTCTCTCTGTCTCTCAATCTTTCTCTGTCAACATATTCATATGTGTGTGTGTGCATGCGCATATACATATATATATGTATAGGTGTATACACATACACACACACACACACACACACACATACACACTCGTACACATCTACATATTTCATACATACTTATGTACACTGTTAAAACAGAAGTGATATATTATTTGCAGAACTTGACAAAAAGATAGAGATTTTTCAGGTGGCTAAATATTATTTTCACACTGTTCAGTTATCCTGATGTTCTTTGTTGGATGTCAGTCTCAACTTACAATCACAGTATGTTATGTAATGCTTTGTTGCTTTTTGGCATAAAGCCTTTTTGTGTTCAGAGCAACTGTCATTCTTGAATACCAAAACTCTTTTTACTTAGTTTTTTTTTTTTTATAAGCTTTAAGTTTTTAACATAAATTTGCATGTAATGTGAGATAACATGAATTGATTTTTTTTCTAGGTCAGTATCATTTGTATGCACATCTAGATATGAGTGGTTTTTGTACCATTCTTCTTTTTCAATATAATTAAACTCATTTTATGTTGAAAATATATCTGGCACAATAATTATTGCCTCCCTTAAATATTTGATTTCTTCTCTTTGATAAAACTGTTTTTTGGATAAATGATTTGCTCATTTCAGTTATTTATTCATAATTTTTCTCTATTACAATTAAACTGTAACCCTTAGCTATTTTCACAAAATTTCAAAACTTGTCTGAGTATTCAGACACAAATTTTCTATCTCAGTCCATTCATACTTTAGTCACACATTGTGAAATTGTATATTTAAATGCTTCTGTTTGTGTTTTCATCTTTGTCAGAGTCACTGACTTCGAAATTATGTTCGGTGGTGTGGAAGTTTGATAAAAACAGGTCTTTGTGTTCTGTAGACATTTCTAAGTCAAGAGACGTGAGTTTGTCATCTCCTGGCGAACTGGCAAATGATTGCAGGTTTAAAACAAACACTGAGTGGCCTCTGATTCTAGCTTTACATAGCTTGGTGTGTACTTTTGATCCAATACTTCTGTTGCAAGCTTCTGAGTTTCTGACAGTTGAGAAATGTGTGTATCAGTCAGTAATAATACACTGTCAGCATATGTATATATGCTAAATAAACAATATTTTAGGTTGTATAAAAATATATATATATATAATATATATATTTTGAATGGAACCTAGTAACTCTTTTTCTCTCTTCTTAGTCACTGAGAAAATGAAATGAAGAATGAATTAATAACTATTTTAAAGATTAAAATTAATTAACTAGCATGAACATGTAATTTAAGATTTAATCTTATCACAGTTTCACTGTCTACATGTCTGTTATTACTGGTAAGTGTAGACTTTGTTCAAGTATGCATGTACAAGACATGTCCTGTGGATAAGTGAATACCCATTGAGTTTTATCTTTATAAGGACTTATCAGTGTTTCATTTAGGAAGTCCAAGCAATGTACAGATTATTACAAATCAGGAAGTAGTGGCATTTGGCTCACTGATTTCATTGAAAGAAGGCTTATAAAACTTCTGAATATTATTGTTAATATAAAATAGATATATAATAGGATGTGCTGGACTTAATGATATTAATATTACTAAAATATTTAGAACATCTGCTACATTTAGGGGCAATATATGTATGTATATATTTGTATGGATGTGTATGTTTATGTGTGTGTGTGTGTGTGTGTGTGCATGCATAGTATGTATATTTGTTTATATGTGTATATGTAGTTACATGTTTGTGTGTGTACAACATATTTATACCAATATATTTATGTATGTTTTTGTATTTGTATGCTTATATGTCTATATGAGAATATGTATGTGTGTTTGCATTTATATTTATGTATGTAATTATAATAAAAGTTTGTGCTTATGAGAGGATATATATGAAATACAATAATTTTTATTTCTTCTTATAAATCCACACACACACACACACACACACACACACACACACACACACACAATAAAATAAAACAAATAAATAAATAAACAAAACAAAAAGTAAGAAAGAAAGATTAAATTTTAAAATAGTGATAGAAACATAATTACAAAATTGAAGTCGAAGCAACTAAGCTAAGCCAAGTGATTCTGTAATTAAGCACAGGTTGATACATGTAACGAGACTGAGTAAAAAGGGAAGTTCAAACATATAAAATGTCACCTCGTGACAACGCTGCTGATCCCAGTTGTTCTCACCGCCTGACACTTAAAGACACTGTTGGTAGCCTCGTGTGCACATGCTCTCAGTATTGATGTGAAGGTAAACACGATTAGACACAAACATTTACTGTCGTCTCATCTTCAGCACACTAGGCTAAGTGTAGCCACTTTCTGTACCAGTCTGTGTAGAATTTGCTTCTCCACTGAGTGATCGGTTAAGGTAGTGACTTCTTCAGTTTCTGATCTAAGTAAGTCAACTTTTTACATTAAAACATGAATTATAGCTAAACAATCTTAATTCACTTTCTGTATTAAGTTAATTTTTTTTGAGCCGATATAAAAATATTGAGATATAGCTGAAATAATTTTCTGCAGTATTACGTATATAACTGAAGTGTTTTGGATATAGAGTTGTGAATAGTAAATATTAATATATCTTTGTTTATTTTGAAAGAAACTGATGCATTTATGAGTTTAGGGTTTTTGCACAGCACAATAAAGTTATATAAATTACAGTGAAGTTATAAATGTACTGTAGTTTGAAGCCATATTTTTAGATTTACTTTGAACTGATGTAATTTATGAATTTAATATCTTCTTATGAGATTAGACAGGTATATATTTAAACAGTAGTTTTAAATCATATTTTAGAACCCAAATTTACGTGTTTTTTTTTAATTTTTTTTTTTTTTTTTTTATAGCAATTGAACTCTGAAACCGTAAAAATATTAGTTGACCAAGAACATTTTTATTCTTACATGTTTCTAAAATACACTGAAACAGACATCATAAATAGGTTTCTTCCATGACTGACATATAAATATATGAATATACTTAGTGTATATGCATGTCTAGAGCTATTTTTGTTCTCTCATCACACAATGGGAGTTTATTATTAAATAATTTTCACCTGCCCAGAAGCACTAAGGGGTATTGAAAAGTTGAATCATCTGTTATCACACTAGAGCTAAGTTGTTCTAGTTCCTTTTCTTCTCTGATTGGCTGAGGACAAAATAAAGTAGTATCACTGATAATAGCTTACTTATAACGCTGCTTGTTTTTCATTGGGTTAGTAATTCTAAACCAGGATACACCTACCAGAGGTAGAATTTACTTAAATATACTGAATATACAAATTTACATCTATTGAATGTCCAGGTATGTATATTAAATATATTGAATATCCAAGTTATATCTATTGAATAATGATGTTTAAATGTATTCAATATACAGGCATGTACATTATATATATATTAAAAACTGAAGTTTATATCTGTTGAATGCACATTAAATCTATTGAATGTATAGGTGTATATATTAAATCTACTGAATGTATATGTATATATATTTATTAAATCTATTTAATATAGAAGTATATATATATTAAATAACTTGAATATATTATTATTATTTAAATCTTATTTGAAATTACACCAATGATTGTATTAATATACAGAACACTATGTATACATGTACATATATTATACATACATACATATAGTGTGTATATTTTTTCTTTAACCTTTTAGCCAGTTGATATTTAATTTTAGATTTTAAATATCTAACATATAGCATTATTTAAGAAACATACTACAATAATAACCCCTCAAAAATGTGACATAATGGTGGCTTTAAATGTTTATGACTAAATTGTACCAATTTGTGCATGCTAATAGCTTGTCTGTTGATCAGAAACTCAGGTTATTATCTAAATAGTATTTGTGGTTTGGGTTGAGTAAGTAATTGTAAATAAGAAGGTAATCATTTTTGCTTATGTGTGTTAGTCCTGTCATCTGTTCTTGTCAGTTTTGTGTGCTAAGGTTTTTTCAGTTTTATTTATGAGTTAAAGTGCTTGAGATTGTTCAGTATACTCTGAAAATTCAGTTGAACGTCATTAAACATTTTAAGTGTACAGATAGTTTGAATCAGTTTATTTCAAATAAGATAAATGTATGCACAGAAACATAGTCAAATACATATAATCACACATACAAGTGTATATAAAAGATACATGTGTGTGTGTATGTGGGTGTGATTCTGTGTGAGTATGTGTGTATGTTTCTGTGATTATGTATTTATATATGATGTATGTTTGTAGATGTAAATATGTGTATTTTTTTTTACATATATGGCTGTGTATTATGTATGTGTTTGTGCCTAAGAGTATATTTATACTTACACATAAACAAAAATTCACAATCACATACACACATTGCAAATCTAAAGATGCATGTGTCACACACCATACATTAATATACCCTACAAAGACTAAAAACCATTTCAGTGTTATACCTTAGAGTAAGATTGTTTTATTACCAGGTGGAGGTTGAGAATTCTCTTTCATCACTTACAAGTATTATCAAGCAGTATTGATTTAACAGGTGGTACAAGATTTTCCAAACATACTTAGTTTTGTTTTACTGTTAGACTAATTTAAAATGTGTGAATTTATTTTAGATTGAGGATGGGCGTTACCAGTTTAAAACTGAACTTGTTATAAAAATAATAATATATATAGATATAAATGTATAAAAAAAAAAAATTCTCTCTCTGAGGAAAGAATTAGTTCAGCCATATTTTTCTGGTATTAAACCCTGTGTTGTAATCCTCACTACAGTTATCTTGTGTCAGTTTATTTACCATTCCACACAGTGCTCCATTGCCAGCATTACTATCTTTTATCTGCTATTTTATCATTAGAAACAGCTTATAAAATCCTGTTGACAGATCATTTCATTGATTAATATCTTTAAATACTTTGCTAGACTGCATATTATTACATAATAATGTGTCGTGGTGATAAGCTTGCTGATCATTATATAACACTATATAACATTATATGTACAAACAGACACTATATATACACACTGACTGATATATAACACATACATTTTCATTCATTCTCACTCATACATACACACAAATACAACACACATACACATACATGCAAGCTTTTACATGTGTGCATACATCCTGCACAAACATACTCATCATTCCCATCCCACAAAAGATATTTATCTTTTTTGTCTGTCTGTATATGGTTAATAGGAATTTTACTGTCTTTAAATTAGTAAAAATGTAGAATAAGTATTCATTGTAATATTTATTTTTGTTTCTTAACACACACATACAGTTTTACGTACACACATGCATACATACATGCATACATACATACATACATACATACATACACATGTATTGCTTTTATTTTTTGAAAACATTCTTGAAAATACATAAGACTCAATCTGTGAATACCACACTATTTAGTTGATTATCTTTTAAAGTAAACACAGCTGAATAGTTTGTTATACACTGAGACTTATATACTTTGCATTATTTACTAGTATTGTGTTACCAGGTTATATGTTAATACATTGTGTTCAAGGCCTAAATGATTGTTAGAGCATGACTGTTAGGATTGGAGGTTAATATTTCGTGTTATCTTCCCAGACATGACTGGAGGACAGTGTTAAATTATTTTTAGACTATAATGAGTTTAACTGACTTACATTTTATACAGTAATATTTGTTTTTGTTGTTATTATTGATAACTTGTTGTATGCTAATAGTACTAATAACAGTGACAATGATCATCATAACTACTGCTGTTAGCATAGCCACAAGTTATAAAATACAACAATAAAAACAGTATTAGTAATGGTTATAATGAAGGTGATATTACTATTACTGTTACTGACACAGTTTATAAATAATATGAACAAAAATAAAAATGAAGTTTAATGAAGATGGTGTTATTGTTTCTGGGTGTTCCAGCATGTATCAAAATCTTTATTGTTTCTGGGTGTTCCAGCATGTATCAAAATCTGTCAGTTTTGATAAAAGGTGAACTCTTACAACAGAATGATGTAATACATCATAATACCAAAACTCTGTTTAACATACAACAAATGAAATAAGTCTTGTTTAACCAGCATTTATTCGTCGGTTACTCTTATTATTCATGTTTTATTTTCATTTACATTTTGCTTTTCAATCATTTTGAGTACAAAAAAAAATTTTTATTCTTCTGTTGATATTTTTCACAGGAACCCTTATCCAAAATTCTGAAATCAAAGGATTCCAGAATTTTAAAGTTTTAAGTCATTCAACACATTGATGTATGCTAGTTTTCTGGTGGTTAGCACTCACAAAATGGTTGCCTGTATTACAGAAAATACATGCAAACCATTTGTTTATAGGAAATATAAGCTGATTTTGTGTTATAAACTTAGCATATTCTCAGACTATCTCCTTGTACTCTAAGCATTTTTGATAAAGGTCCTCAGTGTAGAAAATGCTTTTCATTTTCAGCCATTTTCAAAACAAAATAAAAATGTATTTATCAGTTATTTATTTTTTACTTTGACATTAAAAAACAACAACAAAAAAAAACCAAGCAACCAAACAAACCCCCCATCCCCCAAAATACATGAAAATTAGTTGCTATTTATTATATCCTTTTAACTTCGACATTTTGAAAAAAGAAGAACAAAAAGTTATTCATCACTTGCTGTTTATTATCTACTTTTTACTTTCAGCCCATTTCAAAAAATAAAATAAATTACCAGTTTTAACAAGAACAGAGTTAGTAGTACAAAGATGGATTTTGAAAGTCTTCAGTCTACTCTGAAACAGTATGGTCAGGAACATTTGACCAAATTCTGGTCTGAACTGACCGAGTCAGACAAGGAACATCTTTACAAGGAGCTTACCGGCATAAACATGGAGGAGGTGACGCAGTTTTACAAGACTGCGGAAATGTCACTGAAGACTGCTGCTGAGAAAATAGATGATCATTTGGAACCCCTGTCATCTGAAGTCTGCGGCAGCCTGGCCCGATGTGACAAAGCCACACTTAAGAAGTATGAACAGCAGGGTAGGTGGAGTGAATATGTAGTTATTACTACGTGTTGTTGTGAAGGTTATCTTGAAGTCAGCGAATCTAATACTAATGATTTTTTAAATTTGTTTTTATCTTTCTGGATACACATGAAAAATTTATCATATTTTTAAAGTATTTTAATCCCATTTATGTTAATTTTATGGATGGCATTAATAATAATTATAACAAGATGTTTTCATGAAATAAAATTATCTCTAATGGTACATCAGCTGGATAAATTACGGTGATTTTCATTTGAAAAAAACAAAACGAGGTCTAATTCAAGCCTTGGAAAATAATATATAATTAAACAAGAAAAAAAATCTATAACCATTAAAAAAAACAATCTTTAAATAGTGTCTTCAAATAAATGGACAAATAAACTAAATAACTGAATACTTTCAAGTGGTTGTTTCATAACTGACACTCACACTTCGCTGATAATAAAGCATGTCCTACACTCTGTATTTATCAGATTATTTAATTTAAAATTAGAGATATTATTATTATAATTTTTTAGGTTTGTCTGCAATTGGAGATGGCAAAGTGGCTGTGCTACTGCTAGCAGGGGGTCAGGGAACAAGACTTGGGGTGCCCTACCCCAAGGGAATGTACAATGTGGGACTTCCATCAAGGAAAACTCTCTATCAGCTGCAGGCAGAAAGAATTCTGAAAGTTCAGAAATTGGCTCAGCTAAGCAGAGGACAGAAATGTGTAGTTCCTTGGTAAGTGTAGAATTAATCGAAATACTGACCTTTCTGGTGATGGAAGTTTTTACTCCAGATTGATTCATGTATGCACACACACATGCACACACACTCGGAGAGACACACAGACACATACAGACATATCACATATATACACATGTATGAAGATGGTAGTGCTTCATTAGAAGAGGGATTTTATATGCATATATGTATTATATATATATATATATATATATATATATATATATATATATATATATATGACTATATATATTTATATGGATTTTATAAAATAAAAAGATCAAAACAGTTTTATCCATTGAAATATTTATCAAGCTTTTTTCAAAACTGAAAAAATAGACTAATAACAGATATTTCTATGGATTAAACATTAAACTTTTTATTTTGTTATTATTTCATTTTTTTGAAGCATTCGTTTTGTTAATTTAAGAGATGGCTTCTTTCAATATCCAATCAGTTAGAAAGGAGAACAGTGTTACAAAATAAAAAAGACTCTTTGCTGTTTGGATTTTGAAACACACACTCAGCATCTGTAATCCTGATATTTCATAGCTATTTTTCAAGTGCATGGTGGAAATTATAGATTAGGGACATGATAGTATTTCAAAATATCTTTCATCTTAAAGGACTGTTTGTTGTGATAAAGGTCACCTCTTGTCTAGGCAGACAAAGATCTGAGTCGCTTCAAATACTTAGACGGGAGATATTTTGTATAGTGTGATATTTCTGTCTTTATTTACATGTGAAAACCTGATTGATGTGTTCTCTTTAAGTGTTTTTGTCTTCTTTCTTTTTTTGTAGTATGCAATTTAAAAAAAAAAAAGGTTGACATAGAATATCCTTCAGCTAACAAGAAAAAAACCACCCAAATAGGCAAAAGGAAAAACACCAGTTGTTTTTTCATTGTCCACTAAGATATCTAGTTTTTTTCAAGTCTGCATTAAATGATCAAGTTTAAATGTTTGACTTGGTGAAAAATTCTGTCTTTTCCTCAGAAAAAAAACAAAAACAAAATCCAGCAAATAATAGTGCTCATGATAATGCTTTAAAGCACTCCTTTGCATTAATATCTATCAATTTCATCAAAATTTTTGTTGATCAAAATAAATAAATAAAATAAATAATGTTTAAATTTTTAAATAAATTCAATAAATAATTATGTTTAGTTTTTAATTCATGTATGATTTTAGAACGAAGAAAAACAAATATGTGTGTATTTTCAAAAAGAAAAGAAGAAAATAAAATTATTTAAAATATTTTGTTTTTATATTCTATACATGTATATCTGTGTGTCTGTGTATGTATATGTATATATGTATGTATGTATGGTTGTATATATATGTATGTATCTAATATAAGTTATGTATGTATGTATGTATGTGTGATCTGTATTTATATTTTTATATTAACTATTTTTTGATAGGTACATTATGACCAGTGAACATACAAAAGAACCAACACTTGAATTCTTCCAGAAGCACAACTATTTTGGCCTTCAGAAGGAAAATGTTGTCATATTTGAACAGAACCTGCTGCCATGTTTTGACTTTGATGGAAAAATCATTCTGCAGACTGCATCAAAAGTGGCCTTAGCACCAGGTATAGATACTTTTAAATCTTAATAAATCTTGATGAAAAAGTTTATGGTCATTAGAATTAAAGATATAATTTTATATGTGCATGCTGAAAAGCATCTGCCAAAAATTTTGTTTTTTATAATCGCTAACCATATTTCTGTTTTGTAAAATAAAGCTAAGTATTTTTATTTATTTAAGTTATTGTTTTAAAAAAAAAAAAAAAGAAGACAGTGGGCCAATTTCATGCTGCATTGTACACAAACAAATCACACCTATACACACACACACACACTTTATATTGTAGATAAAGTTATGTGTTTGTCTCATTTAAGATGGTAATGGAGGCTTGTACCGTGCACTGCGACGAAGCAAGGTACTGGACGACATGGAGCAGCGAGGTATCCAGTACATCCACGTGTACTGTGTTGACAACATCCTGGTTAAAATGGCTGACCCAGTCTTTATAGGATTTTGCATTTCCAAGGGAGCCAATTGTGGTGCTAAGGTAATCAACGTTTTAAATTCACTACAAAGATTTGATTTTAACTCATGTATCAGTTTGAATTTAAGCATTTTTTAAAAAAATTAATATTGTCTGTGAAGGATAATAACTTTCTGTTGTTTTAGTGTTAAATAAAATAATAAATATTAGTATGCTTTTGTTGTGAATGAATCATTCTGACCACTGAGCATTGTAGGCACAAACTGGTCCTGTATAGATTTCTGTCAAAATTTTACATAATATTTAATCTGTGAACCTTTCACTGCATAATTAAAAATAGCTGTCAGCAAAATCAACAAGACTAGTAGTTGCACTGCTGTCCTACAGATGGCAGCACATTCTAGGCTTATGCAGAGTTTGGAAGTATCTGAGGGTATATTGTGTTCTTGCAACATAACAGGGTTTTTTTATGGCCATGGGGTAAATGAACTTTTCCCAGTTAGCAGTAATACAGTTTTGAGAGGATTTATCTGCTTATCACATAATTAAATAAGATCACATAAAAAAAAATATATTTATGGTTGGATTGGGATATAGTATGTTTCCTAAATTTTTGAGAATTCTAAAAGTTAGAAGAATAAAAATAATTAAAAATTTAGATGATTTCTTATTTTTTGTTCTCACACAAAACTTTCATTTTGGCACAGGACCTATAAATCTTGTTCAGTTAATTTTTTTATTTATCTTTATTTGTTGGAACATATGTTTACTTTTTCAGGTAGATGAGAACTAATGAACTTGTGTGTGTGTGTGTGTGTGTGTGTTTGTTTGTTTGTGTGTATGTGTGTGTTTGTTTGTTTGTTACATTTATTTGTTGGAATATCTGTTTATTTGATTTCAGGTGGTAGAAAAAGCTTTCCCTACTGAAGCTGTGGGTGTTGTGTGTAAAGTTGACGGAGTGTACCAGGTTGTTGAGTACAGTGAAATCACTTTGAAAACCGCTGAGAAACGCAATCCTGATGGGAGACTGACATTTAACGCAGGGAATATATGCAATCATTTCTTCACTTACGATTTTCTAAAAAATGTCTCAGAGTAAGTGATGTCATCAATTTATTTCTTTTGACATGACAAATAATCACAGTTAAAATTAAATCATTTTTATTAAATTTATTAATCGGTTTTTAGTTACATCATTTTGCTAATTATTTTCAACTTTTTACCAGTTACAAGCTTTAAATTTATATCATTTTATTAATCAATATTTTTAACTTTATAATGTTTTGTTAATCATATTTGAATTTATAACATTTTATTAATTATCGTTTTTAAATTAATATTAATTCCCTAATGACAAATTTTATATTTATATAATATTTTTGAAAATTAAAACAATATTGATGATGATAGTGATAACGATGATGATAATAGTTATAATGATGATAATGATGATGGCAACAACAACAATAACAGCAACAATGTTTTTTTGTTCAGTTCTGTAATCTTTTGCCATTGTTTTTTTGTTTATTTATTTTTAAAATTATTTTAGACCAGAGCAAGAGAAACAATTGAAGCACCATGTTGCCAAGAAGAAGATACCTTTTGTAGCAGACAATGGTTCTTTACATAAACCCACAAAACCTAATGGCATAAAAATGGAAAAATTTGTTTTTGATGTCTTTCAGTTTGCCACGTAAGTTAGCAATTTGTGTTTTTTTTTTCTTTTAAAGGTATAAATATTGAAATAATTAATTAACGAGTTTATTTATTCAATTATTTATTTTTAATTTTAAAATTTTTTTAAAAACAATTATTTTCATATCATTCAGTTAAAGTTTTTATCATTTTAAATGTGTGAGAGTTTTTACATTTAGAATTTTTTAAAATCTTTATATTTAGTTATAGTAAAACCCTAGTTATCCAAAAAATATTATTACATCAAATTAGAAATGAAATAAAATAAATATATGATTAAATATTTCTAGAGGTTTCTGTCCTGCTTTTTTCCTTTTATCTATATATATATATATATATACATATCCTATCTGGATTAACAAGAATAATTTTAAAAACAGTGGCATTTATCCCTTCAAACTTTCATTAGTGATTTCAAATTATTTTCTTATGTAAATCTGGTTTTTGTCCTTAACAAACTGTTAAAAAACAATGCTTGGCCAGTAATATTTATAATTTTTGCTTTTTATTTATTGAGGGTTACCTAAAGCCAAACAATTAATCTGAGATTCTCATTCTCTGAGCTGAAAGTTCAGTTTATGGTTAAATATAATTGTTCAGGAATTTGTTTCAGATATTCTTTTTCAAAACTGAAAATAATTTTTATTTTTATTTTTATAAAATTAGAACAAACAATGCACCATTCATGAAATATTAAAATTATTTTTTAAAATTGTTTACTAAAGAAAGAAATTACAAAAATAAAATAAATAATAAAATATATATTTGTTACTTTATGCTAAACAAGATTTTAGATTTAATTATTTGGCTGGTTGTGTGTGTGGCTACTTAAATAAAGGTATATTATAACAAGTAAATTGTGCTTCTGTTATATTACATTACTGCTTTGCAGACAATAATGCTTGGCTAAGGCTTTAACAGGTTATTGTTTTTCTTTTTTTTTTTTCTTTTTTCTTGTTTGGTGTGTGCATTTTCTTCAATCCTGCTTTGTACATCTATTTCTTGCTTTTTTCTTCTTCTTATTGCTTGCTTAAATTACATAATATTTTCTCTACTCACACTTACATATATCTTCTTTACATCCCTTCCTATTGCATGTTCCCTTCTTCTTTAAATCCATACTTTTTACTTTTCACCTCTTTACATTCGTACCCTTTCCACCTGTCACCCTGTCCACTGAACCCCACTTTCTCCTTCCCTTCTTACATATTCTCTGTCGTCTGGTTTTGTCCGTTGTCTTTGTAAAAATGTGACAGGAATTTCGCCGTCTGGGAAGTTCTACGAGAAGATGAGTTCTCTCCCCTGAAGAATGCTGACACTGAGGCTAAGGACACGCCCACAACTTGCCGCCATTCGTTGTACAGTCTACATCACAGATACATTCTGACAGCTGGCGGCAAGTTTGTCCAGAAAGATGGAACACCACTTCCAGATATACCAAGGTAAAAGTTTTATCATAGGGGAAAAGTAATTTATCATCATCATCATCATCATCATCATCGTTATTTTTTATTTTATTATTATTTTTTTTTATTAATTTAAATTCACACTAGAAAATTAACAAAAATGATTTTAAAAAATTAAAATAATTAAATAAACAAATCTTTGAAATTAATACGTTTCAAATTAATTCACTTATATGTGGAATTTGTATTATTATTATTATTATTATTATTATTATTATTATTATTATTACTATTTTTAAAGTTTTTTAAAAGTACTCTTTAATACTAATTTTTCCAGTTAGTTATTTGAATAAAAACTATATAATTTACCTGTTACTTGTTGTTTTTTAAATGTACTGTTACATTGTTGTTAATTGTTTTTCAACTTCTGTTACTTGTTTATAATTTTTTTTTTTGGTACTTGTTTCTTGCATATAGAAAATTATTAAATTTAGTTTTTAACATTAACTTCTTTTGTTGTTGTACTTTAATAGTCATTAATATTTGCATGTGATTTTTCTGTGTGGAAATTCTCAAAGCACTAGTTTGTTGTTTTTACACTTCTTTAGCATTTTGTTTTGCACCTAACATTACCTAAAAAAAAAAAAAAAAAAAAAAAATAAGAAAAAAAAATAATAAAAAAAAAAAAAAAAAAAAAAAAAAAAAAAAAAAAAAAAAAAAAAAAAAAAAAAAATAAATGCATATTAATGTGATTTTGACTGCTGTTGTCATATTATGGTGCAAATTAATATTATTTTTAAAATGTACTTCATACAGTATTTTCATTATTTTATCTTTTTATGGAACAATTCGTGATGTTTGAAACAGTATAAATTTTATTGTTTTAAACACACACAAAACATACACACATAACACACACACACACAAACACACACAGACACAAAACACCATTTCTCTGTTTTTTCACATTCATTTTTAATTATAAACTGATATTCACATTTTACAGAATTTCCATCATTGTTAAATTTTGTTATAGTCAACAGATGGTGGTATTTTATTTACATATATATGAACCAAATAATAATATATAATTTTTTTATTTATATAAAGAAATGTCCTTTTCTAATTAAGTAACAACAGTTATTTTTAAAGTAACAAACACCATATTAATTTACTGTAAGTAATTTAATAATAGAGTTACAGTTAAACTTTAATAAAGTTTTGTGCAAAACCTTAACTGCACATGCATTTGCACGATCACGTTTTTTCAAAGTAGAGCAAAATAGATACTGTCCTGGGCTTTTGCAAAAAAAAAAAAAAAAAAAAAAAAAAAAAAAAAAAAACTATTTTATTAAAATTATGAAATTTATTTATTTGAAAAATAATTAGTATATCTAAAGAAAGAAAGAAAGAAAGAAAATCTGCTAGATGTATATATCTTTATTAAATGATTAAAAATGAAAGGTAATTAATAATTTAAATGGGTATTAATTGAAAATATATTTTAAATCTGAAAAAAAAAAAAAAAAAAAAAAATTAAAATAATCAGATAAAAAAGATTAAAATAAATTGCTTAAAAACAATAAATAATGATTAAAATAAATAAATAAATAAATAAATAATAAATAAAATATAAAAAATAAATAATAAATAATAAATAATAAATAAATAATAAATTAAAATAATAATAATAATAATAATAATAATAATAATAATAATTAAGATGGAGAAAGAATATAACATACAAATTTTAAAGCAATTTGTTTTCTCACTATGTTGAATATTTTGGAATAGCCCACAGTTTGCCTGTTTATTGCACGTGTTGCATGTTGATATCCTTTTTTTTTTCATACTTATTGTAGGACAGATCAGAATGGCAAAGGGGACTGGTAAGTTCTGTCATTATTCTAACATACCACAACTTACTTTGATTTCACAAATGTGTGTTTTAATGTTGGAAAATCATAGAAAATACGAAAAACAAACATAATAAAATATAGGTATTTTATTATTTTATTTTTGATTTATGTAATATTACATTTGTAATGTTTATTACTATAATGTTTTATTATGTTTAATAATGTATTTGTACTTTGAAATAATTGAGATATTTTATTTATGTGTTCAAATATTTTCTTTAGAATCCACTTTTGTTATTCAAAAGTTTTTATTTATTGAACATATGATATAGCAATTTATCAACCTTAGTTTCTCTTCATGATTCATAATTTTTAATTTAAAGGATTTAATACTTGAAATATTAATTGGTTAAATTTTATCTAATTTTAGTTAATATTACCAAATAAAAATTTTAGTCATAGCAAAGAATGATAATTTTATTAAATGCTGACATTAAAATACTATAAATAATATTCTGAGTACCTTCTTTTTTTTTTTTTTTTTTTTTACTAGAGAAAGTTTTACTTTCTGTAGAATAGTAAATGAAATTAACTGAATGAAAGAATGATGTAAACAATTTCTATTGGCAATTACTAATGAAATAATTCTAAGCCAAGAGTTATTATTCAGTTTAAATATTTTCAATATGTAGGTGTTTGATCTTATCAGTTGAATCCCACTGAACATATCTATATGATGATTCACTGAAAGCATTTCAGAATTTGCATAATAAGATAATTAATTTTTGTTTTAATTTTACCATATGTACTAAGCTATAAGCTGGCTTTTTATATTTTTTGTGTGGGTAGGGTGTCATTTTACCACATATAATATAATATGGCTTGTGTTTTATTATCATCGTCATGAGCATTATTAAATAAGTAAATAAATTTCTGATTTCAGTCGCCAGACTAGTGACCACCATTCTGATGACGATCTCATAGTGTGTGAAATCTCTCCATTAGTCTCTTACGCAGGGGAGGTAACTCCAGTATTTCAAATATTCCTATGAGTTATTAATATACTAGTAACACTGAAGGAAATACAATTTGTACAATTCTAAAGATAATAATTTTTGTTTATTGTTTTTTATCTTTTTTTATTTATTTATATATATATATATTATTTTTATTAATTTCCAGTTCCATGACTGGTATAGCAAAAACATATACTTCTGTAAATAATTTTTTCACTACTTTGTTTTGTTTGTTATTTTCATTATAATTATCAGCATTGAAGTGTTCATAAAGACAAATTTCTATTTATTTTTTATTTTCAGGGTTTGGATGAATTAGTTAAGGGCAAGAGCTTTGTGTGTCCAGTTTTGATAGAACTAAAGAATGAGGAACCTGAAATTCAGCAAAACAATGGACAGTGAAGATCATAAACTCCATCTTTAATTTTTCATAGTGCATTTTGTTGCAGCTTATTTTGAGCAGATGGGTGCAACATACCAATGTTAAATTATTACACTATCCTTTCTGTTTTTCTATTTTTTCTTTTTCTTTAGTAAATTTTGTTTTCTTCATGCTATATGATGATAATTGGTTGTTACAGAAAAGACATTGCTTATGGGGTTTTGTTTGGTTTTTTTTTGTTTTTAAACATGATACTAGTCACCTTTTTAATTAAACAATGTGAAAAGTGAAGGTTAATTGTTTTTAAAAAACCCAATATCTTTATCTAAAAATGGTTAATACATAAAAAGAATATTCAGCAGTTATCCATACTATTATATTAACATGTTGTTTCAATATCTTACTGCAGAAATTATAAAATAAAATACTGTTAAATAAATAAGTTTACAGATTGTTACATTATCTTGTGGAAATAAAAATTAACCCAAGGCATTTGTTATATTAATATAAATATATATATATATATATAAATATCATGCCAGTACAATATATGTTATAGTTAATATTAATAAAGATTGTATATTAACATATACTATTTAAATATAGCTTTATCTAGTGCATATAAATATAATATAGTTAGCAGTAGGTTATAGTTATTATTTATAGAACTGCACATCACCGGTGTTCAATATCTGTTATTTAGTTTAGATGAAAATTATGCATGTTACTAAAAACTTCATGTACTTCTCTTTTTTGGAGTTAGTAAAATTCTAAGGCATATTAGTGTTTTATAGCTAGTTTCAGTTTATTTGTAAAAACATAAAATATAACATGTTAATGTATTAATATATTTTAATTTATATCACAAGTTGAATGTATAATAAAAATTAAATTAAATTTAAACAAAATAATATTAAAATAATACCAAGAAAAAAAAAAAAATGTTTTTAATAATAATTTTGAGGAAAAAAAACCAAACAACTAAAAGAAAAACTGTCCCTGCCATTAAATTAATAACTTGAATTTTTCGGTTCAGCTGATTAAGCTGTGAAGTATTTTATTAGTTTTATTTATTTATTTATTTTAAACATTATTCAAATTACCTATACATGCAAATACATTTGCTTGAATGTATTTATTTACAAGCTTTAAGGTACTATACTTAAAATTATTTCTAAATGTTATCTTGTTACTAACACAGCATTAATTAATCTTGTTGTTTGTGTCAGTTGTATTTTGTTTTGTTCTTGATTCAGCAGATTTCTTTTTTGTGTATTGTTTTTAATAGTTTTATTATATATGTAAATAACATATCTATATTTATAATGGCCAAAAACCCAGTTTCAAGGTATGTAGGTAAAAAGTAATTTTTATTAATATATTAATTTTTGTGCCACTTAGAAATAAAAGATTTCAGATAATTTTATTATTATGTTTTAAACAGAGGGTGTCGTTGTTTGTGAATACTGTAACAAAAAGTTTAATTTATTGTTGACATTTTGTTTTGTTTTGTGTGTTATCCATAGCTGATTTACAAACTATTTGTTTATTTTTAAAATTAAATCAATATAATTTGCAACTAAATGGGTTTTTTTAATAGTTGTGTGGATTTTGCTTTTGGATTTTGGGATTTTTAAAAGGTGCATACTCCTGCATGCACATGCTAACTCATTATTTCACAAAATAAATGGACATTTTCTTTACAAATGTTTGGATCACATTAACATTTCATCTAACTTCATTTTAAAGCTTAGTGTTGAGGTCTGTTTTGTGACATTAGTTGTACTGATTTCCATTAACATCCTCATAATTCATTCTGTCATTTGAGCTGATAGAAAACATGACAAATTATATTCATTACTATGCAAATTGTGGTGCATCTATGCAAATAATTCTGAATGTCCAGCATATAAACCGTATTATGAATCAGCCATCAAAAGGTGAATAATTAACTTGCCTTTACAGAGAGAGGGTAGCTTAATACAGGTCCATTTTTACTACAATGTTAGATGATCTGGGAGAGTATAATGTAGCATCTTAATATATAGATTATATTAAGACTTATTTGTCAGTGCGATATGTGCATGTTATTTTAATTTCACTGCTTAAAAAAAAATTATTTTATGTTAAACTGTGACCACTTGACAAAGACTGGTGAACATTTTTAATAATTTGCTTTTGAAACCAGGTTAAAAGATCTCATTCATTTTGTTCTTGTACAGTAAAAAGTGATTAGAGTTATGTCCCCTTACATGATTTTCAGCATTTCAGAAAATAATTAATAATGTTTAAGAACTTTTTCTTTAAAAAAATTCTTCTACTTAAAATTTTATAAGAACGTGATACAAAAATGTAAGTGTTGAGCACTTAAAAGATTTATTATTTGTTTATTATTTGTAAGTTCATCTCATTTGATTTTTTATGAAATGTGCAAAATATTTTTATGTACATTTTGCTACATACAATCACGTTTCCTGTATTTTTTTTGGTTATAAATGTGAATGTTTTAAAACCATTTTATTATTATTGTATTAATAAAAGGAACTGTTAAAGACAAAAGGAAAAAGGAATATTTATACTGTTGTTAAACTGACCTATTGTCCATTGTTTTGCTTATTTTCTTAATCATAATTTTTAAAAGGTTTACTGTTTTGCTCCATTGAGCCATCTTGAGTATTTGTTATTTACTTTTATTATATTATCATATGAACAAATGAAATAGGTTTGGGGATAACATGATGATACTGGAACCTAAATTATTAATCAGAAGTGAAAATAAATTGGTAAAAAATAAGAAACAGTTGTTTTGTTCTTTTATTATCTCAAAAAAAAAAACAAGGACAAGTTCAAATAAAATACCTTTCAGATCTAATGTGAGTCTAACATAGTGATGATTTTTAACATAAATTTTTGGAAACTGAAAATCAGAGAAATCGAAGTTAAAAACTTGATATAGAACTTCACACAATTTCTAGATTCCAACCTGAGATGTTAGTTGACTATTATGAAACACATTATCTTATGAACTCATGATTCTGTAAAATTTTGAAAATATAAGCTTTTAAAATAGAACTGAGGGGGAAAAAAATTACACACACACACACTCATATATATTCATATATATATATTTATATTTATATATACATGTATGTGTGTGTGTGTATTTTAAAACATTTATTTTAGAAGGAAAAAGAAACAAATGCAAAAATCATGTAGTAAGATCATTTTATTTTCATTAACATACAACAAATTTAATAACAAATATTACAATAGCAAATAAAGTGCTGTAAGAATTTACATAATATTACATGAGCCAATGCACAACCAAATGTTCTGTTCATCCAGTTGTCTGTATGTACATCATGAAAGTTTTCCAAACTACTGAATACTGCAGAACTATCTAGATCATGTATAAAAGTGTTGTTGTTTTTTTTTGTTTTGTTTTTTGGTTGTTTTTTTAAAAACAAAGAAAAAACAAACAAACAATGCATACAAAGCTATTGGAACCAACAATTAAAATAATTTGCTTCATGAATTAGATTTGAATTTTTTTGTCTTGAAACTTAATGGGAAACTTAATGGGGGGATAAAGCCAAAACTACACTGCCTTTACAACTACGACTGAAAATATTACACACTGCATTACACCAATCCTGAGTGAAAATACACATCTTTATTATTATCATTTTTATTTATTTATTTTTAAAATTAATTTGCACAATATGAAAAGTAAAAAGGATAAAGAATTAATTTAGTTTTGTTAAAAGTTTAATCCTTCAAGGAATGTCGCTTAACAATATGAACACATAACAGAACAACAGAACTGCCATTTAACAAACTTAATATACAGAGCATTTTTAAAATTATGTTTAAAAAATTAAAAAAAAGGAAAAAAAAAGGTCTAACATCCATATCAGTAAACAAGGCTAAAAATTAAAAAAAAATGCCCAACAGTGATTTGTCTGAACAACTAGGACAAAATGCACCAACACATGACAAACTACTTTAACAAGTTGAGACTTTATTAAAATGAGATTTTTCTTCAACATATTTTTTGTAATAATAAAGCTATATACTGATGATCTTTGAACCGGAATTGGTAAATATAAATAGTCTTTAAAGAATGAAAACAGGATGTACATTTGATTTTTTTTGTTGGTTTTTTTTTTTTTTTTTTTTTTTTTCGTTATGAAAATGTTATCAACAAGTCAGTTGTATTCCAAAGAGGTAAACTGAAAACCCGGTTTTCAGAATGATGGTACATTAACAACCTTTTAAAATAAAGCATCCCCAAATTGTAGTAACATTAAAATAATCCAATAATAATACCCCCAAAAAATAATAATAATAATTTTAAAACATTAGTGTATTTTAAGTTGACTTAAAGTTATATCAGTCAAAATCCATGGCTTATTTTGATCTTTGTTGGTTACTAATTTTTAAAAACAGAACATGACAGATGCAGTTAAAAAAACAAAATGTTTTATTGTGTTTATATAGTTTATGTGCACCTAGTTTGACAAGCCTACATATTTTGGCAAAGCACGTTTAAAATTGGATAAAAATAAAACTCATTTTAAAATAATGAATCATAATAAATAAATATTATAAATTGAACCTCTCATAATTATTACAGATTACACACATTTAAGCAATAGTTTCTGCAGATAAATAATTCAGTATTTATACAATTCATTCAAAAGTCTGGCATATTTTTCTAAATAAGTAATAAAACTGTTTAGAAAAGATAATCATGGACTGTGTTGATGAAATAAACTAGATAATGTTGGATCTAAATACGTCCAGTTCCACAATGCACAAATACATAATGTGGCATGGACATAACAGAAGAAAATATGACACACATCAATGACATATATTAATAAATCTGTACATAACATGATCGATAATGTACATGTATCAATATGTATACCTTTGCACTGTCCAGAGTATTCACAATTTACACAATGCAATCTGTACATTTCTGTTTTTGTGATTCATTTGTAGATTCAGTGCAGAGTTCTACAGTTAGCACTTAGTTTTACACACCTATTGATTAAATATCATGACACTTTTTTTGTTCTATTTTTTTTATTTTCAAATTTATAATGTTTTTGAAAAATAGACAATTGTTATCATGATCAAAGATAACACCACATATGCAATTATGGACAGTCTGAGTAATTTCTACCACTGGACAAACAAAACTGATTTTCAAGGAAAAGGCAGTAAATATTACTGTAATACGTTTTTATCTTCTCTGCAATAATTAACAATATGACAAATAATCACAATTTAAAAAAAAAAAAAAAAAATTAAAAAAGAATTCACTGAACATTAAATTGCTGGCTTTTAATTAACACTAAAAGTATGGCATAGTATTAAAGAGAATTAAAATTAAAAAAAAAAAAATAAAAATTATTTTCTGATCTTCTGCAGTTAAAATGTTCTTGAGCTATGAATTATTTCTTTTAATTTTTTTTTTTTTTATCTGTGATGAATATAATTTTGTATTAGACTAGAATTACAATTTTCTTCCTGTTACTGTGAAACCTGTACGAGTTATAACTAACAACAAAATGTTTCATCAAGGGACAAACTTCATTCACATGAAATCAATGAACATATATTTGGTGGCTTATTTAAAAAAGAATATTAACAATGAATAAAAATAAAATTATATACTTTTAATGTAACTCCAGAAAGGATATATACATTTTTTATTTCTGATTACTAACTAAAATAAGAACAATAATAATGATGGCAATTTATTAGCTTCTTCTCTATCGTGTAATTCAAACTGACCAACAATACATTTTTTATTTTTTAAATAAACACAAATAGCGATCTCAATTCAGCCCTTATTTCATCATTCTCATATAAATATACACACATTATTTATATATATATATATATATATATGCTGAAAAAAAGAAAAAAAAAAAGAAAAAAAAACGAAAAAAGGAAGTGAAATCCAGAATTTTGAATCAGTGCAGCAACCTTCACTTCTTGGCCTTCAACAGTTATGTTATTTTCAAATCACATTCGGCGTTTGTATGCAAGCATGAAACATAAATACACACATTCTGAAATCTTCCTGACTCTGACGAGTAGTTTGTTAAAAAGTAGAATGTTGAAGTCTCTCGTACTGAATCACAGTGTTTTGTACACAGGAAGATACCGCTCCACGCACACCAGGGTAAAAGTGTCCTATCACTCTGCTGTGTGTCTCATTTGTCACCGGCACTGTCTGTGTTGTTCTCTTGCACGGGTGCAGCTGCCGCTGTCTTTGACTTTGGCTGGTCTCTCGTGAAGTGCTGATGATGATGGTGCATGGAAGCTTGATAGTTTCGTTTTACTTTATCTGATTTTCTGAAAATCGTGATTTCCTGGAATATCAGGACAGAAACAAAAAAAAAAATTAAAAATTAAAATAATTATAGTAAATAAATGCTATACATTAATCTATGAATCTTTGCTTCACAAACATCTTTAATGCTGAAATTGTATGTATCACCATACTTACTCTCTCTTTCACGCACGCACGCACGTGCACACACACAAACACACACACACATTATTTTCATTATTGCTAGGTGTCTCCAAAAAACCAGCTGTAGAAATCTGCAAAAAAATGTTTTTAATAATCCAACAGATGCATTAAGGAACTTTTGACTTATCATACAGGTACAAGGCTGATAAATATATACATCCACTGGTGTCTGTATTAAACAGCAATGGTTTTGATTAAGAGTAACACATCCTCTCACCTGTTGTTTGAAATAGCGTCTTTCTTCTTCATCTACGAGCACCAGATTGAGATAGTATCGCACTGAGAATTTCTTGTTGATGTCTCGCATTGTTGGTGTCAACTCGTATCCACTTAAGAAAAGTCGAATAGGTATGGATTCACCTGCAATATTCATCATCAGAATAACTGAATTTCCAGTTTAATTTAAATGACTTTGCACTCATACACACACATTTAAGAAAAACGATACATAATGAAAAAAAAAGATTCATTTGTTTTTTTTTTAATAAGTTAATATTTTATTGATTTTTCTACATCAAAAAGAGTGGCTAAATTGTTTTAAAAACTGCAATACCTGGAAACATTTGTAATTTTTTAACAGTAACTAAACATACCTCTCACTGGAGCACCATCCATAATTTCATACTTGGCAATTGTTTCATTTTCATTAAAAGTATTGGGACCTGTTGAGAAAACAAAGTCCAGAATCAATCCTCTAACAACAAAAACATAAATAAATAATTAATATGTAGTAATAGTAGTAGTAGTGATAGCAGAAATAACAATAATAACAACAACAACAACAACAATAATAATAATAATAACAATATTAATAATAATAATAAAAACTACTATCAAATCAGAATTAAAAATCATAAAGAGCCAAATTATTTAATAATAATAAAAACAAAGTATTTTTGTTATAAAGATCTAAACTTTTATTAATTTAAAATAAATAAAGTTGAGTTTCTGTTAATGTTTTACTGCAACTTTACAATGTTACTTTGGGCTATTTTTTCCCAACTGATTACTGTTTACTGTTACAATGATTATTGTTTAAAGAAAATATAATCAAACACAAATTCAGAGTTAATAGTTCAAAACATCATACAGGGATAAACAAACAAGCAACAATAAATAAATAAAATTAAGAATAAAAAATAAAACTTGCAGAATGTAAAGATACCTAAGTTACACAAGTGTGTGAGTTTTTTGTTTTTTTGTAAGAAATAATTTTAAAGAAAAACAAAATAATAATAAAAGTAAAACAAATTAAAATAATTAAAATAAAATATATCTAGTACAATTAATCAAGACACGAGTACTTAATACAACATTCAAAATAACATTTAAAAAAAAAGAAGAAATAAATATACTTTACAAGACAATAAATTATGATATGACTAAACTAATTAAAACTTTCACAACAAATGAGAAAATATGGCAAAAAATCCTTACAAGTGAAAAAAAACCACACAAATCTTTATCTCAATAATATTTTTATGTCTCTTATTTTTACATGTTTACCTGACAATGTTTTGGAGGATTCTAGTCAAATAACATGATGGCTCATTAATGAAAGATACATCCATTTTTTTGTAATGGATAGTCCTGTTCAGCATTAACCAGCTTGTTCTTTTAAATTTGATAAACAATAGAAATTTAACAACTGAAGTTTGATCATCTGACAGCTTTCTCAAAATATCACGAAAAGATATATATTTAGCTTTCTTTTTTCCTATGGTTTTTAATAATACTGCAAATGTTAAAGCATCTTTCTTTTTTAAAATTATTATTATTAACTGTGCTTATTACAGCTCCTCTACATTACAGGTTATTTTATTAAACTGTTTGTTATGTGCAGCTACATCTTCCCTTTTAAATAACTGTTGATGTTGGAATAAAGAAATAGAAAACACTGCTGCTTGTTATGAAAACTCAAATGTTTGTACCTGTCCCTGTTGTTTCTCTTTTAATTATTTGAACCTCCATGTGCTTGATTTTTATCCGAACAAGAAGGAAGTAAATCTTGCCAACTATTACATCTTTTAAGTGATACCTGTTTCAAAACAAAAATAAAAATGAAACAAAAACTTGGAAATGAAGCCACAAAAACCACCAGAATAAAAACAAACATGCATAATGGCTGCTGCTGGCTAAATGCAGTTGTTGCTATGATGATAGGCAGAAGGAATTTTGGTTATATATATATATATATAAAAAACAACAAATTATATTTAAATAAATCAAGTCATGATCGACAACAATCATGGCAATTTTGAAAACATTTTCTAAATTAAAAGTAAAAATGATACAACAGTCATAAAACCAAAAAAAGGGTAAATAAAAACAACAACAACAGCAACACAGACCACAAACATGGATTCATGTATATACAGTGACTTGTTCTTAGGCTCACAAAAGAATTGTAAGCTCTGTTTACAGCAAAAGTAAACTGAATTTTTCAATAACCTGTTTTTGAGCCTACAAAACATGTAAATCTGTATATACAGTAAAATGTACTGAGCCAACAGAACATGTAATCTTGTTCATATAGTAACTTGCATTGAGCCAACAAAAACAACATGCACATCTAATATAGAGGTTTTCACTGCAATAAGCCAATGAGAAAGCAATAGAGTCAGACAGTGACCTTTCTAACCACAGTACCTGCACCAGTGGATTCTCGACGCACAATTGCTAGTTCCATATAGCGAATCTTTATTCGAACCAGCAAGAAGTATATTTTACCGACAATCACATCCTTGAGATGATATCTTCAGTAAGCAATGAAACAGATTTATAGTAACATATTCTAAATGCTGTCAATATGTTTTTACATTTTATTTCCATTTGTTTATACATTTTAATTTGGTTTGGGGAAAACAAAAAGTGATAATAAAATCAAATAAAATGGCACAAAATTGTGGACTAAGGTATAAAAACAAAGTGTAGTACTATGTTACCAGCTTTTGATTGTATACATTTTTTAGTTATTTATTTCAAATTATATTTAAATCACACAATACTTTTTTGGTAATAAAATGTGTAATAAAATGTACTTAAGAATTAAATATCTTATTTTCCACAATTTATCTGTTTTGAAAATATCAAATAACAATCTAATGATTTCATTTTGGTTTTTTGTTGCAAACCTAACACACACACACAAAACAAAACCCCATCAAGAAATCTATTGTTATTTTTTTTAAATTATGAAATCAAACTTTAAAAATACTGAACCTTTATTGTTCATTCTGCATAAATTAGAGTAGATGTTGTATAATATTTTAACTGATGGTAACAAATTATTAAATATAACACGAACACAAACATACATGCTGTAGTATCTTACTTTGACTTGTTGTATTCAAATTCTATATGTAGACAGTCTTCTATTCCAACCTCCATTTTTATGCTATTGTTCATATCAGGATATTGCGACAGTGTGTGCACAACAATATCCTGTTCCTTCACCACATCTGTTAGTCGTTTCACAATTGTAACTCGAAGAAAATATCTGTAAATCCAATTCAAACCATAATCATTATTCTATTATTATAAAGAGGGAATGCTTAATTTACACCTCTCCCAAAAGAATACTAATCCTAATCTCACATGCACAGACACAAAATAACACAACTTTCAGTAAATATTATCAAACAAACCCAACTTCTGTTCCCACAATATAAAACACACACATTATTGTTATTTTAAAACTTTCAGAAATAAAATAAATGATAATTTCTAAAGGTCACTCACCTTAATCTAACATTGGCACCCGTATATGATTCGTAAGGTTTCTCTACTTGTTGAAACTCGAAGCTGTAACTGGCATTTTGAGTTAGCTCCCCTGGTCGTGCCAATTCTTTCACAAGTGAAGTAAATTCATGATGATTTCCTCTGTCATAGTACAATTCTAAAAAAAAAAAAAATATATATATATAAATTATAAATTAAAATAGAAATGAAAATAACAAAAATAAAAAAGTAAAACAGAAATGAAAAAAAAAAAAAAAAAAAATTAATGAGAAATGATTATTAGTTATAAAACCATTCTGAAATTTAGGAACTTCATGTATCAAAAAATTAAAAACTGATCTTGCCCCTCACTCCACCCCCAAAAACAGACAACTTCTTATAGCTAATTAGGAATGATAAAATTCTAAAAATAATATACAAATGAAAATATTCAACAAATATAATTAAATTACACTTCTTTTATTATGTAACTACTTACCAATTTGACCTACAAATTCTATTTTTATTCCTTGATGTTCAAGCTTGCTTCCTGATTTCTTCAGGGTAACATTGACCTATAATAAGAATTTAAACATTTTATTTTAAGATTTTTATTTGATTTCAGATTTTTTACTTCAGAGAACTGATAATAAAATTGTAACAGTCACAATTTTAACCTCATTTTCTTTAAATTCTTTGCAACAGAACAGTTCATTAATTCAACCAGCTGGCTTGTTATCAGGATGCAACCTTAATTTTGCTTCACAAATCAGATAAACAAAACCTTTTTCTTATTTAGTAGTCTGCTGTATTTATGATTATCAAATTTAACTGCATTAAAAAGATAGATTTTAAGATAATGATGATAATTTGTCAGTTCCTTCAATACACACTTATTAAACTGAATTAATGTGAACAACATGCTAACTAATGATAAAGTCCTAAAATAAAACCAGATCATCATCATCAATTAAATAAAAAAATAAAAATAAAAAAGAGAAAAGAACACAAATTTAAAATTTACCTTTCCAGAAACTGTTTCACCATCATAGTACAAGTAATATCTTTCTTTTTTACCATCTTCTGTTTTAATCTCAGCAGTCTTACGGGAATCCTGTCCTTCAAGAACAATGTCTATTTCGGCACTCTGCCCAAATCCAAAAAAACTCTGCGAAAATAATAAAAATAATAATAAATAATTAAATAAATAAATAAAATACATAACTACAAAATAAATAAAAGTAATAACAGAAAATATTAATGAAGCTAAAATGAATAAAAGATGTAAATATAAATTCATGCATAGGAAGAATTGGAATTATTTAGGTCCATTATCAAAAAAAAATAAAAATAAAAAACCATTAATAAATTTTAAAAATTAAATATATAAATAGAAACCAAATAAAAGTAATAACAGAAAATATTAATGAAGTTAAAATGAATAAAAGATGTAAATATAAATTCACACAAAGGAAGAATTGGTAGAAATGGAACTATTTAGATTCTTTAAAAGTTAACCAAAAAAAAAAAACCCACAAAAAAACCACAACACACAACAACATTTTAAGGATTCAATTTATTTTTGATATTTGGTTCTTCTTTTATAGTTTTCTTTTCTTTTGTCAAAAAATAAAAACATTTAACCTGATAAAAAATTATCTCAGCTAAGTAGGATGAAACTGAGGGTAGTATAACTTGTTAATGTATTAGTATAGATTACTTTATTTGTGAGGCACATATACGTAGAATAACATTATTTTATCATTATGTAGGGAGTTATTAATTATAATATTTAATATTATCACTACTATAATTATCACTGACAAATAATGGCAAAAATTTAAAACAAAATATTAGTCATTTATATCATTTGATGTAATAAATAAAAACAACTGATTATTTAACTTAATATCATTTGTCATATTTCAGGAATGCTTGTCTAAATACAGATGGTTAGCAACAAGTTAGAATAAATAAATAATGAAATAAAATAATGAAATAATAAAATAATAAAATAATAAATAAAATAAATAAAATAAATAAAATAAATAAAATAGAATATTAAAAGAACAGAATGATTATCATATGTCATCTTTGATTAAAAAATGAACAATCAACTGTTACAAAGGTAAGCTTACTTGAGACTTTAAATCACATACACAATAAAAAGTATTTACTTCTCTCATATTGACAAATTTAATATAAATATTTGGTTAGCAGATACTTATTTTTGGATACCAAAATGCTTGGTGTTCTCAGCAAATGACTCCACGGCCATTGTCTTACAAATTTGATGTTTCATTTTTGGTTTTTTGAGTGACCAAGTATTTATGTAGTGTAATGTAAGGAATACATGTATCTTGTGGCATGATGGTTCTAAACCTATCAAAAATACTAATTTCAGATATAATTCATGCACACTGGTTTGATGTTTATGAAATGTAAAAGCTGTATAATGAAGACACGATCATGTGACACATTTAAAACTAATTGATACAATTAACTGTGAAAAATTAATGTTAGCAAAATGGAGTGTTTGAGAATTACATAATTAAGGCGTAAAGTATATTTGAACTAATTAGCAACCTGTACACCTTTAGAACTCATCAAAAGCAGCATTTTTTTATTAAATGTATACTGGATAAAAACTGAGATATTCAGGGTTTATGTTTGCAAAATGACAGAAACGAATCAGTTTCTCCATAGATTATGAAGAAAAAATACCCTCAATGTAACTTTTTGCAAGAGATCTTGGTGTCAGTTTAATATGTATTCACAGTATTGTTTGTCTTTCTAATAAGCTTTTGGAAAATAATATCTTTGAAAATTGTCACATACTGACAAGTGACATAGTGACATACCTATTTCTTTGAACATATTTTAGAGTGGATTTAAGTTGGCTGTTTTTTGCCCCTTTTGACATATTATAGTTTTATGCACATTCCGTTATGATTATCACGGAAGGCCTCAATTTTAATTTAGTATTTTAATATTTACTAATTTAGTAATTTGTCCAAAGTTCAAAAGAGGAAGTTTTCACTGTTTGAGTACTTGGCCTTACCCGTTGCTCGTTTAAATATTAACTTGAGCAAAATCAATATTCAAGGTAACAAGCAAATATGTACGTACCTCAAATATGTAAATATAACCGATTATTAATATTGATTTGCTGAAATAAAAGCAAGAACACGATAATCTGTCACATGACAAACACCCCCTAATTTCATCCTGTTTTCAATTTAAGAAAGACGATATAAAAAACGTTGCACTACAAGGCATAAAAACTAACAATAGCAACATAGTACTATAAAATACATGCAGACCAGTGTTTATAATGCATCAAATACAACAAAATTTCAATAACGATACCATTTTGAAGAGGCTGACCCTCCTCCTTCGACTTCTTTCGGAAATACAATATGGATTCCAAAATCCCGATCTATCGAGAACACGCATATTATTAAAAATAATATATTTATATAAATTATATTGTTCACAATATTAATTCTAATTACATTCATACACAATAATAAATAATGTCATTATGCTTAATTTATGTTATTTTGTTACAATTTAGCATTTTCAAGATTGTATTCAACGAACAGCAAACAACCAGAAACAGACGTTACAGTCATTAAAATGTAAAATTAATTAAACGAATTCCACAAAATCAATTTAATTATAAAAAATGATGTTAATTCTGATAGAATGCTTCTTTTTCAAAGTTTTATTTAAAAAAAAAGAAAGTACGCTTTATTATTAATTTTTTTATTGTTATTGTTATTATTATTATTATTATTATTTTTTTTTTTGAGAGGCAGTGTTGTCCGGTTAAGTTTTTAAAGAGATACATGATAAATCCTTTATGTATTATAAGAAAAACTATTTATAATTTTATTTTATATTTCAAACTGTAAAAAAATATTATTAATACATAATCAAATTTAGTAATTAATAGTTGTTTTATTTTAGTTTTTTAAAATTTTACTGCTCTTTACGGTGCCTTAGATTTCCGGAAGTTTATATCGTTCATTAATCGTGGTTTCAACGAAATACGAATTCGTAAAATGAATCCATTGTAATCTTTATAAAATTTGGACTATATTTAGTTGTTAGAAAGGAGTTTGTTTTATGTATTAGGTAATTAATGGTATTACACTGTATATAAGGTAGTATATAGCAAGTGTTATTCAAATGATAGTATTTTCGCTTTCGTGACTGTGAGTGTTACAATTTTTTTTTTTTTTTTTTTTTTTTTTTTTTTTTTTAGCATTAGTTTTAAAAAAATGCAGGTGTTTTCATTTGCAAGCCTAAGCTTTCTGAGCCAGTCTGCGGTCAGTCACCGAGTCTCTCTCTCTCTCTCTCTCTCTCTCTCTCTCTCTCTCTCTCTCTCTCTCTCTCTCTCTCTCTCTCTCTCTCTCTCTCGCTCGCTCGCACGCACGCACGCACGCACACACGTACGTGTTGGATTTAACGCACACGCGTGTGTATATAAATTATAATATATATATATTATTATATATATATATAAAATCCATGTAACATTCACAACATGATTGTGACATTGTCACTTTTAACTTTAAGTAGTAAGTCATATGATATAACCACCTTTGGTCTATCCTTAGTAACTTTAGTTAGCAGAGGTTTTAACTCTGTATTTTGTTAGTTTTCTACTTCTAGTTCAGATATGAAAAGATAAAACAGAATAAAACTACATTTTTTCAATATTGGCAAATATAACAGATGTATGTGCAGATGTAATTGTGACTTGAAAGTAAAAAGCCATGTACATTTCCAAGAATAGATCAGCATTGTGTTCTTGACATTGGATATGTGAACACACGGTTGCCTGCAAATTGGTTGATTTTATCTGAAGTGGGTTTAGGCAGTTTTTTTAATATCACCTTTTTGTATCAGCATTAGCTTTAAAACAAAAAGTAACTTCAAAATAATAACTGAAATGTCTGGTAACAAAGAGTTGATGTACACTTAATATTTTTATCTGTTTTCAGTCTTACAACAACAACAAAGCTATGTCTGCTGCACCAAATCACACCGTATATATTAACAACCTGAATGAAAAAATCAAAAAGGATGGTAGGTTATACTCAAATTTATTTATAAAATTTGTCATGTTTCCAGATGAATTTGGACATCCTTAGGATGGTGTTTGTCAAATGAATAATGTTCTGATATTCTGTGTAACTTTAAGTATACATAGCATACATAATTTGTCCTAAGTTAATTCTGTGGCAGTCATTATGTCACTTAGTAATTTAATATATATTTTTTTGTCACCGATCTAATATCACTTTTAAACATATCTAAGATTAAAATAAAATTTACTAAGATGTTGTTGGTGGCTTTTATGTTTTTGAATTCTTTTTTTCTTTCAGAGTTGAAGAAATCTCTATATGCTATATTTTCTCAGTTTGGACAAATTCTTGATATTGTTGCATTAAAAACACTGAAAATGAGAGGTCAGGCTTTTGTCATTTTCAAAGATGTGAACAGTGCGGCCAGTGCTATGCGGTCCATGCAAGGATTTCCATTCTATGATAAACCCATGGTAAGCATTTTTAAATAGTTGCATCCTGCAACCTCAGCTGTTCTTACTAGTATCAAAACATTGTACATTTTTTGTTTTGTTTAACTGGAGTGTTTTTTTGTTTGTTTTTTTTGCTTATTTTTCCAGTAACAAACAAAATATCGGCTGTTCCAAAATGAACATCATTTAAATAATTTTAAAATTCTTTTACAGAGAATTCAGTTTTCGAAAAAAGATTCACACATCATCTCAAAAATGAAGGGCACTTATGTAGAGGAACCAAAACGTAAAAGAGAAGATGAAGAGCCACGAAAAAAGAAGAAAGGTCAGGCCACACAGGCTAAACCTACAAAGTAAGTGTAATTAAATACTACAAATAGCTGTTTTCTGGCTTATGTTTTTATTTAGAATCTCTTGGTTATATTCTGATTATTAATATGTATTCTGCAATAAATTCCTATCTATTATTTTTTTTGAAGCTTACAATGTTAATCATTAATGTTTAACTGTTTTAAGCAGTTACTTGATTAAATAAAAACTTTTGTAATGAGAATATTAATGTATATATTTATTTAATTTTTTTAAAGATCTGCACCTCCAATAGCTCGTGCCCCACCAATTCAGCCAGCTGCTCACCAACCACAGCCCACAGTAGCAGGTATGACCGTCTTTTTCTACATTGTATCTTTACTACGTTTATTTTCAAACATGCTTAAAATGTCTGTGACGTGAAAATTGGAAACAATTTTGTTATTTGCTGTGCTTTTGATAATTACAGATCATTACATGTAAATTACAGAATATAAATGAGGGCTTAATCTAAACAATTTAGACTTTTCAGAGACTGTTGGTTTTTTTTATTTTTTTGTTACATTGAAATGAAATAAATATAATTTAAATGTTTATTTGTCAACAAATATGGTGTCTTGTAGAACCCAGTATATGTGTATTGGATTAAAAATTTAGCAAAATATTCCAGTTTTTAATTTATATGTTTTTTTTTTTTTTTTTTTCAGTACCATCTGCTGCAGTACCAGTTCCAGCTCCTACAGCTATTCCTGAACAACCTCCTAACCAGATTCTCTTCATCACCAACCTGCCTGAAGAAACCAATGAAATGATGTTGTCCATGCTTTTTAATCAGTAAGTTTGATGTTATCAGATTGTGACAGAATAGCAATGCTAAATTACCGTAAATTTATTAATTACTGTCAGCAAAAGGATTTTCTATTTCAGATTATTTACAAATTTCTCTGTTAACATTTGATTGGCTGCAGATTATATTCTGAAGTTTATTTGCCCGTTTTTCTTCGTTTGTACTATCATTTTTCAGGTGGTGAAGTTGTTGTTTTTTTAATGTTAAAATATAGGTTTTCACAGATTATTGATAATTAACTGTTACATCAAAGTGTAGTACTGATGGGATGTTTTTCTCTAATATAATCCCTTTTATGAATTTGTTTCCCTTTAGATTTCCTGGTTTTAAAGAAGTTCGTTTGGTACCAGGTCGACATGACATAGCCTTTGTAGAATTTGAAATAGACAGTCAGGCAGGAGCAGCAAAAGAAGCACTTCAAGGATTTAAGATTACGCCAACAAATGCTATGAAAATCTCATTTGCTAAGAAGTAAACTGATAAAATAGTGCTGTGCTGTGCAGGAAGACCCTCTTATGTAATGGTGAACAAAATGCAAAAGTATTGTTTAAAAGAATAATGTCGGTTGAGTGAATTTTCATTTAGGAGTGTACATTTCAACTGCCTACCAGACATTCTCCTATACATATCTGTTTTGGATGTGGTATTGCTGCGTGGAAAATTCATTCAGGAGATTGTGTTCATGGTTTGTAGGGAAAGGTAGGATCATTTCATCAAGTTCTGATAATTCGTGGCATTGCACCAAGCCATTCATTTTTACTTGCTCAGCATTGCACAGGTGTTGGCCCGTTTGATCTTCAGACGGCAACATTGCACATACCTGCTGTAGCAATTCATCTCATTTAATTTCATTTATTTGGACTTTTAATAAATAATTTTTCATTTATTTGGTTTGTAATTTTTTTCTTTTTGAACACCGAAACAAATTGGAACTTTCTGTTCCAATTTTATCTTCATTCCACTTAAATAGAAATAATGAGAATAGTACAGATGCATATTCACATCTTGAATTCATTATCAAAAATCATTGGTGCCAAAATGTGACCTAAAATAACAATTCCTTTGTTCAGTTCTTAGTCTTAATATTTATTAACTTGCAGATACTTTCCACTGTTAATACACAAGTGTCCATTTTATGTTCATGTTCTTCATGCATTCTAATGTAAATGATCATGGAGTTGATAAAACTTGTTACTGAATAATAAAATGGAAATGATGTAGTTAAACAAAAAACATAACACAGGTATCAACAGTATATATTTAATGGATGCACAACAATTTTAGAACATGTTTCCATTGTTAAGTAAAAGTACTGTACAGTTTAAACTGCAATTACAACCTTGAAACACCTCTAAGAACCTACCTAAAAAAATAATGTCTTTGGGCTTCTCTATACTCTTCCATTGTTTAACAGTTATTGGAGCACTTTGAAATATTCTAGTAAATAAGATTCAACAACAAACAATTCTGGAGAGGGTGGGTAATATCATTCGATCTGACCAAAATGTACATCATGGATGGAGAGAGAACAAATGGGATGGTTCAACATTTTTTTTTTTTTTTTTTAAATCTTAAAAAGAATGGAAAACAGTCTGCATTAATAAAAATTGTTCTCTACATCCTAAAATTTCCCCCTTTCATTAAATAAAAATTATTATTACTGGTTTTTTTTTTTTTAGTGATAGAGCAAAAGAAACATTAATAAATATGTGTCATCAGGAAAAAAAAGTTTCCAAAAATGTTGAACGATCCTTTTTAAGATACAATTCTTTTAAAAATTCAACAACAAAAAAAATATCCCGGAAAAGCCAAAAACTGTATAAAATATGGACAATTTAAAATTTTTAAATTTAATAATATATATTTAAAGTATGGTGCCAGTGAAATTAAGTTATTTTTCCATTACTAATTCTTACGTTAAATTTTTTTTTTCATGTTGCATGTTAACATTATGTATGCATCTATTCTTTCATTGAACATTTTAAATTAAAGCTAAAAATGTATAAATTTATAGAGCTATTTACAGAGCAAAAATGTAATTTTTCTTCTTTTTTTTTTCAGATGTTATTAACATAGGATACATTTAAACCTGATTATAAAAAGTTACTATTTCCATCTTTATGTAGGACATAGGGAAAAGCTGATCTATGTAGCTGCAATGTAAAAACAAAAGGTGGTATTCTTCATTTAAACAGTGTTGATGGTATGGAAAAATACAATGAAATGGTTTAGTATGAATAAAATATTAATTTGTTTTGAACTCCTGTTAAAAAAACAAACAAACAACTAATCTAATATTAAAATCTAAAAACAAAATGTTATCAGAATCAGTAGATAAAAATGCATATTGCTTATTATATTTTTTCTTTAATAAATCATATGGTAATAAATACTTTTTATATGCAAATAAATACTGCCATTATTTTTAATTGTAATTTTTAGTTTGAAAGTAGTAACTAGACAAGCACAGTATTGAACAATTTGAAGTTGGAGAAATAAATTATTATTTTAATAAAACAAAGTTATTTAACTACTCTGTAGAACTACATTTCCCATATAATTGCTGTTAGAATTTAATATTCTGGTACATATAACCTGCTTAATCTATTACTACAAACAAAACTTAGATTTGATGCCATTTGTGTCACCATGTTGACTAAAATATAATTTCTGAAATTACTAAAATATTTTTATTTATGTGGGATTTTACTCCTGCCTCTATTTTTTCAAAGATTTTTTAACCCTACATGTACAATATAAATATAACAAAAGATGAGAAGAGAGAGCACTTGATGTGAAAAATTAGATCTAAAACTGATGCATAGGTCACTTATAGAGAAAGAGCTTTCATTAGGTTAGTATTAACTTAAGTGTCAACTATAAAATACAAAACCCACTTCTGCTACCCAGTGTAAATGACATATTCCATGTTTCAGGATGGTACATGGGGTGGAAGCTCTGCAGAAATGCATCAAATGTCAACATTTTAATGTTTAACTGGAAATAAAAATTAAGTCAGAATAGATAAATATGCTCATCAAGTTGTGTACCCTACACCTCTACAGTACTTGCCAAGATGAATTTTGGAACAATCACAAGGGTTAATTGTAAATCCAGTACTTGTCCCTGTGGTCATCTAGGTACATGGCAAGCCAATTGATCACAGCTTAATTTTTTTTTTTAATAAATTATCACAAAATAACAAGAAGCCCAAAATTATTTTGTGTAAGGCATGCAACAGCAACAAAAAAAAAAAAAAAAAAAAAAAATTGAGAAAACCCCGAGTAACAAGAATGAGTTATATAAACTTCCAGTGATAACCAGAGTGCAATACTTAATACAACACATAAATATAACTTACTAAAAAAAAATAATAAAAAAAAATAATATTTATATATATATATATATATATATATATATACACACACATACATATGTATATATATATGTAATAAGATTGGAAAAGGCTCTAGCAACACAAGGAACTAACATTCTTCCTTGTTAAGGTCTGTTGATAAATATGGGTAAAATGTTTGTCAATTCTAACATACATTGATCAACAAAATACATAAAAATAACAGATGAATATGTTGGTTAGCACTAGCTTCTTCAAAGAAATAAATAAGAGGACATCACAATGGAACTGTTTGTGGAAAATCTTAAGAAAAAAGTTGTAGCTTGATGTTACCCGATGAGAAAGCAAAGGAAATATTTGAGAATTTTAATTTTCCATATTTCTTTAATTATTATTTTTAAATCTTTCCATTGTTGTTTTTATCACATAACTTATGTACAAAACATCTTATATTAATCAACAAAGTAACTATTTCCACACAACAGATGGTGGGCATTTTGTTTTCCAAGCATGTTGATAGCTTCTCTCTTTAATCATCTTTAAGGTTGTTGTTCCCTTTCACCACCGCTCTAGATTGTCAATGAAATTATTTTTTATTGTTAAATTAAAATTTTGTTTTGGATTAATAAAATCTGTTACACATAATCATTAACAAGACCTCATCAATGTCCAAATGCATGACGCAAGTGTACACTATCATAACATTACAACAATAAATACTGCGACCAATTATCTGGCAAACCATGTGAAGAAATATCAACACCTCAACCTAAAACATTATTTGCTTGTGGCACACAGACAGTTTATCTATTCAACCTTTCTTGTACAGACTTCTTTCACATTATTTTTCCAGGTCATGATATCTATGTGCTCTTTATTGCTTGTACATTCAAAACTGAGATCTTTTTTTCTTTTTTGTTTTTTGAAAATGGGACAGCCCAAACATTGCTATTTTTTCTTCTTGCCGTATTTTGAACATGCTACTTGCAATCTTCCTCAGCTTACTAAATATGTACTCTGAAATCTGGCATGGCATGGCAACTATAACAGACAAACTGTCTGTGTACCCCTCCTGCTGTACTGAAATAGTGAAACAAAAAGGCTTTTCTTTGAAAAAAAAAAAAAAAAAAAAAAAAAAAAAAAAAAAAAAAAAAACAACAAAAAAATGTATCTCCTAAACCATCATTCAACAACCAAAAAACTAAAGTGCACCAATAGGGTGCAAACAATGTCAATACTTGTGTTTTATTTTCTACTAAAACAAGCCGACCACCACGTTATGCATTTTACACAGTAGCAACATCACCATTGCGTACAGCCTTTCCAGGATAATAATAATAAGTTGTCGCAATCTGTATACAATAATTTACAATATCCCAGAGTCCATCATTTAACAACAACAAATAACAGGGATGCTAACAGCGTAACAAGCTTAAAACCTTGTTCTCCTTAACCACACTATTAAAAACCAATTATCACTACAGAACTGTAGATGAAAACAATCACGGAAAACTTTCCACGAATCCGTACATAAGTATATTCTGACTACTGCTGCTGGCAGAATCTCATTGCCTCAAAAGGACAAAGGAAATGTGCTTTATAATCATCTCCGATCATTGCCAATGATATGGTATAAAATAATAATAAAAAGATAAACACAAAAAATGCATGAAATGAACTAACAAATGATTATGAAGTATGATTGCAGGCAAGCTTTGCTGCCACCGAGGCACAAAATCACGCAGATAAGCATGGTGCCTAGAATTTACCTCATCAAATCGGATTGGCAGGATTTTTTAATGGGAATTCCCATTTTCTTAAACCATTCTCAAAATGCATTCTGCAGTAAACTTTACATCTTTTTTTTTTTCTTGTTTTAAATCCTTAATTTAGTTTTTTTTCACATATCACAATTAATGGCCCAGAAAGATATCATGGCTTAACTAGTGCTCTTTCTTTCCACAGTACTGGATGTTTCTACCGTCATTTTGTTTTTCTTCTTTTTTTTTTTTTAAATAAATAAATAAAAAAATTTTGGCATTCATTTTTCATTTATAGATGCATTTTAAATCTGATCTGGACCCACTGTTCAGTAAAATATGCAGTCTTTGTAAACAGACACAGGTCCACAAACACAGGACATACAGACAGACGGACATCACCAAGCACATTCCCTAAGTCATAAGCAGGTCAGTTTTGGTCGCTGTTCACAGCTGATAGATCTGGCCCTACTGGGACTCCTTCTTGTCGGGCCGGTCCACAAATTCCGAAAGTACATCACGAAACCTGGCCCATGATCGCTCTGGAATGGTGATGGCAGTACGGAAGTTATTTCGAACCTGTAAAATAATCAATGGAAGGTAAAATGTTTTTTTTTTTTTAAAACAAATCAAATTTAGAAAATAAACCAAAAACCCGTAATAAAACTTTCATTGTAATAGAAAACATGCACATTTCACTAAATGGTATGAACTTTTAATTTACATAATTCTAAACAAATGGGCTATAAAAAATGTTGGTTGTCACAAAATTGAAAAAAAAAAAATTGTTATAGTGATATGATTTACAAACAATTTAAAGGTAGCTAACAGTTTAACAGATTCTTCAAATCCCTTTTATTGAGTTTACGTACACTATCTAAATCTGCACTGAAACAAAAAATTTATCAGTGCATGCATTCACATATGCTGCAGTTGCTTAAAAAAGGTGTTAAATAGAATGTAGAAAATATATAACTTCAGTATCAATCATAAAGAAAAAATCTGTTTATAATAAGTATCCCCCCAGTATTATTCATTTCTTACCATGACAATGAAAATAAACTAATACTAGTAGTAGTAATGGACATAAATCTTGATGATGATGATGTCATGATTACAATGATGAACAGTAACATGAATGCACTGATGAAACAAAGGGATTACAAACAGAAGTACAAAACAGAAAAAAGGACAGCTCTATCTGTATTACCATGTACCAAAGAAAGAGTCATATATTTAAATATTCAAGGTGAGGCTTAGAGAAATGTTAAGGAAAAGATGACATGGCTACACCAACCAAATCTAACAGTTACATAAAACATCACCTAGAAGACAATAATTTTACCTGAGGACTCGATCTATAATTCCGTGAATCATACCCAGAGACCACCTGAAAAAAGAGTTACAGCTTAAAGACTGTGGAAACTGTATGCCAATCTTTTGCAAAACCCTGCTGTGTTTACACACAACGCACAACATAACCTTTTTTTAAGAAATTCATAAAATAAATGTCAAGTAAACATCCAGAACCAAAACTAAATCATAGTATTTGCAGTTTACAGTTTGGATTTAAAAAATAATATTTTGGTAGCACTTTATTTTGAATGATACGCATTTTTTTTAGAACATTCCAGAACTGCCATGAATTCACAATTTTGTTTTTGTTATATTTGAAACAGATGCCAGATAAACAAAATCTTGTAAAAGTCAGGACACAATGCAGAAACTGTATTTCACAAAAATTAATGGTGTATTTAATCCTGAATTTGACCGTATTTACATTTTTCACAAATATAATTTAAAAAACAAATAAAATTAAATAAAATTAAAAAAAGAGGAAGAAATGGAATTTAAATGAGAGAAAAAAAAATTAATCAATAAAATTTAAAGGGAGAAAAAAAAAGGTAAAGATTATCCCATCCATTATCAGATTTTTGGTACAATACACTTGTATCACAAAATATTAAATTTTAATTTTTATGAATCTGGTATTTTTCAAGTGTTTTTTCTTTATTGTAAATAAATATTTCAATTTAATATTACCAAAAATAATTATAGGTAGAAAAATTTATATATATAAAAAAAAAAATTGAACAAAAAATCCCCAGAATTACAATAGCTTTTTTTTTTACCATGTACAAAAAAGATACTAAAGATTTGCCAAATAATTTCTTTCTAATCCAATAAGATTAACATTTAAAGTCATGTATGTTTGCATTTACATACTGTGAACACATTAGCATACAGTAAAAAGCAACAGATGCTAAATAAAAATGGAAACACTACTGCATTTATCTATATAATATAATTAACAACTGTAATCTGAGCAGTTTCTTTATATCAAATGAACATTTATAGTCGGAATGATTTCCTTTTTTTTGTGAAAGTTTAAAGCCTCACTTGTTAGACTGGACAGAAATTCAGTACTCTCTTTGCGTTTTTATCAGTCAATATTTTGTCTTATTTCTGTTTATAAGCTCATGTTACTGTTACTATGCTATCAAAGATTTTGATTTTTGTTGAATGCAACTCATTTTCAGTGTTTATCAACTGGAGAGAAGACTAGTAAAGTAACTAAAAACAATTTGCAGATTTTAACATTTAGAAACAACTGACAAAGAAAGTTTGTTGAAATTGTTTTTCTTTTTTTTTTTTGAATTTTTTATATAAAACTTTGAGCTTTGTTGAACATGGTATTACAGATTGTGAGACTGTGGAAGAAATGACATAGAAAGATGAAAAAATAAATAAAAACAAAATAAAAAATAAACAGTTACCAAGGGAAGCATGACAAAGCACGTAACATGATGACAGAATGAGATGGACAATGAAAATGAAAAATGAAGAACTGAATTTTTGATTTTTTTAAAAATTAATTTATTTTTAAATAAAATTATTTTAAATTAAAAAAAAAAAAATGACAAAGAAAATTCAAATCCACTATAATGCCCATAAGACAAAAACTAACAGGATGCACAGAAGTAAAAAGGTTAAACAATTAAAAAGGATTATGAAATTACAAATTTGACAGTATCATTAGTTTTTAAATATAATTACAGATGTCACAATTTTAGTTTTTGCTTTTAATTTGCAATTTAACAATTATAATGCTGAAAACTTTAAACATTTTTAATAGTTAAATTTAAAATTATAAAAATTAAATGAATCAGTATTTTTTACATGCTAGCATATAAGGATTTCAGATAAATTTCCTACGGATAACCATTTTTTCACCACATTAAAGGATTTAAAAATAAAATAAAAATAAAAATAAAAAATATGGGGAAATAATACGAAAAAAAGAAATAAATTTCAAGCAACACATTCCTTTCCTAAAAACACTGCATTTGTTTAATCACTAATAGTGTTCAGTGTAATATTTAACTGCATTAACTCTATAACTAAGTTTTTATTTTTGTTTGCTTAATTTTAAAAGGAGTTTCCATCACTGATGAGTATACATGTAACATAATGAGTTTCTTACCTCTGATACACGCATATATACTCCTCTTCTATTTGAGCCGACGTCAAAATAGAACATTTTGTTTTCTACTCGCATTGATCGGCTTTCTGGTAGTTCACTTTGAGGTTCTGAAATTTGAAGTAACTCTTTAAGTAATATGCAGCATGGAAAATATTTGAATGGAAATTTTTGGATTTGTATCAGCGTCTTTGGACATTGTTGCATACTCATGTATAAGCAATTTTGAGTAATTTGATTCCATTGATTATTAAGATCATAAAATATTTAGTTATTATTTTTATAAAAAATTAATCCATTCTTCATGCGATTTGTACATACACATAACGAGCAACCTGAAATATTTAAATATTAAACAGAATGGTATTAAATGAATCATTTCTTCATTATTTTTATTATATATGGTTTTTTATGATGTAAATTACAAATAAAGGGTTATTGTAATTAATGCAAGTAAGTATGTTAGTTCCAGCCATTAAAACAGAATACTGGACATCCTTTAAATGTAAACATAAGACAAACATATACAAATTTGAAACACAGAGCAAGAAATTTTCTTTTATATATAACAAATGAAAATAATCAATGTTTAATAACCTATAAATGCATTTTAATACTGGCATTTATTAGGTTACAACTGTAACTTTGTTTGATAAAATAATGTTTGATAAAAGCTGCCAAGACAAGTTTTAGATTAGTATAAAATAATGCCAAATTTATACATTTCGTATCATTAATATGTAATATAGCTAGGTTACATTAATTAGTACAAACCACAGCTTCAGTTTTACAAAACATTTTTTATTAAAAATAACAGTTAAGCAGAATGTCCTACAAATTAAAAGCTTTATTTAATACTATACAGCTTAGAAAGAAATGGTTGGAACAAATTTTTGCAGGCTCCAAATGGTACACAGATAATCAACTTATAAAACACAGAACTGAACCAGCTTGGCATAAAACATACAAACTACTACAACACATTACACAATCGGCCTAGCAGAAAACAATACAAACAAAACAGTAGAAAAAACAAACAATAAGACAGAATGTACACCCAGTTTAGTAAAAACAGTCCAAACAAAACAACAATTCATTAGAAAAAGATACAAACCTTGGATTGATTAAATCATTTTATTGTAAGACATACAAATTGTGATCTTACCATCCTCACCTTGATCATCGGTGCCAAATTCGTCAAGTAGCTCTGTGAGAGCATCTCTGAATTCGATCATGCCTTGTGCGGGTATAGCGATTTGTGAACGTGGACCTCCTCGTGGTATGGTTTGTGAAACCTGTGGAAAACAAATGTTATTCTCCTTACTGAAATTTAAAAATGCCCCAAAACAATAAAAGTGTTAAATATTAATGCTCAAGGCAAACAAATTACAACCTTTAACTATTAACTTTAAACATTTACAAAACCATTTACATACTTATAAAATGAACACTTCAGCTTAAAGTTAAATAAATTAGATGCTAGGGATAGTGAAAAAAATAGCACTGGATAAACTGTTATTTGAAAAATAAAATGGCACACACACACACACATACACATGAAAAATATATGCATAAAATGGCAAAGTGGAAATCTAGCAAAATACTGCACTGATGTATTTTTATTTGCATTATTATATATTATTAAATCCTTAAGAAATTTATATAATAACAAGTCTTGTAAATAGTTCTTTTAAACCACAAAAAGAATAAAAATCTTAAACACTCACAAACTAAAATTATTTAATAACTTGATGAGCCACAACCATTAAAAAAAAGTATATATGTGGAATATTTTTATAAATTTTGTATTAATATGGCATTTAACAAGGGAGAGAGACTATGATTTTGATGCTAAAGTGGAAGGCTAAAACATAGACAGTATTCTGAATTAATTCTCTTCAGCATATTGGACTATTTCTTGTCCCTGGCTCAAGAGTATCAAGTACATACAAGAAACTCCCAACTGAAAATGCACAGTCTACTGTGTGACTTATTTCCTCACTAAATCTACTTAATCCTTAATCAGTGTAGAATGTCTCTTAACCATAGATTTTAACGTGTTGAGTGCTTATCTTTCTTCGATGTATTTTTAAAAAAAACACTTTAATATTACAAACCATTTCAGAATAGAAATATTTTAAACAGAAAATGTTCATGCATTTGCATTAAATACATTTCTTGTATTATCCACTTTCAATGGATAACTAATTCTTTTACATGTTTTGAGGACACTGAATGTGAAAATTAAAAATTAAAAGTTAAGTCATTAAAACTAATTCCAGTTTTTCTTGTAAAGCTGGATGTGTGTGTCTGTTTTCATTTTTTATTAGCTTAATCTGTTTCAGGACTTTCATTATATATTCTACTTACTCTTAGGAATCTTCCACGCTGGTTCTCTTTAAGGTCAAGGTAATACCGTCTGTTATCCTTGACAATCATTTCACTCTTTAGTTTGCCATCTTCAGGTGGGTTCTCTGTATTGGCAGGACCTGCAAGAGAAGGGCTCTGTTATATAGAAACTGAAAAGCAAAAATGGAATGTACAGCTGGGCAGAGGTACATGAGCAAAATTTATCTTAACGTGCATTAATCTGATGAAAAAGAATTCCAATATTTTAAAATGCAGGGAGAAACACAAAATTATTATGAACACAATTTAATCTACTTTTATTTCCTTTGTTCCTTATGGTTATATTAATTCAGATTGGAACATTCAAGCATTACAACTTTTATAGAAAATAAAATGGCTACAATTCCTTCAAGTTGTCAAAGCATCTTATCAAAAATCACACAGGTTTTTTAAAATTATCTATTTTCAGATAACGACTATATGTCAAGAATTTTTATTCACTATTAAAACAAACATTTATTAAATATATCTACTGAGGCATAATAGGTTAGTTTAGAAATTGCTGTAGTTGAGTTACAAATTTTAGTGTTAATTATTATAAATCATTAAATAGATGACGTCACTCTGAAAAATGAGCTTATTTCTTTACTTGACTAGATAATCAAAATAATTATCAAGAATATTTAACAACCAAACAATGAAAAATGTTTTCAAAACTGTAAACATAACATTTAAAAAGTCAAAATTTAATAACATAGTAACAAAGAATAGTACTTAATGAATCGGGCTGAAAATTATCTCTAAATCACATTATTGACAAACACAGCAACTAATGTGAGGCTTTTTGTATGGATCAATAAGTAACAATAAGACAAAAAATTAGATCTCATCTTGTATTACGGATTTTGTATTTTTGATATTAGAACTGATTTTTAGTATAATTTTTTCATTATTATAGTATCATTTAAAAAGAAAAAAGAAAAAAGACAAAAAGAAAATAATAATGAAAAATAAATAATTAAAAAAATACATTAAGGTCAGTCTTTCATTACTGTGTAGCTGAATTATTCCGGAGTTACTGTGTTTTCCACCTACTTATCGATTTAATTTTTTTATCATTACTGAGTGGTTTTTTTAGCAACATATTTTCTGTTAAAATTATAAATATAAAATAAAAAATTTAAATTTTAAATGTTGAATTTAAACATTTCATAGTATAGTTAGGTTTATTTACATACATTACATGCATATTTATATTCCACTTTATCATAATTAGTGAACAAAAGTCTCTAACAGACTGGATTAAGAACAATCATTAATAATTTTGATCACATTTACAAACCTCTTCAAAATTTAAAAGATTTATTTTTATTTTTCCCATTTTTGGGTCTTTTTTTTTTTGTTTCCTCCTTCGAAATTAATTTATACCGCACTCTGCATGTTAAGAAAGAAATAAAAATTCTTACCATAGGAATAATGCCTCATTATTTACCAGGTCTCAGCAAAATTTAAATAGCAGAAAATGTTGAGCAATCTATACTTACTATCATCATTGTCCTCTGCAAAAAACACGAAAAGATCAACTTTCAGCCCAAGTATCTCTGCCCTAGCCAGGCAAATTATGTTACAGATATGTTGACATATGCCATATATGGATATATCAGTAAATAATAAAAAAAACAAATTCACAAATTTTCATTGGCAATAAACACCAGACATTGCTTTCAAAAAGACACATTACTGATAAAGATAGAAAATGATTCCTTTTTGCTTTTAAAGACAAAGAACATATATAATTAATGATATAATTGGCAGAGAATATTAAAAAAGACTATTAGATTTCATTAAACATTATCATGCACTCTTTGACAAAACTGAATTATTTATTAGTATTATTCCATTTCAAAATGTTTGATAGTTATTAACCCATAGTTAAAATGTAATGATTTTTTTTTTTTTTTTTAAATTTACTTAATATTAATACATTTTATTCTTTTGGAAAGCAAGTCATCTACAAAGTTTGAACAACAAAATTAACATGGCTTTAACAAAATCTCCAACAATTTCAGAGCTGCACATTAAAAATCAAACCCAAAACTGGCCAAAAACCCGTTGCCTCACAATAATTACAGCATACAAATAACCGTAGTTTGTAATATAAAGCATTATTCAAAAGAAAATTTAAAATCGAAATATTTTTGAAATTTATGTGCAGCCTAGAAAAAAATGTAACTGACTTAATATTTAAATAAACAAAAAAAACAAAACAAACAAATATCAGCTTTCAAAACAGAACATATTTGTATTGTTATGGCTATTAATTGCACCACACTGAAAACAGATGATTTCTGCTCGAGATATCTCTGATTGAAAAACTATCTTGATAGTAAAAACAATTACTTCATCAAAAGATCATTTTCAGTGCAGTTTAAATATTTATAAAAGCAGGTTTAAATAAACAGTTTTGTCTTGGAACATTTAAGATAAAAGAAATTAAATTAATAGGATCAAGTTGTTCCAGTGTGGCTTAGCAAATATGCCAGTAAATGAGAAAGTACTTACACTAATGTTTGCTGTAAATGAAAAGATACTGAAAAAAAAAAAAAAAATGAACAAAAACAAAGCTTGACCACTGAGATAACCCACCTAGGGATGCATAATGTTCTGAAAAATCTGTCAGATAGTCTCGGAATTCTGCAGCAGAAGACATCGCGAGAAGGAGGCGACTTTTCTTCCCACCTGCACCCACCTAGTAGAAACATGCGGAAAATATGAAACTTATTAAGTCAATAATCAACATAAGGTTTCTGAACCTTTCTAATTTAATGCACATAAACTGTTCTATTCCTTAGAAAGTAAAATTATTTTAGTTTGTCAGAATTCAGCCTGTTCTATCACTTTCCCCAAAAAATACTTTCACTCCTATTGCTTAGTCTTTAGCAAAATATATTTATTTTTTAATGTTTTTTTTACTCTATCACTAGCAACAAATCAATTTAAATTCTAAAAGACTAATGTTAAAAGATAAAGCAGGTTTACTTCAGCATGAATCTACCAGTTATTCACGCATAAAAAAAAAAAAAAAAAAAAAAACCAAAACCCACGAACAGTTATAGGGCAAAATATAGAGAACACAGGATTCATGATGCGAGACACAGACATTTGATAAAAAGAATACTGAATGTGAAATTAGAAATAGTAACATACCTCTGCCACTTTAATAAACCTGCCACGTCTGTTCTGTTTGACATCTAGGTAAAATCGCTTTGACTGTATATGAAGTGTTCTTGTTGCCAGTTCCTGCTCTCCAGATCCTAAACATTTTTTTTTTTTTTTTTTTTTTTTTTAAAAAAAAAAAAAAATTATTCAGAAAGTTTATATGAGTTTTATGATCTAGAATTCTTTATAAAAAAGTAAATCTTTTTTTTTTCATTACTGATTTACTATATTTAATAGGCAAAAACAAAATTACAATTTAAACCAAATATTTATATTGTTTAAACAAATTTTAAGGCACATCATCCAATTTAAACAATATACTGTGAATAAGCTATTTTGGTTTGAAGTTGTGTGACAAGGCAGAGTTCTTCCTCAATTACTTTAAGAATGTTAGCACTATTATGTATAAAGAAGAAAATGACTGTCAATGAAAAGTTGATGAATAGATTGAATATCTGGTTAAATGAATATAGCAGTGTTCAATAAGGCTAAAAAGAAGGAACGAAAGCATGTGGAATACTGGTAAAATTACTGCTGAAGATTAGATACTAACCATCTACTTTCAGATTCAGTCATACAAGATTATATGAAATACTGAATTTCTAAAAATATGGTCCTCTGAAATAATTAGTACAATATTCAACACAATTGATCTAATGTTAATATGTATTATATACTACAATCTGAACTCTACTACTGTCCATCATACAAGTCGAGATCTCATACCTTCCAACTTCTGCCAAAATACAAAAGATATTTATATTATCTCATCAGATTTTTAGGCTGCATTAAATATATTTTGGAAACAATTCTATTAAATATTAAGTACAAACTATTTGAACTAGAACATCCACAAAAAATATTAAAAAGACCCACTAAAAATAAATAAATAAATAAATAAATAAATTTCATTTACCATTCAAAATGTATTAATGGAAATGAAAAAGTTATAATCCTAACATCATTCAACAACTTTTAAATATCAAAGAGAAACATCTGCCACTGATAAAGTGCTGAGGTCTGTCAAGTATGATATTTAAAGTATAAAATTCAGTTGGGTTATTGTAAGATATGTGTCTGACTTGCCCATTTATTACAACATACGGAGAAATTCATGATAAATGTTTCACTCATTTCGATCACTCTCAATGATATATATTTTGATTCTTCTAACAGTATTTAGGCAAGGTTCAACTAAATAGCTTTAAGCCTTAATTCAGTTTTGTAAGAGAGATACCAGTATGTTTGTGACTGATCTGCAATGTAGCAAGTATCTGAGTACTGGTTCACATGCTGTCGAAAGCCCAAGGGCAAAATCTCTGACATTCACTGAAATTCCCATCTTAACACCAATTATCAGTAAAATTTGAGTCTGTCTTAACATGTTCTTCCCCAATCATCTTTTAAGGTGGTATCATCTGGGATTCTGGCTGACACAAAATCACTGGACATTATTCAATGGAATTGTTGAAACACTGACTGATGTATGTGTACATCTTATCAACCAAGTTGCTACACAAATCAATACAATGAAAGAATGCTATATTTAACCCAACAATTATATCTGGCAAGCTGCCAATAGTAAACTGCTGAATGTAAACACAAATTTCATGATTCAGCTATTTAAAAAAAATGTTTTAGTGGTTGCAAGTTTATAAATTAATTCCAATAATTACTATTCCATAATTAAACTGATGTATTTACTTGTTCACAAATGCAATGAATTGGAACAAATGGATGTTATCATGAACACAATAAATACAGGTATGTGGTTATGTGAAGCTATGTCTATGATCATAAGATATATAAAATTGCTAAGGAACTGTAAACTCTTTACAAAAACCTCCACAAAACAAGAACACCTATCAATCATTTCATTTTGCATTTAAGTGGTATAAAAATCATCTTACAAATCTGGTTATGGCTTTGAAAAGCAACTAATTTAAGTTTGTACAAGATACTTAACTTAATTAAAACAAATTACCAGCAATAAATTAATGTTCCAATACGGAAAATGTAAAATGTAAAATGTACAAATATTGTTTTCTCCAAACTTGTTATTTTAAAGTTATGTAAATATTATACCAATGAAAAACAAAAGAAAACAATACAAACAGATGATCTACAATTCTGGATAAAGAAGCAAAAGTGAACTACATTTGAGGAGATAATAAATAAAGAAAATCTTTATGGTGCCCAAACCAATCTAAACATGCTTGTCAAACAAGGCACTTCTGCAACCATTTTTATAGTGAATGCAGATAAAAAGTTTCAAGCACATTTTCAGTATGTTTGAACTTACAGGAAGCAACACCACTATACTGGTAACTTCATATCCATTTTACAGTAGAATAAAACAACAACACACACAGAACTTATCGTTTAATGTTTAACTATTTTAAGTAGCTAATGGTATAATGCAACATTATTCCAAGGAAAGTCTTTATCTGAAAGACAAAAAAAGTGACTACCCATTTTGATGCATACAAAACATTCTGAATTTGTTGAATAGTTATATTACAGATAGGATGTGTATGTATGTGTATTGTCATCTATGGGTTAAACTTGACCTTGCTGATAAAATATTATCAACAGCACAGGTGCCTATAATCTATATTGTAAATGTCCTAATTATTAATACATCTTGTATGTATTTATGGCATGAAAAAAATATGTGATCAGTATCATTGTGGTCAAGCACTTTTGAAGAAATTAATAACACAAAATATGGAATCCAATCAGCTTCACTGTCTTAGATTTAAAAAAACAACAAAAACAAACAAAAAACCCAAATAAAATACCTCACAAAACAGAGGTTTTATCATGGAAATGATCTTTAACTTTCAGCAACTATATAACATTGATTAATTTACATATTTACCAACTGTATGTGTATGCCTTTAATCTTTATACAAAATATACTCATACATGTGTAAATTTATTTCTGTAGGTAACTGAATATGGTACAATATTAATTCTTTTAAAATAATGATCTAATTATCAAGAACAAGCCTAATAGTAATTTCCTAAAAAATATGTTCACTCAATATGTATTTTATTTTAATAATGTGAAACTGTATTATGCAAAGGAATTTTTACATGTTAAAGTTACCAAATCAAAGCAATCCATGGATAAAATGTCAGGGCACAATAAGGTGCATTATATTTTATTAGTAAAACTGAAAATATGTAGCCAATATTCCAAACAGCCAGGTAGTTCACCTGAAGTCCTATGTGCAATTTCTATTTTTTAATTAATATTTTCATAAATATCCATTTGTTGACATGTTATCATGGAAGTAGTTGTATTATCAGAGAAAAAATCCCACTGAAACCCAATAAAAAAAAATATAATTTGTTTCCTTGAGAAATGCTGTTAAAATGAATTTAAGATATATAAAATGTATAATGGTACAGTTGCATATATTTTATTTTAGAAATAAAAAATTTACAGTTCCAACAAAAAACAAAAACTAAGTATTTCATAATTTCTATTTTAATTATCTACATGATGGTGTGTGCATGTGCCATATTTTACTAGACTAATAATGTGTCAAATGATATCACCAAAAATTAAAGGCCATACAAGTTCAGTAAAATCATTCATAAAACTTCATTTATTTGAAGTGTTGTCCTTTTCCCCCTCACTCAGATTACCAGTAGTCTTTCCTTAAAAATACCCCAAATATGCAAGCATACGGTACTGTGCAAAAATGAAATAAAAATAAATATCCACCTGATTTTTAAATTTTGTTTTAAAAATAACAAAAACAATACAATTTAATTTATATTTTAATAAAATTTTCTAAATATATCACTGTAAGTTAATATCCTCTTACTATTTATTTCAATATTTATATTCACTTATCAAACATTAACAAGTACAGATAACATATTCAAATACCGATAGGAAATCCTGAAGTTAAAACAAAAACCTTGTTGAATATATAATAAACATCAAATAAAATATTTTTAATTATATTTTAACTTATTTTTTGGCAGTTATATTCATAGAAAATGAAAAAATAAAATAAAAATAACCTCTATTAATTTTTGTTTTGTTAAGCGCAGTTCAGTTGATTACGACAATTTGCGATGTTGTTTCGACTCGGAAAATCAATATCTATTAACCTAGACAGATGATTAACAAACTTAGTTAAATTATTCTAAATTTTGTTATCCATACTGAAACATTTTATCATGTACATCTAAAATTGTACGCAAAAAAGTCTGCGTAAAACGCTTTATAAGGCTCTGAAAACAACAAAACCAAAGGAATTTCCATCTTGCAAAACCAAAACAAACTTGACCTACAAAAATTTGACAGCTTGCACTTCCTGTTTCATAAGTCAAAGACACTTGCCAGTAACTACAGTACCGAATTCAGTAACAAAATAAAAATTCATGCAGAAAATGGATAACTCAATATATAGAAATGGTAAATAAAGATTAGGTTATGTACAGAAAGAAATAATTAGGCTTCCGGAGTTTGTCGATGCCGTGCTCGCCATGTTGAATTTCCGCTGACCACCACATGGAATAAAATGTGTTTATACATGATGGTTAGAACATTTCACGTAATGAAAATTTCCAGGACGTTCTACGACTGTTAACATAACAATGCAACAATTGTATTAAATGTAAATATTGACGTTTGGGCGAGAAATTATGAAAATTCTCCAAGATACGCTGACCCGGTCACTTGACAGAAAAACATGGACACTTGTTAACAGCTAAACTTCCGTGACAGTGCAAAATATAACATGTACTAAGATATGTAGTAATAAAGTGAAAAAAAGTTATAATTTAAGAAATTGCGTATTGAATAACCTGCGCCTTGACCCTGCGGCTGTTGCTGCTCGTCACCACTCAGCTCACGATCCGACATGGTGCAACCCTTCCTGAGCAGATCAAGCCTCCTTCTAACAGCTCATGAATTATTCATGAGGTCACTCACGTACTTAGCTGGTTCCTCAATACACACAGTTTGACGTTCCGTAGTGTTTAGTTTAACGAAATAGGCACTGAAAAAGAGAAGTGCTCAATAACTGAAAAGCTCTAGCCGTTGCAAAAAGAAAATAACAAACAATGACAGCCAGAACTAAACACAACTCTGCTGAGATACCTTCGATCAGGTGGCAAAGCAGCTCGAGGTCATTGATATGAATTGATACGATTGGCTGTTTCTTTAATCTTTCCTTACGTCAGAAAGGTCACGGTTTGTTTTGAAAACATTCACGTGCAAATGGGCAAGTTAGGCCAGTGCATATAGTGAAGCAAACCTAAATATGACCTGTAAACCTATTGCAAAAATTAATATGATTGTGAAAGGTTATTTTTCAATTTTTAATAACTATTATTACTACAATTTATTAACTACAGTTTACAAAAAATAAATACATGGCAGACTAATGTTCTTAACTCTGGTGGCTGAGCTATTGATTTTCTGGTTCCAACCAGAAGCTCACAGTGGTCAGTGGCTTAATGGATGATGTTTGTAAAAAATTCAGTGCTTCTAACCAGTAAATGAAGGCACAGGATTCGTGGGGCGGGGAAACAAAAAAAAAATAAAATAAAATAAAAAAAAAAAATAAATAAATAATGATTAAAATAAACAAATAAATTGTAGTAATAATAGTTATTTAATAAAAAAAAAAAAAATAAAATAAATTAAATGATGTTTGACTAAATCATTAAAAATATATTAATAAAACTGACCTCGCAAAAATTAATTAAACTCGTTAATTAATTAATAATAGAGGCATTTTTAAAAAAAGCTATGTCGAAGCGAAACAGAAAATTATTTAATGCTACTGGTACGTATTTGTTTAAACGGTGTAGACCTGTACTATAACTAAATTTGATACCCACAACACCAAATAAATAATATTAATAACAACAACAACAATAATACTGCAATAGCTTAATGTCTAGGTACAAAGGCGAGATATTTGATCAGCGACATTATTATTTTGTTTTTTTTAAGGGTTGGCGCTCACATTTCTGAAATTTTTGAACTGCCCTTCATTATGTATAACTAATATGCTGCTGCTCTTTATTTAAAAGCCAGTTTAATTAATTGTATATCACAAGATAGAACAACAACATAACAAAAAAAAAAAAAAAAAAAAAAATTAATATGAAAATAAAATCAAACAGAAAAAAAAAAAAAAAAAAAAAGTTTGTAAGCATGCCAGTTTTTGCTGTATTTAATTTAGGATTAGGTATTAAATTTTAACTGCTATAATGGCCGCTACAGAACTGATCACGAGGAGGCGCAGTAAATGGATTGGACGCAGAAGAAAGGATACCTGTCTTGAAACAAGTATTGTGAGATTTAAAAACTTTATCCTTTCTCCGGTTTATTATTTCGGGTATATTTTATGCAGCTTATGGTTAAAATCACTCGTTGTGCTGTCAGTTGTCAGAGAGGAGACGCACATGCCACGTTTACTTTTTCAAGTGGAGGCATATATGAGCATTGGTCTCTTTTATGGAGTGAAATACAAATCACAAATGTATAAAAAGTTAACGTGCATAAAAAAAAATAAAAAAAATAACGCCCCTGAATCTCTCTCTGTACGTTACCCCTATAATAATAATAATAATAATAATAATAATAATAAGTACGTCTATAATGTTAACATTTATTATTACTATTATTTTTTTTTAATTTGTATGTGCGTGTGTGTTCTGTCCACAGTTGTCTGTTAACAATTGCTAGACAGTCCGTCTAGCGCAAAGGTGAAGGTGCTATGACAGACGTTATAAACTGGCATTTTAAATCAATTTTTAACCCTTTTAAACCTCTTTAGGAATAAACTACGAATAGTTAATGAGCTACTTCGAGAAAACCGGGGTTAAAACAGCATTTGTTTATTTGAAGAATTTTCATGAACGTTTCACGTCTGGAAAAGTCGCCAGAAGCGAGACGTACTTACCTAACATTGTTACTATTTCACGTAAGTTATAGTGTTCTATTAATAATCTAGTATACCTAAAGTACATATACAGATTAATTACACTTATGCGTTATATTTCAAACTGCATTTCTAAAATTTAATATAAATATTTGGGGTTAATCTGCCATTAACTAAAATATTAAATAAAATTGTGAAAACGTCTACCACCTTTCTGAGACCAGAGAACTTACCTCGTCATATTAGTACGTCACCGACGTCTGCCTCCAAGTCTAATCTAATGTTTTGACGTAATCGAACAAGGGAACTCACTCTGCAAATTTTAGGAGAACCCTTATCGAGATTACATTCAACGTGACGGTATTTTACATAATATTGATCAATATTCAAAAACAATATTTATTAATGACTGTTAAAATATGATTATTAAACACATTAAGTACTTATGATAAAATCCAGAACACGAAAAGGTCTTGCACCAATAACAAAGAAGAATACAGGTGACTTAAGTAATTTGTTGGAACTTCTTTTTTTAAAACGTATTCTTACAAACATTTACAAATGAACCAGTTTTATCTTCCTGTTGGCAAAGTTGATTTACAAGAATAATAATAATAATAATTTTTTTTTTAAATAACTTAAGTCAATAACAATTGGAAAAAAAAAATAAAAAAAGTTTTAAAGAGGGATGGAGAGACTCAAAAAGGTGAGAGAGAGAGAGAGAGAGAGAGAGAGAGAGAGAGAGAGAGAGAGAGAGAGAGGCAAAAAGAGAAAGAGAGGATTTCAATTTTAAACTGTTTTCCAGGGAGCCAAAAACCAAAACCTACACAAATGCATGGTTCAAAATACATGACTTGTAACTATTCTCCAGAGTTTCGATGTCGGATTTATCAGATTAATCCATACGATCTATCATGCATGTACAAGATCATGTTTGAGAAATGTGCAACAAATATGCTGTTGGAAGTTTCAAAAAATGACAGTTTGAAGTCATCATCTGACATATCAGATCCTCAAAGACAGTTATTGCTGTCACTTCCAGAGTGCAGCAAATCTGATTCGGTAAAGCATTGTGCAGATATGTGTGTACTTACATCAGTTTGGGCAGGAATGTGTGTGTGTGTTGTGTCATATATATATATTTATCTGTGGGTGTGAGTGTGCATTTTGTGTTATATATATGTGTGTGTGCGTGTGTGTGAATCTTTGCTGTGTTGTGTATTTATAGTGTTCATGTACATTACAAATTATATATATTCTTAGTGTGGTTATTGGGATTGAAAAAAGATAAAACAGTATTGTCTTAATATCGTTATTTTCTCAAATACCAAAATTTTAATTATATAAAGAAATTAATGAATATCAGCTTAATGGCAACTACAATTTAGTTTTTTTGTCTATTAATGAATACTAGTTTGTTTTTATACCAACATTCTTTTCTGTTACAATTAAACATTTTTTGTGTTTTCTGCACAGTGGCTAGATGGATGGGACTCATGTTCATCTTGTCATTCTACATTTATTTTCGATACAAGCAGAAGTTGCTGGAATATCAAAAGAGTTGGAAGAAGTCAGTCACTGTTATCAAGAACCAGCTTTCCTCCTTTTAAGGAAGACATCAACAGGAATGCCAAAGCCTTCTGTGTCAAGTATATTACATAATCATAGCTAAAAAATAGTAGTTCAGAAATCTCAAGTATCTAGTTTGTAGGCAACAACATAATGATTAATCCATCATGATCAGAAGATGAACATAAAGAAACATAAATGTAGCAAAGTATGTATCCAAGATTCAGTACATTGACAAATATAAAATATTCTTATTGCAGTAATGGGGTAAGCTATGAACAATTTTTCATCCAGAGTGATTAATATTCATGAAATATAGAAAAGAATATTACATCTTAAATGTATCTAGTTATGCCAAATGTCTGAATTGTATGGTAGAGGAAAGCTATTCATAACTGATCTGTCACCAAATCTGATTAATTATTAAAATTATAGAAACCTTTTGTGTTTTGTTTCAGGTCTTTTGACAAAATGAATACATTTTCCAGTATGTCTAGTTCTTACTCTCAGAATGTTAACAAAATCCCATATGAATTTCGACATTATGAAGATGTACATGATTACATCATCCAGTACAGGTGAAACAAATATTTTTATCCTATATTAATTCAAAAGGTTGTTAAAATTTATTACTATTAATATAAGTATAAATTTATATATTTAAAACAAGTAAAAAACAATAAAATTATTTCATTATTATTATTATTATTATTATTATTATTATTATTATTATTATTATACTTCTTTGCTGTTGTTAATATATTTTTTTTTATTTACATAATTTTTTAATCAAGTGATGTATTACAAATTGAATTGTTGGAATGTTAAGATTTCATAATTCTTATTGATGTTTACTTCTATAAACACGTTTCCTATGACAGTCATAAATACAACACAGCACTTATTAGTTTATAAAATGAAAGAAAAACAAATATAAATGAGTGATTAACAACAAAAACTATAATAAAAAATGATACTAAGTCATAATAAGTCATAAATAATAATAATAATAATAATAATAATAATAATAATAATAATGCATTCAGTTTGATGAGTAGCAGTCTTACTCCTAAGTGGGCCATGTCACATCTGTTGTTCATGTAACAGTTTCTAGATTACGTTCCTTTTACTACATTTTATTATCCGGCACTGTGTTCTATATTTCATTCTTACACTGCATTTATTCAGTGAAATGAAGGACATCATAGCACAAGATAAAAATAGGTCACAAGATTACTCCTTCTATTGCTGTGTCCACTGGCTTTTCCCTGTTCCAGCTCTATCTGCACATACAAAGTATCAGTGACAGCGGTAAATATGAAATATTGTTAAGTGGTTGTCGAATTAAAAGGTTGCTTGCTGCTGCTAAGTGATTGTACCATTAAAATGAAATCTGCTGCTCCTAAATGATCATCCATTGAAAAGATTGTTTTCTGCTGCTAAATGATTGTCCAGTGAAAAGATTGTTTTCTGCTGCTAAATGACTGTCCAGTGAAAAGATTGTTTTCTGCTGCTAAATGATCATCCATTGAAAAGATTGTTTTCTGCTGCTAAATGACTGTCCAGTGAAAAGATTGCTTGCTGCTGTTAAATGACTGTCCAGTGAAAAGATTGCTTGCTGCTGTTAAATGACTGTCCAGTGAAAAGACTGCTTGCTGCTGTTAAATGACTGTCCAGTGAAAAGATTGCTTGCTGTTGTAAAATGACTGGCAAAAAGATTGCTTGCTGCTGTTAAATGACTGTTCAGTGAAAGGTTTGCTTACTGCTGCTAAATGACTGTCCATTGAAAAGATTACTTGCTGCTTTTGTATTTTCTAATTAAAATGTTACGTGCTGCTGCTAAGTTACTTTCTGGTGTAGGAAAATCAATATCCCATGAACACATTTCCTTTCAAAAAAATATTTATTATAATAATAAAAACTGTGTTTGACACTCAATTAATTTTAACATAAAAAAACAAAAACAAAAAACCCCCAAAACTGGTTTTATTATCCGCTCAGTTTTTGCATGCATTGTTAATTAAATGTAGAAATGAAAAATGCCAGGAGAATGGATGACTGAAATGATACAAGTTCAACACATTTCAACACTAAAAACAACTGATCTTGTGATATGTTATACTTGAAATAAATGTAGTAACAGCTCAGGCTTCAGTATGCTTCAGAATTATAAAGATTATTATGTTCATGCTGAACATATGAAACTTTCACTTGGTGCATGCACATGGTTGTGTATGAAATGTACGTATATGTATATATCCATATATACACATACATATGTAGAGATAAGCATATGCATATATACATATTGACACACATACACAGAGACACACACACACACACACACATGCACACAGAATTTAGGACACCAAATTGCTGTTAATCATAACAGGAGCAAAAATCAGAAGGTATGATGCCAGTAAGTAACAAAATGGCCCTTAATACAAAATGATTTTCAAGAGTTGTCCTTAATTTTTGTGTAAATATGAAAACTGGAAAATTAAATTTACATTTTCAGACTTGATTATACGTACAAGAGACTTCAGGCATTTAAGCCTTATGTTGGTGATTACTGTTATTCGACACAGATCAGTCCAGTTAAAATGCATGAAGGCAGAGACTGTGTATCATGTGACTGTACTTTGTCAACGAGCTGTGCCTGCACCGTCAGCCCTCCAACCCTCCCCAGCGCAAGAGCATCAGCTTTAAGAAAAAACCCAAAACTGCCTGAAAAAGTAAGAAGTCGTCATAGTATAGGTTTTGTATGTGTAAGTTAATATGTGTGTGGCTATGTGCTGTGTTTTTGTGTGCTTGTGTTTTGCGTGTGTGTGTGTGTGTGTGCGTGCGCGCGATACATATCACCATATTATCTTATAGTTATAAAATCACGGAGTCCATCTTTGAATAAAAATTATCGAACAGATCGAAATTTGTATGTGCGTATGCATATGGGTTTGAGCATTTGCATGTATATGTGTCTGTCTGTGTGTCAGTGCTGGAAAACAGAAACAAATATTTACAGTAATGGAGTTACTAATCATCAAATAAATAATTGATACTGGAGATAAACTTAAAATTAAATAATAAAACCAGCAACATTAATTAGTTGTTACTTTACTAAGCTAGGGCATTTATGTTTTATGTGAATTTTTCAGTAATTTTCACGTGTGCAGAAATAACATAAATAAATAAATAAATATATATATATAAATAAATACAGCGCAGGCAATACTTCAAACGACAACAAATAGAAATGTCTTCCACACCATCCGAATTAATAATGATATAAGAAACGTAACTCTAAATAGTTTTTAAAAATCTTAATATAAGCTTGGACGAGTTATCTCATCTTGAGGTAAAAAAAAAAAAAAAAAAAATTTATAATAAAAAGTATTTGAAACATAAACTGAAACAATATTTTAAAATTATCATTATTTTTTAAAACGGATAATTATTTATCACAGTAATAATCAGTTTCTTTAGAATAATAACATTTATTTCAATATGTAATAAATTTATAGTAAATACAAAATAACATTTCGGAAACACGCAGACATATACACATTTGCAGACATTCATACTCATATAATTAAATAATATTAATCTTTTATAAATTTAACAAAAACTTGAGTACATCGTAGACGCCAGGAAATAGTCCACGCTCAAATACTGTGTTGCTTGGAGAAAACAGCATTCTGAAAATGGAATTCGATGGAGTGGCACTTAACGTTACCGCAAAGTTTCCAGTTTCCGAAGCAAATACTTCCAGCATTTCCAGGGATCCCAGGACAGTGGCAACCAAAATATCTGCCATCTTGCATAGTCGAATTCCCAACGTAAAAAACAAGAATAGTTCGTCCGAATCAACAAATAACAACAAACCAAAATAACTAATCCATTACTTTTCTTTATGTTTTTTGGATCTGTTTTTAGGATTTTTGTAATTTTCAGAAATATTCATGTTGAGCAGAAATTTTTATTATATTTTATTTATTATTCTTTTTTAAAATGCACTTATGTAATTCTGTGCTATTTATGGACATAACCGAGACAAAAAAACTGTGCCCTATTCGTTTAAAGGACGTTTAGAAATTAAAAAAAGAATTTTTTAAATTTATTATTATTATTACTACTACTACTACTACAGCTATATTTTATTATTATTATTGTTGTTGTTGTTGTTGTTGTTACTGAAAGTATTTTAATATACAGGTTTTATAATTCTTGTCATTTAACCAAACTAAAATATTAAGTTGTTAAAACAGTAGTTAAAAACAAATACCAGTTGGAACCATCTGCACTATCGCCTGTATTTTGAAAATCACAAAACATAAAAAGATATAATAAAATTAAAGTTTCACTAGACTTCTTTTTCACAATATAGACAGTCTTTGTAAGTAATTATTTTTCTGTTGTTGTTTACGAGTTTGTTTGGTCAGTTACATTACTTTAATAAAGAAGTATTACGAAGTCTTTTGTTCATTTTTTTTTTTTTTTTTTTTTTTATAGTACGACAGAGTAATGACACTACATTACAGATCCGTATATATTAATAACAGTAATATAGACTGAACTGTTCAGACAGAGAGAGAGGGAGAGAGGGGGGAGAGAGAGAGAGAGAGAGAGAGAGAGAGAGAGAGAGAGAGAGAGAGAGAGAGAGAGAGAGAGAGAGAGAGAGAGAGATATTAAAAACATAATTAAATACAGCATCTCTTATTTTAGTTTTAAGAGCGGCGTTTGCATAAATGTTTTCGGGGATTAACGTTTACAAGTCCGCAATCCATAGCAAATGAATATTACCGGGGAAAGCGAAAAGAACGATAACTCTTTAAAACATGTTCTAATGTTGTAGTGCAGTGTTTCCCAACCGCGGCTCCTCGGAGCCCTTGTGCTCCGCGGTGCATCGTCAAGGGCTCCACGAGAGATGACATAACTAATAAATAAAAAAGGACAAACTGGGGGCAGTTATACGGACAGAATGAAATAGACAGAACAAATGAATACACCTACAATAACATTACAATGATTACTATACACAATGCACATGGATAATATGGATATCATGCCTAATTTAAATAGTAATTTGTATAAATAAATAACTATTTAATTAATGTGTGTGTGGGGGTGGGGGGCACCGGAGGATATTAAAAAATGTCATAGGGCTCCGCATTGATGAAAAGGTTGGGAATCACAGTTGTAGGGAGACAAACTGTTTCCATTATTAAATACATAATTTTGATGTTTTTTGTTTTGGTTTTAAGAGCAACATGTACATAACATATTTTCTGTGATTAACTGTTCTTAAATACAAATCCGTAAACCATAGCAAGTAAATAGTATTGGAGATAACGTGAGAAGAACGATAACTCTTTACAACTTATTCAAATATTGTAGACGACGACGATATCCATACGTCGACAGAGAGACTAGCACGTATAAGTTTGTGAGATAAACCAGCTGTTATTAAAGAGCCCAACACTTAAGACTGAAACCTCAACTCATCACACATTACAATAAGCTGTAACATGTGAACTGGGTAACCTCGAGTGCGTTGCATTCGATCGAGAAATGGATTTTGAACCATGTTTTAAAAAGGATATAACACCTTTTAAAATATTTTTTAAATTAAATATTTTTTATTTTATATATTTATAATAGAAAATATTTTTTTAATTTGACCTGCCTTTCTTTCTTATATATATATAATTTTCATTTTTTTTATTTTTTTTTTTTTATTTACAATAAATCGTATATTTGTTTTGAATAATGAATGTATTGGCGATAACATTTGTCGGTTGATTGCTGCTCTTTAGGGAACACCAAGCATCAATGTACAGATTGAGTTTTCTTTTGTGCGGTAACAGTTATCCTGTGTTTTAGTGTAATTCTAGAAGCAAATTTTTATTCGCCATTTAGATATAAATAACTGAGCTTATCTTGGTCAGACACAATTAAAATAATATATATCATAGCAGACGCCGACTTAGGAAACATTTAAGTTCTGATAAAGATAAATTCTGAATACATTTTCTTTTTATTCGGTAATATTAATTCATATAGCACTGTCATGGGATTTTGTTATTCTCTCTCTCTCTCTCTCTCTCTCTCTCTCTCTCTCTCTCTCTCTCTCTCTCTCTCTCTCTCTCTCTGTTGACTTTTATCTTCTGCTTCTTTCTTTATTTTGTCTCTGTTACTACAACAGCTACACCTAATACAACAACTACTGCCGCTGTCTTTCTCTTATTACTCTTTCTAGTCTGTATCGCTGTCTTTCTCCTTCTCTTTTCTGTCTGCCTCTGTCCGACTGTCTCTCTTTGTGCTCACTACGACAGAAAGAAAATAGACAAGAAAAAGACACAACAAAAGTCAGTAATAGTAATATATAAGTATACATTATAGTAGGAATGCGTGGGAAATCAGCTATAACTAAACTGATAACGTACTTTTACGAGATTAAAAGAAACAGGTCATTACACCATTATGTTTGATGAACAGACCAGGGTTCAGCAAGTTAGAATGTTTCTTACAAGGTAAATATTCGTACCTAGGCCCAATTCTGACTGTTATTTTTCTGTTAACATTTCATAACTGATAACTTGCTTCTTTACCATTTGTTTGAATTATTTATAACCTGAAACTGACGAACACACACACACATACAGACACACACAGTCACACACACACACACACACACACACACACACACACACACACACACACACACACACACACACACACACAGTAAATGAATGTAGACAAAAAATCAGTATAACTGACATGTAAAGGGTCGTAAAATATATGTAATATATAAATATATACGAATATAAAAATAGTTAGACTTAAATCAGATATAACAGATAATGGGATAATAAACAAATTTATAAATATGGATACATAGATGATTACACAGATACACTAGATGATAAATTCGTAGAAATATACACTAATAATTAAACGAAGAAAAGTACCGTAAAGTACATTATAAAAGAACTTTAGCAATCGGTTTTAAATCTAGAAGGTATTTTGTAAATCGGAGCGTAACAATACCATAATCAACACAGAAAGCTGAAATATATTTACATCGACAGAACCTCGCTGAACTGGGCATTCTAACCTTCGCAGGATTCAGCTGATATCTTAAGAAATGAACCAGTTATACCCTTTGTATAACGTAAGAGAGTGACAAGATGTCAAGTGGTTTATTTAATTCGCTAATAGATCAGTGAAATAACTATGACATTTTTTTTTTCTTCTCCATTATACGTAGGTAATTATAGGTTTTAGCTTTTTGTTACCATAACCGATTCTTTCACAGGGGTTATTAACAGAGTTAGTGGGTTATGACGAATTCTGACATTTCTGCGATAAATCTAAACTAGGCCCATGGATGGATAATGGAGGTACTTATCAGAAAAAACTGAATGTGCTGACTGGCGTGCCAAGGTCATTGAACGGTTATTTTTAGCGAGCTGGCTAAAGTACATGTGAAGACATCATTGTTATTACTGTTGTTGCTGTTATTATTAATATTGTTATTGGTGTTGTTATTATTATTATTATTACTATTGATACAGCTGCGATTAATGTTATTACTGTTATTTTAATATTTTAATAATACTAATAAAAATTATTATTATTGTTGCTGTCGTCATCATTTTAATCAAATAGAATTTATTAAATCGATCAAATGTAAATAATTTCTCTTTTGAATGTATTGAATTAAACAATTAAAAAAGATAAATAAATAAATAAATAAGTAAGTAAATAAGTAAATAAATAAATAAATAAATAAAAAGACGGAGAAAGTTGGAAAACTACATCAGTTTAAATGAGTAAACAAACTTTTAAAAAAGAACTATTCATTTTGTATTACTGGATATTCAAGTATACGAACACTTATAATGATGTCTCTTAAACGCACTTTTGTTGCTACTGAAATATTCTTTATTTATATTCTCTGTTATTAGTTTTCTAATGTTGCTTTTGAGCTAAATCTGGGGAATGTAGCTAGGAAGCAAGGTACTTGCTGACCTAGAAAATGACAACATCAGTCTGGAATCATTTTTCAGTGGAAAGCCCTTTTATTAAACTGTTTTAAATCTGTTACGTAACCACCTAAGTGGTTATTTCTTTGTTATATGTTTAATTGCAATTACTGTGTTGGTAGATAGGATTATAAATTGTCTGTTTCTGTTGATAGGTTTTAACCAATGTTTATTTAGCTAAGATGGTTTGTTGTTTAAAGTGTAATGCGTGTTTCATTATGTTTACTGTTTTTACTAAATCTTGCTCTGTGACATCACCATGGGTTACTCTCGCCGATTTGCAAGCAGGACATCTTTTGCATTTAAAAAAAAAAAAAAAAAAAGGCATATCACAATCTGAATAACAAATATTACATTAACCTTTTTTTTTTTTTTTGTACTTTTCTTCCATCCCACCAATTATTTCTTTTTCCTTTTTTTTTTACTGTAGTTCAGCTTCTTTCTTTTTCTGTCTCTTTGTTTCCTTTTCAACTTAACCAGAAGAAACTGAAATTTGAAACATTCATTTACCCTGAGAATTAAGCTTGGTTGCTGTTCATTTCAAAACGGCGTACGTTTTTGTATAGAGTTTCAAAATGTTTAATGAAAAAAAAAAATGAAAAAAGAACTGGCTAAAACACAATTCCCACGAACTCTGAAACTACCTGTGTTTTTGTAAAACAACAAACAGAAACATAAAAAAAAGATTAAAAAAAAAAAGAGTCTAAGACAGGTGTTTGAATGAGTTTCCTTTAATCTGCTGCAGAGATTACTTGGAAATTCAAACACAGGCCAATACTTGAGTGTGTCTGCATGTGCGCACGTGCATTTTTATTTGTGCATAAAATGTCAATAATTACACAAGCGACTAAGTCCTGGTAATAATTCAAAACAACAGCAGAAACTGTAGTAATATTGCGATTAGATGTAACAGAGAGACATTGTCTTTCTTAATATGACGATTCTAGATCATTGGTTAGAACGGGCAGTAATTATTACTGACAAATAAATTATTATTATTATTATTATTATTATTATTTACCTTGTTATATATTTACATATATAAAATAAGATGCTTGATTACTTATAACTTAAATGCTTCTTAACTTAACAGTTATTTCCAGTTCCAACTTTTGCCCAACAGTCTGAATGTGAAAGGTTTTCAGTTTAGAGGAAAAAACACAAACAACTAATAACAGAGTACAGGGTTTCCCCCAGACTTTCCCATCTCATAAAACTTTTATTACCATTACAAAAATCATATTACAGATATCTAATACTGGTTAATATGGCACAGTGTTGAACTGTTTTGACGGACTTTCTTAAAACAACAATAGGACTTAAAGAAAAAAAAAAAAAAAAAAATGGTACACATTTTTTGTACAGAAGTCATATTATTATTGTGTGTACCAGTATTAGTAATTAATCAGAACTACTTCTTTATTTTTCTTTAAAAAATAAGAAAAAAAAAGAAGAAAAAAAGGCACTTTCCCGTCGTCTCACTTTTAATAGTTTGCCATGCCACACTCGTTTCCAATCAAGTAATGTAAGATGCATTCACTTCATCTGACCCGGAATTTCGACGGACCGTGTCGCCCCTCGTTAGACACACACCAAACAGCAAATCGCAGCGAGGAGTATCAGTCTAGTCGAGATGGCGGGGTGCGTTTGGTTTATCGTCTGCGCCAGTTTGTTCTGTTTTATCTCGGGTATCAGCGCCGCAAGAAATCGACCTCATATTTTGTTCATCGTAGCAGATGATTTGGGTAAGTATTAATATATTTCAGAATTTTTGTTGTTTATTGAGTTAAATAAAACAAAATTTTTTAAATTTTTGTTTTTAATTTTTTTTTATTATTATCACTTTTTTTTCTTCTTCTTTTTTTTTTTTTTTTTTGTTTTTAAAAAAATGATAGAATAAATAGAAACAGTATATTTTTCTTGGTTATATAGAATATAACTACATATGTATATAATTATTATTTCTTAGTTAAATAGTATATAATTTTATGCTGACAGGTATCATCACAGATACTGTATATTAAATGTATAAAACGAAATAATACTGCTTGTAAAACAGTTTATAAAGGTTTTATCTTTGAAGACTATACAGTATTTATGTATATAAGTAAAATATTATATTTTGTTAGGTTAAAACTTTAATTTTTATTTGTAATTTGCGATGATAAATTTATTTCTAACGTCGTCTTAATTATGTTGCAAAGTGTAAAAGAATAAAATAAAAATTATTAAATATAAAACGAGTGTTATACATCATCCGAAAAGCAAATATCTGTGATATTTATATGAAATTATTATTATTATAATTATTATTATCAGGTAACTAATTAATTTAATTTTTCTAATGAATGACTATCGGTTTAACTTCGCATCGAGAGAGGAAACCAGGATATTTTGTCTTTTATTAATAAGGAATTATTCAGTTACTTTATCCCATGCACAGTTAAGCGTTTTACCACTTTTGAAAGGCCATTCAAACGTGAAGCAGCTAAACAGATGCAGTGAGAAGGAAAGACGCTAGGACCCATGGAACCAGAAACAAGTGTTTTTCTTTCGAGTTCCACTCCATTCCATTGCTTTTATTTTATAATATTTAAAAGATTTTATTTCGTGACCATGGGTTTTAAAAATGGAAATCTATAGCCGCAAGTCTGAATTTGACTCAAATAATCTCCTACAAGCATCTTGCTATACTCAAAAACCGCACACAGACTGTTGAAATGCTGGTTAGAACTGAAATTAGCCAAATAGTTCGGTTGGAGAAGATTGATCGCAGGACCCTCCGCGACTGAGGTAAAAGACACGATCACTCACAGGCTGTGGTAAAATGCAAGCTCTTTAGTTAATCGTAATAAAAAAAAAAAGCATCTGCCGTTTCCAGTCATGTGTTGTGAATAACAATGCTATTTATTTATCCAACACGATCTGTTTTTCACCAGTATAAATAAAACGTTACTGGCTTATCTCACACTGGTCGCATTGTTCGTTGTCAGGTCTCTGAGAATGACTGTGTATGCCAGTTTTGACAGAAGTACAAGTTTACGATGCTGGCGTCTTAAAGCGTGTCTCAAAGCTCTGTGGCTTGGGAAAAAAAAAAAAAAAAAAATCTCATTTCAAATTCTTGGGGCATCGCAGCGTCATATTTAGTGAAACTATATACAGAAACATTGACGAACTTTAATTTAAAAAAAAAAAAAAAAAAAAAAATTAAGCTGACAGTTACTGTTGATTTTTCACATACTCAGTCAAACATATACATGCCTGCGTATTATTTCTGATTGTTAAATATGCAACAAAACTAATTCTGAAAAAAAAAGAAAGAAAAAAAAAAGAATGTGTACATGGCAGGCAATACCTCCTAAGTATTGAGCACCGATGTTTGTTTTTTCTTTGTAATGAAACCACGTTAATAAAAAAAAACCCTGAAAAACACATTCAAATAAAAAGAAGCTTACACTTACACAAATATCTAATATGTGCTCAAAAACTAAACTGCGCTTTTCACAAAGCATCGTAATAACAATTATTATTCTCTGTAGATAATATATTCAATATTTTGCTTTATGACGTCAAATATTAGACCTACATTACGTAACGACAATTCAATACACCGTATTATACCATATCCTGTCATGTCAATAAACAACATAGCAAGCTTTCCATCATAAACTTGACTACTCAAGTTAACATGGACGTGCACAGATCAACCCTGTTGGCCTGATTTTTCTATGCCTTATTTAGGAATTGGTAAACTGATTTGAGAGACTGTACCTGAATTCTTCTTCAGTGTTTACAATATCAGTTTTCGTAAACAAATGCTCTCACTTTTTTATCTCTTTCACATAATATACAAGCAACTATTGTGTCAACAGTGAAGAATACCTCTGCATTCTCTATCTGTTAATTCGATGTACTTTTCTGTTTGCTAGAAAGTGTACTTTAACAGGAAAATTGGGCCTACTGAGGAGTTTAGAGTTTTCTCACCTTGAAATTCAACACACTAAGATTAATTAACAAATATCTCTTTATTTGTCTGCATTCTTTCTCTCTTTGTCTCTTTATCTCTTTCTACCCCTCTGTCTCATAAACACACACACACAAACACCCCCACCCCCACTCCCCCAACCACATTAAATTACTTTCCGAAACATATATTTTTGTCACCGGAACCCTTTCACACAGTTAGCAGGCACATGCCTGTATTTAAATATGTTTAAATATAAGTCGCTGATACATAAACACCCCCCAATGCATACGCACACACTCTCAACTTTCACTGTGTGTGTGTGTGTGTGTGTGTCTAGGAATAACAGGTACACAAAAGATATGCATAACTAACGTCTTAGTACCCTTACCACACATATACAAACATTTACACTTGTTTTACATGTAACAGTTTAAATCCTGCCCGCAGGCTTGTAAATAAACACTCTTCGTGCAGTAGTCGGGTCACGTTTCAGTTTTATAGTTTTGTCAGGTGCTAGCTAACGAGTTACGTCACCAGCTGAACTTAAATGCTCTTGAAAAAGATACGCTAATAAAGTTCGTGTTGCTAAGTCTTTGATTCCTTTATCTAGTATCTCAGTCTGTTTAGCTCTCATTAAAATTATTTCAGAATGACGACAGCACTTTGCTTAAAGTGCAGGGAAAAGATAAAACAGGAGGCAAGTCATCATTCTAAGGACCTATTTTAGTCCCTATGACTGATTTATTTATCGTATACAGATTTTCCTGTTCACGGGAAGGCGCACAATAAATATCTTTTTGCTAACAGAAAAAAAGCGTGGGTTCGTTTTTAATACTCTGTCAAGATTTTAATTTAATATATAACCGCAAATAACCGTTGATTAAAATTATGTGGAGTGCTCCTTTAATAGATCGTCATTTTAAGGGTGAAGAAAATTATAAAGGAGAAACTGTATAAAAAAAGAAAAAAGAAATAAGAATTTAAATAAGTCTCGAATAATGACAAATGTGATTCGAGTGTGGAGTCACACACTGTGAAAAACGGTCTTAGATTAAGATATTTCTACCTAGATTTACCAGTCACCTCGAGACAAATCGTTTGTGTCACAATGTGGTCGTTTATGCGTGTTTGAATAGCTTTAGTGCGAATTTAATAAACTTATGGCTCATAAAATAAGATGACACTGCATTCAAATTAAATTTTGTGTCTGTACTGAAGATATTAAAAGATAAACCCATGTATAGACACCGAAACACGAATACACACATTTCTTCCACAAGTCGTTTGTTTTTCTTCTATTTAGAAAACAATATATGCAATATTGTCGTCAAATTGTTGTTAAAACTTTTTCAATATATTTTTTAATTTTTTAAATTTTTTTAATGTTTTGCAGTAATGAAATAAACAACTATTCAGCATTTTGTAAATGTTTTTTTCTTCTCATAAACAAGGAATCTGACCAGAATTAGTTCATGGAAAACTCACTTCACCCAGATGTCAGAAATGCATATTTAGTGTGTACTAAATATTTGCTAATAATGGCTTTTTTTTTGTTGTTGAGAAAAACATAAAATACGAAAGTTATTAACCGAACTCGTGTATCGGAAACATATGGGAGGTCGCTTATTCTCTTTTTTTTTATTTTTCTGTGAAACCAATTACTTGTGTTTTGCTCTCACGGGCAAATATATTAAAAGTCTATGTTCCGTTTTATTCTAACATTAACAAATATTTTAGTTTCTTATTCCAGATCTACTGGTTTTAAATATAAATAAAATTTGGAATATTTCTGATTATCTATTAAGTGGAGTTTCTGTAAACCTGGGAGATTATTATTGTTTCTGAAATAATTACTGTATCTGTTACCTTTTAGCTCTCTCTCTCTCTCTCTCTCTCTCTCTCTCTCTCTCTCTCTCTCTCTCTCTCTCTCTCTCTCTCTCTCTCTCTCTCTCTCTCTCTCTCTCTCTCTCTCTCAGACAGATTTATCACTTGAGAAACTACATCCACTATCTTGCCAGTGAATTTACTCATCGAGTCATTATAACAGAAATACGCGCGCGTATCTGTAAATAAATACATATATAGATATACTATAGATACAAAAGCATTGCACTGGAAAGCCATTCTCTCTGTCATTATTATCACAATGAAATCTAGATTATCTTGTCTACAAGACACCTACACGAACAAATGAAAAATAAAGTATTAATGTCTAGGTATTTGACAGGACAATGCTAACAAAGGTTTGTTTTGCCATGGAATTCAGACGGTCACACAGTGTAGAGGTAAATAACAAACATCTATTTTTAATTATTAGTTACAAAGGTCAGTGACTAATACTGTCAGTACAAGTGATACATTGTATATATATATATATATATATATATATATATATATATATGTGTGTGTATGTATGTAGTATATATGTATGTTTGTATGTTTGTATATATATATATATATATATATGTCAATGTATGTATGTATGTATGTATATATGTATGTACATCAATGTATGTATGTTGAGTGTGTGTGGCTTATTTTTTGTATGCGAAGTCTGTGTGATCCGATATTTATTACATTTTACTCATGTTAACCCACAAATGTTCTAACAAATTACACATATAACTGTACAGTACACTATACTTCTTTCTAACTTTACCTTTCTGACAAGAGTTGTTCGAATAAGCTGTTTCTGATTAACATGAATAACATATGAACTGAATATAATGAACCAGATTGGAACGAGAGTTCACTGTGTCTTTTAGGTGAAATTCAAAGACAGTATTTAGATATTTGTACATTGGTTTATCCAACAGCATATTTTCCATTTTGATCACCTTTTAGAAAATGTACATATGTTATATATTTCAGTCACGTGTGTAACGAAATCAGTGCTGAAACGTCACGTATTGAAAAACAGCCCTGTATAATATATCTTGTCCTTGGTAAGCTAGACGAACTGCTAATCTTCAAGCATTAACGACATCATCTGTCTTCGTTCTGTAATAAATAATGTCTCATTTCAGTCCGTAAATAGGAGTATGTCAGGGAGCACATCTACCTCCTGTGTTTTTCTGTGTGACTGAATATATATTTGATATGTATTTATATACAGATACGTCAGATATCCCCCATGCTTTTTTATTTATTGTTTTACCGTTTGCATGAATATGCCATTAATACTTGTTCGTTGATATGTATAGTTAGAATAACTCATGACTGCCATGATTATTCTGTTTTCTTTTAAACTTGAAACTTTTTAACTCAGACACTTTATCGCTGTAGGATAAAATGTTTATGTGGTTGTTTTTTTTTTACATTTATTTGAAATTTATTTTCCGTATTTATTGTTATTTATTTATTTAAGAACCATGTTATTATATCAGGTTTAGTCATGACTCATTATTATATTGCAAAATTTAGAGATTACTGTAAATCTTGGATCATTTCTCCTCGTAATACCCACTGAACTATTTATGATGGGGGATTCTGAAAGTTATGGCATGTGCTTTTCTATCATGGTAAAATTAGCCGGTTAGAATTAACCCACAAAACGGCGGCTGTTGGTTTTTCCTTTCACGTCATCATTATAGAAACAACATATCTGACAATAAAAGAAGTTTATAGATAAACCGAGCCCAAAATTAATTCTGTACTTTTAACATGTGGCAGCCATTTCGTAATTGTATCTCTTGGTGGACATTCTAAATCGTATCTACAAATGTTTTTGACTTCTGCGAGTCAAGGCACGTTATAGAACAAACAACACGGATTTCTGACACAGGCATCTGGTAATTCAACGCTGTCAAAAAACAAAACAAAACAAAACAAAACAAAACAAAACAAAACAAACCAAACAAAGACAGAATGACAGTACGAGAGAGTCAGAGAGGAGGCAGGGGTACGACATATCGTTTCTGAGAAAGATTTCAGCAGGAGCAGGGAACCTGAAAGATCGAGTGTGAGATATCCTGTGTGTGAGGAGACACATCTGGAGCTGAGTGTCACAACGTTTTGATCCAGTTCTCTGTATAATCAGTTCTGACTCTGACAGAATCGCACAGATCACTTTTAATTATAAACACTACTTTATACTATGTTAGGCTGTTGCGTATTGCTCTGTGTAAATTATATACATACAGACCCACACACACACACACACACACACCACACACACACACACCTATGTATGTACGTGTTTGTTTGTGTATGTGTGTTCAAGTATGTATGAATATTTATGTGTTTGTATGTATACATACTGCTGTGTGTGTGTGTGTTTGTATGTATCGTGTGATTATATTAAATATATTACTTCCTCGTATATGCTGAGCAAGCTGTGCTGTTTACTCACACCATAACCATTAGACTGCGCCATAATTTGCAAAACAGAAATTCCGTACATTTTTAAATATCTAATTACAGCTAAAAAAAAAAAATTAAAAAAAAAACTCTGAAAAGAAAAGACCACCGCTATTATGCTACATTGTAACTTTAATACTTTATTTTATTTAAACTTAAATACCACAGCTATCTGACTACATTAATAATAGAAGTTCTCAAAATTGCTGACACTGGTTATGGTAAAGACGTAAAATATGTTAAAAAGATAGCAATTGCTGCCATTAGACTATATGACATCCTTCACAAATTAATAAATTAAAATAATAATAATAATAATAACAAATATAAAGAAAAAAAAAAAAAAAGCAAGAAAACAACAACAACAAACAAAAATCAACAACAACAACAACAACAACAACAAAACAAAAACAATTAAGGACCACAAAACAAGCCCCATACACATAAAATAAAAACAAACAAATAAATAAATTAATTAAATTTCGGTAAAATTGTTAAATCCCAACACAGAGTAAAGAAAGAAAATAGTGAAAGCTTTGATAGTCTTTAGAGTACTTCATAACTTTACAACGCAGATATTCAGTAAAGTGCTAAATCTTAGTTAACAGTGACAAAACACGTAGAGAAAATATCACCACAATTATACGGAAAAGGAATTCTGTAAACTTGTGTAGAAAATGTACAACTTATGACAGAGCCTGTGTGTGTGTGTGTGTGTGTGTGTGCGTGTGCGCGTTTCTGTTTGTGAGTGTGCGTGTGTGTGCGTGCAGGTATATAACTATTATAATTTTACAACATAGGCCTCTACACCTTTGCTTACAGGCCACAGAGGAAAATGTAACCTTAACCTTTAGTCTGTGTGAATGTGTCCTTGTGACTTCAAGAGCGCAGTCTGTATTAAAACTTGACAACAACGAAATTCCATAAACTGATAAATTCCAGTTCACAGAAAATACAGAACTCTTACACTTCAGAACGTGACAGTCAGCCAGCAACAGAATTTTACAACAGCCGTCAACAAGTTCTTTTCATTTACTTTTTTTTTTTTCCCCTCCACGAGATCATTATATCTTTGGTCTCGGGTTCAAAGATCAGGTATAACATTCTGTATTCGTGTAAATGCGTTCTGATTTCTTCTTCATTATTTTTAATATTTTCGCTATTGAGAAAACGAGTGTTAAGAATGCTGTTAGCTTGATTCTCACGTTTAGTTTTGTGATAACTTAACATTTTATTTCTTTCTTAGAAGTAATAACTTCTTGACGTTTTTATAACGTATTTTCTGGCTGGTCTCGAATTAACATAAAGGATATATAGAGGTTATTTCACAAATTTTTATTTTTTATTATTATTTTGTTTTGTATTGGTCTGTTTGTATTATGTATTTGTACATGTATGTAAGTAAACACATGAACGCACACGTACAACTACGAATACACAATTGTTTTACGGTAATTTACTACTTTTAGAACGTTTGTAATTCGGTAAATAAATAAATAAATAAATAAAATAAAATAAAATAAAATAAATAAATAAATAAATAATATCCAGACCGAATGAAAATCAGATTGAAATGATGACGATGATAATGTTGATGACGATATAGCTTAAAATGTGGCATGGTGGGCCGAGGTGTGTTGTAAAAGGATCAGTGTATATATTAACACTGCAATTTGTATTTGCATATATTTGTTGCATCACCCCTAATGCGGACCTATAGCGCACCCATGAACTCCATTTATGAATCACTTGATTTACCTCATCATTAAAAATGATTCGTTATAAAACATCATGTGTGAGTTTTCAGGCTTGAGTAATATTACCGTTAACGTTCCCTAACTTGTTTCGAGTAGTATACTCTCCTCTCGGTTCGGTTCCCTTTTAAATTTGAATTACGCTCGTTTCACTAACCAAACAACCTTTCACAAAAGCTAAAATCCCTTTCATCATGTTTACTCAGCATCGCTGAAAGCGAAACTCGCCAGAACAACAAGCGTTTTAGGAAACTGTAGATGGTCCTGAGAAAGGACCACGCTATCGAATTTCGTAATAAGCGTCAAAACATTACGTTATCTTTACGCTGGTTACTGGGTCGCACGACTTTCGCGTTCGGAACTGCTTTATTAACCGATATTCCTGCAAAACAGTCTACAGTGTTCCTTCGGTGAAAATGTAACAGACGTTTTGAATGTTAGATTTAATAGCCAAGTCATAAAAAAAAAAAAAAAAATTCTTAGACAGAACTAAAAGTGCACATTAATGGATTATTTTTTTAGTTTTTGTTGAAATACCGAAAAAAACATGTTCACACAGGCACGCACGCTCAAACATACAAAACACACACACACACACACACCACACAAACACACACACACACAGGCCTACATACATTCATACACATATTCATCCAATTACACATACGAACGTACATACATTCAATTTGTATATAAACATTCATGTAGATACGTACGCACATGTGTACATACATGTATAAATACATACATACATACACATATACAGACATACATACATACACACACACACACACACACACACATACATACAAGTATACATACATACACATCATTACATACGCAAACCAGAATCCAACTACTACCTTATCAAAAAAACATAATATGTGTTTGCCTGTCTCAGAAAGATACCTTTTTAAGATTTCTTGCTAATAAAAAAAAGATTAGCCCATCACGTAAAGGTTGTTTCTTCTGTCTTTATCTACGTAATATAGTCACTAACTACATATACACAGACTATCGCCTCACTTATCTTGTTTATACGTGTTGTGTGCGTCGTTAAATGAAATATTACGTGTTGTGTACGTCATTAAATGAAATATTACGTGTTGTGTACGTCGTTAAATGAAATATTACGTGTTGTGTACGTCGTTAAATGAAATATTACGTGTTGTGTACGTCGTTAAATGAAATATTACGTGTTGTGTACGTCGTTAAATGAAATATTACGTGTTCTGTACGTCGTTAAATGAAATATTACGTGTTCTGTACGTCATTAAATGAAATATTACGTGTTGTGTACGTCGTTAAATGAAATATTACGTGTTCTGTACGTCGTTAAATGAAATATTACGTGTTCTGTACGTCATTAAATGAAATATTACGTGTTCTGTACGTCGTTAAATGAAATATTACGTGTTGTGTATGTCATTAAATGAAGTATGTCTTCTTTTCTCAGGGTGGAATGACGTGGGATGGCGAAATCCAAAGATAAAAACGCCTCACTTAGACAGAATGGCCCGTCACGGTGTCATTTTGAACTCGTCTTATGTTCAGCCGGTGTGCACGCCGTGAGTGCTTTATTATTACTACTACTACTTCTATTACTACTACTACTACTACTACTACTACAATATTATTTTTATTATTATTATTACTAAATTATTAACAATTATTAGTTATTATCATTATTAATTACTAATATTACTATTATTATCATTGTTGTTGTTGTTGTCATTATTATTATTATTATTACTGAAACTTTTTATTTCATTTTGTCATTGTTCCTTGAACTTTTATTATTATTATTATTTTCTCTTTCTGTCTTCTGCCTTTTTTCTCTCTCTTTATTCTTGTTATGCTTCGAGAATTTATTCAACGAAAAGAATACATCAGCTTCAAAATGTTACAGTTGTCATTTCTGTTTGATGAATGTAAACGAAATTGCTTAATTTAAAAATCTATTAGTTGCCGTAACTTAGGTGTATTGAAATTCGTTCTGATTCAAAGAGCAGAA